>JAGDYQ010000188.1:895909-1322825 GCA_021962125.1 Bulinus truncatus | reverse complement strand
GGGATTTAAAAAAAATTGCACATATCTGGATTAAACCATTAGTTTTGCCTTAAAAGACCTTACATTTAACTAATTTACACTTGAGGCACTTGTAGAAAACATCTGATTACACCAGATATTTTCTCAATAACACTAAATTAGAGGCATTTTGCACCAAACAATTACAATTTGTATAAAAATAGAATGAGAACAGAAGCAGAATTTAAAGATTGTCTAACAGGTTGTGCAAGAAAATCTTGCTGTGGGAAGTAATACAGGTTTAGAAGACATAAATTAAGAAATCACTCACATTGACATGGTGTAAGATGGTAGGTCCAACAAAGTTTCCTTTTTCATAGCCTTTAACTTTAATGTTGCGGCCGTCCAGAAGTAGCTTAGCCCCAGCATCAACACCAGACTGAATGAGGTCACAGACTCTCTTCTTGGATTCAGGCGAAATCAGTGGACCAAGGTCTGCATCTGGCTCAGTTCCTAAAAGATATATTTTTTTTAATGTGAATGTCTATAACAAAAATTGTTTAATGAGCTTTAGAGTAATATGTATATATATAGGTTAGCAACATTTTTAAAAGTCCGCTTACTTACCAGCAGTGACTTTTAGTTTTCTGGCCCTCTCAACCAGTTCTGGAATCCACTCTCTGGCTTCACCAACAAAGATGGCTGTAGACAGGGCCATACACCTCTGGCCTGCAGCACCAAATGCAGCACCAACAAGGCTGGTCAAAGTACTTTCCTTATTGGCATCTGGCATTACGACACCATGATTCTTGGCACCCATGTTGGACTGCACACGTTTTCCACTTTTTGATCCTCGTTCATAGATGTACTGACCCTGATATTTTAAATTATTTTATGCATTTAAAAAAAATGTCACAGCATAGAAATGTGTGTCAAATTATCTAAAATAATATTTAAGGAAGTAACTAATTCAAACTTACAGCCTGGTCAGAGCCAACAAATGAAATCGCTTTAATGTCAGGATGATCACAAATGAAGTTGACAGCTATGGAATAAAAAATTTCAAGGCATTTAAAAAAAAACAAACATTTTTTTTTAACATATTAAAAAAAAATTTTTTAAACTAATAGATATAAATAAAAATTAAAGTTTTTATTTCTTTGAGAAAAAAAAAATCCTGTGATACTTAGATTAACAATCTTTATATTAGCCAAAAAATCCTGTGATACTTAGATCAACAATCTTTATATTGGCCAAAAAATCCTGTGATACTTAGATCAACAATCTTTATATTGGCCAAAAAATCCTGTGATACTTAGATCAACAATCTTTATATTGCCCAAAAAATCCTGTGATTTTAGATCAACAATCTTTATATTGGCCAAAAAATCCTGTGATACTTAGATCAACAATCTTTATATTGGCCAAAAAATCCTGTGATACTTAGATCAACAATCTTTATATTGCCCAAAAAATCCTGTGATTTTAGATCAACAATCTTTATATTGGCCAAAAAATCCTGTGATACTTAGATCAACAATCTTTATATTGGCCAAAAAATCCTGTGATACTTAGATCAACAATCTTTATATTGGCCAAAAAATCCTGTGATACTTAGATCAACAATCTTTATATTGGCCAAAAAATCCTGTGATACTTAGATCAACAATCTTTAAATTGGCCAAAAAATCCTGTGATACTTAGATCAACAATCTTTATATTGGCCAAAAAATCCTGTGATACTTAGATCAACAATCTTTATATTGGCCAAAAATCCTGTGATACTAAGATCAACAATCTTTATATTGGCCAAAAAATACAAAATGACACTTGACTACTAGTTTTAAAATGTCATTTCATTTAATGTGTCAGATTTTGTCAAGACAAGAGAAAAAAAAGATGAATATACTGCACGGATTCTCAAACTTACAGTCCGTGAATAACATTGACAACACCTGGTGGAAGGCCTGCTTCCCTACACAGCTCCATGAGGATCATAGTAGCTCCTGGGTCACGCTCTGATGGTTTCATCACAGAAGTGTTACCACAAACAACAGCCAAGGGGAACATCTAATCAGTGAATTGAAGAATGATTTTTTTTTTCAAACATTATTCATGTAAAAATTATGCAACTTCTAAGGAATTAAAATGTAAGAAAACACTCGGGGTGTTTGTTTCAAAGCTTACCCACAAAGGAATCATTGCAGGAAAATTAAAAGGTGTGATGCCTGCAGTGACACCTAGAGGGAGCCTGAATGTGAAGGTGTCCATGTCCTTGGCAATCCCTGACAGTGTCTCGCCCAGCTGTAGAGATGTTATACTGCAGCAGTGCTCAACAACCTCTGAAATAGTAAACATAATTTACAATAAGCACTTTTAACTTCAATAAACAAAACCTTTGATATTTGAAAATTTGTTGAAACTGGAACTCGAGATCAGTAGAAAAAAATGATATGACAACCATCAACAGGTTTAAAATAGTTACCAGAGTTAAGAGTTTCATAAAACGTTAAGGTTTACAGTGTCAAGATAGCATAGAGTAGGAGAATGGTGTTCAGGTCGGTGTGTATGTTGAGAGGGGGTGTGTGTGTGTGTAGTGTGTTAGTGATGTGAAAGTGTAGTGGTCATTTTTGGTTCGGGCGAGGTAGACAGCAGACTTTATAACAGTGTTTGGTATGTGTGTGGAAGGATGACCGACCTGGAGGTATGTAACGTAGTTTTAGACAATACGTTGTATAGTTTAATATAAAAGCACAGTGAAGTTATGCTGTACATGATGTTTGTTACATGACGGCCCTGATTTGAGCATACCCTGTTTTTTGGGAATTGTACCCTGATAGTATGGAACCTATTTGACCCTGATTGAATGGCACCTAATCGGCCCTGCTGGAATAGCACCTAGCCGACCCTGAAGGAGCTAGACATAGACGGCCAACGCTTGAGAGATTAACATATTTCTACTCCTTTTATTGTAATACTATATGGCCACTGGGCCAGCTTTTGTTGTAATGGTATAACTAGGTGGGTGATCTCTATCGACACCCCACTCCCCCGTTTTGATCGCTTATAATAACTATATTTCTCTATATTATGTATGAGTTGTATTAAAGCTCTTTTTTCTGTTATTTTATCAAGAGTAACATAGTTGAGTGTGTCGTATATGTCAACGTGTATGTCCAACCTACAGGGACCTGAATGACCCTCTCGCAGATGTTCCCCTAGACCACGAGCTGACTAAATTGGGTTGTGACATACAGTTTTAAACTAGGGCTGTACCGGATTGCAATTTTGGGATCCTGCAGGATTCGGAACCGGAATCAGATTTAATATTTGAATCCTGCCAAAATCGGAACAGGAACCGGATTTACCGAATTCAATAGTAACTCTTCGAACGAAGTAGTAAGTTCTCGCCTAACATAAAAAAGATATAAGAATGAAAAATAGAATAAAAATTTAGTTTTTAAGTTCTAGATAGCAAAAAACAGTATTAACCATTTAGATCTTGAAGAATATGACTAAAACCCCTTCCCCTAGTGTTGTTTTCGTTGACGAAAATGTTGACTTTTCGTCAACGAGAACTGAAACTAAAAATAGCAGCAAGACTAAAACTAGATGAAAACTGAAATTATTACAGAAAAAATGAAATAAAAACTGAAACTAAAATATAGTGTTGCTTTCGTTCACGAAAACTAAAACTTTCGTTAACGAAAATGTTCACTTTTCGTCAACTAGAACTAAAACTAAAACTAAAATTAGAAGCAAGACTAAAACTAAAATTATTACAGAAAAAACTAAATAAAAACTGAAACTAAAATATGACCTGGGACTAAAACAACACTACCTTCCCCAATCATGAGTTAAGAAAGATAACTCTGTCAAAATAATAGGTTCTTTGTTTTAAAATTTTATTTTAATAAAGCTGTACCTAATTTAACTTGATTTCAATTAGAATCAAACATAGAAATGGGTAACATATCTTAGAAAGTATAATAAACATGTTTATTAATAAATAAATTCCAATATATATATATATATATACTGTGGCACCACCCGATAGTTCATCTTTCTTTAATTTTCCATAGTGACGTCACCAAATCTTGTTATTTCATTCATACTTTCCTTTAAATCATTATCTGACTATTTCCCATAAAACGCAAATTAAAATGTATGTCAAATCTAAATCAATATCACTTCAATGTTCAATTTAAAATGTATCTTCAAGTTATTTATCTAAATATGGGAGGAATTTTATCCAAATCGTGACAAAATCTAATTTAAAAAATTTGCAGACAAATAAATTATTGGAACTATTTTTTAACTGTAAACACCCAAAATAGATCGTTGTCTGCTGTTTAAAGAACTTAAACTTTGATAGCTTAATATAGTTTATGGAAAACACGGAATCAAACTAGCGGAAGACTAGGTGTCGTATTACTAGACTAAATACGATTCAAATCTTCCTTTTTAATATATCCGTACTTACATATAGAACTAAAAGCGATCAACGTTATTGTAGTTTTAAAAAAGCAAAGGAAGTTATTGTTTTAATTTAATTCTGCAGCGCAACATATTTTTGAAATATGTTGCGCTAAAAAAATTTCTTAAAAATTTCAAACAACGAAGAAATCCGGCTTAAATCCAGCACATTTTAATCGAAACCGGAATCTGATTTGTTAAAACTGCCGGAATCCGGCTTAACAGGAACCGGAATCGGATTCTGGTACAGCCCTATTTAAAACCATATATTTTTTTTCTCTTTAGTGCCACAGACAGGCAGGTCAAGCCCAAAGAGCAGAGTTGATGAGAGTCAAGTAAAAAAAATTCTGAAAAGAATATACTAATATTTACTAAACAGATTTACGAAGTCCCCTCAACACATCTCCCTCCGCATCAATTAATGTCTTTCCTTGTTCATATGTGATACTTGATGCAAGGCATTTCTGAAATTATAAACTATGATTATTTACAAGTAAAAAAATATATATAAAAGGTTCCCAAAAAAAAAAAAAAGATAAACCTACCATATTTTTCTTAATGAGGTCTTGCAGTCTAAACATGATCTGCTGCCTTGATAAAACTGTTGTTCTGGACCAAGCAGGAAATGCTGATTTAGCTGCTGCAACTGCTGCTTCCATTTCAGCCTGAGTGCTCTCTGGAACTCTAGTTACCACTTCATTTGTTGCCTGAAAAATTATAGACATGGAACTTTAGAAAATCCATGGATGTAAAAGATGTAATACAATTGCTTGAAAAAAAAACAACAACTAATTTTAAACTACTTACTGGATTGTGTACATCAACCCATTTCTTGGTTTTTGACTCAACAAATTCATTGTTGATAAACAATTTGGCAGTTGGCTTCAAGATGAAAAGAAAAATTCATAAGTGAGGTCAACAAAAAAGTGTAAAAATATACTGGAACTGTTTTTCATGTTAAAAAAAAATTAAGATGAAAGGACATTGAATTCGATATTAAAAAAAAATAGTTTGTGCAAGGTGCATATACATCTTTAACTGAAATATTCACAAAGTACAGTTTTCATAATTTGTCTTACCACGGTTGAAGCATAGCATCTTGCCAAATGTGAAGTTGGGTTTACAGTCTGCCAAAGATATAAAAAATATTGAGTCCTAAAATATAATTTTTTTAAAAATGAGTTTCAAGGGTGTAATCTATTAAATATTTATTTTTTGTTGGACTCATGAACGTGTGGTCTTCCTGGCCATAAAGTTGTACTAGTTCGAGTATAGTTGAAATTGAAACAAAAAAATTTTTTTTTTTTAAATGGAAACATTACTTCTGACAATATGTTTATATGTTTGAGATTTAAATTTCTACCATACGTTTTTATTTATGTTGCTTTGATGTTATGTTCACTGTCTTCTATGGTCACTATCTGCTATGGTGGGGATGAAAGATGGGGCACTGCAAAAACCTTCTCATAGCGGTTTATAGCATCTCAAAGATAAATGTCTCATCCTTACAGTGTCTTCACAGATTTTAACAGGTTGCTGCAGATGGGAAACTCAGAGTGGTGGTGATTTAATTTAAAAGGATCTAGAGCATCCACACATCATTATGTAGATGGTAAATTCAGTGCATCCTCAAACATTATAAAACAACAATCATGTGACATTCATTGCTATAAAACAACCAATCATGTGACATTCATTGCTATAAAACAACCAATCATGTGACATTCATTGCTATAAAACAACCAATCATGCGACATTCAATGATTTCACTTACTTTTTTCTCATCATGTTGTTTCAATAGATATTCAAGTTTTCTTATGCTCTCCTTTAATGCCACGATTTCAGTATCTGCCAGGGATGCTCTTTTCTCAGCCTGCTGGGCTCTTTCTTCAGTTGTACTAAAAGAGAAAGATTTCTTTACTTAAAAGTTATAATTTGCATAGAAGAAATTGTAGCCAAAACATAATCGGAAGAATGTTAGATTACAATGAACACTACACCAATGAGTAATTTATGATTTAAAAAACTTAAGCTGAAGCTACAGAGTAATGAAACATTAAGAAATAAAAAAGAGTATTTTTCAGTTAAGTAGACAAAAAAATCATAGAGTAAGTAAGCTAAAAGAATTAGAGAGTCAAAACCTCCCAGGAAATAATCCTAGCTAAATATAATACTAGTCACTGTAAAGAGGAGAATAAAAAAATACAGGGTCAAAATGGATGTATGAATCATTATGATTGATTCAGCTTTCAAAGTGATCCTAAAGTGTGAATCATTCTGATTGATTCAGCTTTCAATGCGATCCTAATGCTTACAATGAGTGGAGAACGACCAAGAAAATATATAGTAAGCTTAAGGCAAGTGTAGTGTTGTTTATTTTAATTTTTCTGATTACAGTTATTAATTTTTTTCTCCTGGTTTATAATTTATCAGAGATGCTGGACCAAGAATGAGATCCACACAGAAGCTCAATGTTATTTTAAAAAAGGACATATGACTGAAATTATCATGCTATAGCAACAAAAACAATGTTTCCAATCACCTGAGATCAGTACTCAAACTTTCAATGAATGCCCAAGCATCCAAAACATCTAAACTTGTCCTCACTTCTTCATGAGTCAGAGACTGACAGAAAGAAAAGAAAACATTAAAAAACAAGCAAGAGAGAAGGGGTTTCATAATAAAATTCAGTGAGGAATCATTAAAAGTTTCTGTAAATATTACTTTAGTTTAAATCTTTTTTACTACTGTAAAGAAACTGATAGCAATAGTTAACATCAATGGCAAAGGTTTCTTTTACTTTACTTCACTTGAATTCTTCAAATAATTGTATTTTAACATGATTATTGTGTTAAACTTTAAAAAAAAAATGAACTGAATAAAAAATTTACATATAAAGCAAAGGAATATTTTTTATAACTAACATTTTTTAAAAAAGACAAGATTATTCAAATAAAAAAAGTATTTCTTACTTGAGAAATGTTATCTGCTATGGTCACTTTGTGTGTATTAGAACCCTGACCAAGAACTTCTATTCTTTCCTCTGGAGACTGTTTCTGATCTGACTGATCTAGCTGTGATGACTTAACGGGTGGCTGCAGTAAACAAAGCATATGTTTCATTAAGTGTTAACTATTACCATAGCCAGAGGAACATACATGAACGTAACTATAATGAAATTTGCAAACTGACACCCTAATGGGTAGCTCATGTATAAATAATATAATAATATTGGTGCCCAAATGTGTTTTTTACGGATGTATGCATAAATTCATTGCGTTCTATGCAACTACCGGTGAACTAGTTTTTTTCTCTCCATTATTTAAATGCATTTTCACACTAAATCTTGATAAATTAAAAATTATGTGGCTCTTTAAGTATTTAAACTTTTAAACACAAAGCATGGGGCTCTAATTGACCACATGCATTGCCACACCTGCTATATAGTTATAAAACATGGAGGGTGACACCTGCTATATAGTTATAAAACATGGAGGATGACACCTGCTATATAGTTATAAAACATGGAGGGTGACATCTGCTATATAGTTATAATACATGGAGGGTGACATCTGCTATATAGTTATAATACATGGAGGGTGACATCTGCTATAGTTATAAAACATGGAGGGTGACATCTGCTATATAGTTATAAAACATGGAGGGTGACACCTGCTATATAGTTATAAAACATGGAGGGTGATATCTGCTATATAGTTATAAAACATGGAGGGTGACATCTGCTATATAGTTATAATACATGGAGGATGACACCTGCTATATAGTTATAATTAGGGCTGTACCGGATTGTAATTTTTAGATCATGCAGGAACCGGAATCGGATTTAATATTTGAATCCTGCTGGAATCGGAACAAGAACCGGATTTTTCCAAATTAAATAGTAACTCTTCTGAATGAAGTACTAAGTTCTTGCCTAACATAAAAAAGATATAAGAATGAAAAATAGAATAAAAATTTAGTTTTTAAGTTCTAGATAGCAAAAAAACAGTATTAACCATTTAGATCTTGAAGTTAAGAAAGATAACTCTGTCAAAATAACATGTTCTTTGTTTTAATTTATTTTATTAAAGCTGAACCTAATTTAACTTGATTTCTATTACAATCAAACAAAGAAATGGGTAATATATCTTAGAAAGTATAATAAACATGTTTATTAATTAATGAATTCCAAAAAAAAAATATATATAGGCCTATGTACTGTGGTATCACTCGATAGTTCATTTTTCTTTAGTTTTCCATAGTGACGTCACCAAACCTTGTTATTTTATTCATACTTTCCTTTCTGTGTAAGAGGGCTTAAATTTAACAAGTTGATTATATTACTACAACCAAATATATTCTGTGTAAGAGGGCTTAAATTTAACAAGTTGATTATATTACTACAACCAAATATAGTCTGTGTAAGAGGGCTTAAATTTAACAAGTTGATTATATTACTACAACCAAATATAGTCTGTGTAAGAGGGCTTAAATTTAACAAGTTGATTATGTTACTACAACCAAATATAGCCTGTGTTGAATAAAGCAGAAAAGATAGCTAAGAAATCTTGGGTAATAAAAAAAATATATTTTTCCTCCATCTAATATAAGCAAAATAAGGTGTTTTAAGATAAATTAAAAAAAAAAGACTCAAGTAATAATCCTAAACAACTGTTTGTGACCAAGAAACTAATTCTGAGTCACTGAGTGACAATTCAATTATTCCTAGGTTTTACACAAGAATAGATATTTAAATACAGGGTGGTTACTAATAATTCTAGTTAGAAAAATGGAAAAAAAAAATTGTCACAAACCTCAACTCCTATAGCATTGTCAAAATCAGCTGTGCTATAAAACTTGATTATATCAGAAACTTGGGCTGAAATAAAAAAAAAAAAAGTCATAATTGTGTCTAGATATATTTAAATGGCAGTTGTTTATAAAGGAACAGGGTGGTCGTGCACTCAACTGTTGACCGGACTGGTACAGGATTCAAACTTCAAAGAACCTTTGGATTTTTTTCAGGTCTCGGTTAAAGTCCTCAAGTCAAACACCAGCTTTAAATGGTCACCTGACTTTAAGTTGGGGGAGTAAAGGCCATTTTGCTAACCACAGGATTACTTTATATGCTGCTGTAACTGAAACAGATGAATTTCTACACCTCATCTGTTCCAATGAGCCCTTAGGGGGTTAAGGGAACTTTTATAGCATGCTTAAAGTATAAAGATCGATACAAAAGAAATAGTGTGAATTGTAATTACTTGTGCTTTTTATCTCCTCAGGAAGATCCTCAATTTTCTGTTTCATTGATAAAATCATTTTCATGTGATCTTCATTCAATGAAGTAAGTGCTGCTATTGTCATTGTCTGAGCATCTATTTTCATTTTGTTATCCACTAGCATTCTGAAACTTAATCCTAATACTACAGACTCTCTGAATTTCTCAGCACTATGGAATTTTTTTAACTTTTTAAAAATTATTGCTCTCTGTGAAAAAAAAAATGGATGTAAATTTACTAAATAACTATTTTTTTTACCAAAACAATCAGTATAACAAATCAGACCAATCAGAATTCGATAAATTTAGCTCTATAAGACAGCAATAAATAAAAAAATACATAATATTTAATAATTCATTATTTAATAACAAAAAAATGTATGGAAAGTAGCTCTCATACAGTGGTTCTAAAACTTTTGCGATTCACGATACACCAAGAAGTTTTATTCCGTTTCCACAGCACAGCCGTAAAGAAAGATGAAAATGATCAAAGAAAAAAAAGTTTAAATAATTGTATTTATTTTCGATCAACTAATTATGTACATGTTTGGCGACACTTCATAACAAGTCGTGACCCACATGCGAGACTGAGAACCACTGAACAAGAATGCTTACTTGCTCGTGTCAAAAATGAGTCGAACATTTCAATGTCTGGCGCAGTGGTGGTCCGCACCGGGCGGCACTTTTTATTACTTTTTTTTTTGGGGGGGGGGGGGGCAAAAATGTATAGATTAAATTGAAATACCCAAATGAGAGGGCTGCAAAATCGTCTTCCGCCCTGGGCGGCCGATACCCACGCTACGCCGCTGGTCTGGCGTGTCAAAAACGTCACACACACACACAAGATTTATTGCTCTATAGCTTAGGCCAAGTAATTGCGTACAAAAAAACAACACGTTGTTTCAGATTCGTATGCAATTATTATCGGGATTTGCTTCCCCCTCATTACATTTTGTCACAGTGTAATTCGGCAAAGTTGATAATCTTTTCTCCATTCTTATAATGGAATCGCAAACAGAAAAAAACAAAAAAATTTTTGAACGGGAATTTTATTGTCAAAACTAGTAGTATTGTTGTTTGCAAATATGTCAAAAAAAGAATTTAAATACCATCGCAGCCATTCATCTTTGATATTTCATTTACAATGGACAATACAAGCACGCGTTCATCAAATTTGACATTCTGCCGACATCGGCTGTATCAAGCGTCTAAGTCAAATCGACTCATCGCCAAACTTCATTGTTTGAACATAAGGAAAAGGCAAAACCAATGGACCAAACGAAATATAACAGAATACCGTCCAATGGGTTGCCAGGAATAATCGACCAATAAACATTGTAACCGACGAAGGACTACAGGATGTTATTCGGGTTGCCACTGGAAATCAGTCAAACACTTTACCTTCTAGATCTGTGATTAACAACATAATTGATAACTTGTACCACCATGAGCGGCAAACCATTTCAAGCTATTTCAGTCTTCAGTATTTTTCGATTATTATGCGTTAATTTGTGATAAAATTTTTAATTATGCGTTAATTTCGATTAAATTCTTTAATCAAACAGCAGCTCTAGTATATATATATATATATATATATATATATATATATATATATATGTTTATTTATTTATTCTTAATTATGAGATACATACAAAATGATGTGAGATGAAGAATCAAGTCCGTCTGCTTATGTCTGCTAATATCTATAGTCTGCCCAAATCTAATATTCCCACTTCCGCTACTAAGTGGCCAGATAATTAAAATTATTAAATCTCCAGGTTAAATCTAATTACCGTGGCTTAATCTGTTTATTACAACATTCCCCTTTCCTTTAAAAAAACAAATGTTATATACAATTAGTTTTTTAGCTGTCTCTATGTTTTTCTGTCGTTAACTTAATAAAATTTACTTTTGTCAAAAAAAAAAAAAATTTTGTTGTATCACATCACATCAATAGTAATCTATATACACAATGTCATTGCACAGTATACAATAATGTTTAATAATCAATTAAGTTGTACAAAATTTTTTTTATAATAATAAGTACCAAGTACCATAACTTCTTCATAAGTTTAAGTGCATTTTTAATTATTATTATCTCCCCTTTTCTGAGTATTGTACATTTTTTCTCCAATCTTGAGTTAAGAAAGATAACTCTGTCAAAATAACATGTTCTTTGTTTTTAAATTTTTTTTTAAAAAAGCTGTACCTAATTTAACTTGATTTCAATTAGAATCAAACATAGAAATGGGTAACATATCTTAGAAAGTATAATAAACATGTTTATTAATAAATGAATTCCTAAATATATATATATATTGTGGCATCACCCGATACCTTATTTTTCTTTAGTTTTCCATATTGACGCCACCAAACCTTGTTATTTCATTCAAACTTTCATTTAAATCATTATCTGACTATTTCCCATAAAAACGCATATTAAAATGCATTTCAAATCTAAATCAATATCACTTAAATGTTCAATAAAAAATGTATCTTCAAGTTATTTATCTAAATATGCGAGGAATTTTATCCAAATTGTGACAAAATCCACAAAATTAAAAAAATTTGCAGAAAAATAAATGATTGACCTATTTTTAAACTGTAAACACCCAAAAACAGATAGTTGTCTGCTCTTTAAATAAGTTAATTTTTTACAGCTAAATATAGTTTATAGAAAACACTGAATCAAAAGTAGCGGAAGGTGAGGTGTCGTATTACTAGACAATTCAAATATTCCTTTTTAATATATTTTTACATACAAGAACTAAAAGTGATCGACGTTATTGTATTTTTGAAAATGAAGGAAAGAAAGAAAGGAAGTTATTGTTTTAATTTAATTGTAAAGTGCTAAATATTTTAAAATTATGTTGTGCCAAAAAAATTTCTTACACCAAAATTTGAAACAACAAAGACATTTTAATCGGAACCAGATTTATTAAAGTTGCCGGAATCCGGCTTAACAGGAACCGGAATTGGATTCCAGTAGAGCCCTAGTCTAAACCTATTTTTCAATCTGATTTTCCATGTAATTTTTTTTTTGTTTTATGGCAAAGAACTCGTTATAAGAATGTAGACACTAAATTTATTAGTATATCATTCAATATAAAATTATGAGCTAGTAAAAAGTCATATTTTTTACATTTTTTAAAGACCTTGAAAAGTCTCATTTTTGGATGCCATTATCTAAAGCACATACTTATGACTTTTTGGTTTTAAACAATACTTTTATCATATGTCAAAGGAAGATAAAATCACTTACCGGTAACATTAACAACTTTAAAAAATTCACAAAAAATTAACTGAATCACTTAGAGATAATAATATTAATATAAACAAGAAACGTATTGTAAGCTTAATCATTATCTAAAACATTTAAGCTTTTGCTAAAATACTGAATACACTTTAAATCTATTAAGCGATCAAATGGTTAAGAAAAGTGCATTTTTTGCACATTTTCAAAAATAAAAAAACAACATTTGGGGAAGCTTATAAATGTTTAAAAATGCATTAGAACCAACAGTTGATTGAATTTTTTTTTGAAAATGTATAAAGACTTTTAGATAAAGTTCCCTATTTGAGAGAAATAGCATATAAACTTTCACATTTATTATTGATCAAAAATATGTTTGGTCATTAAACTATGCAAGTCAGTAAACTATGCAGTAGCCATAATAAAATATTTGTTGGCATTAGGAGACTAGGTTAGATGCAGGACAACAGATAAAAGATATGGTTTTGGTAGGGCAAGGGAAATTTTAAAAGTTGAGATGGGACAATTACTGGGATATGTTTTGCAACAATGGATTCAGTATAGGGTTTTGAGTGTGATAGTTATTTCTGTAAATGTGATTGTTTTATTGCTAATATAAAGACTATAAAATGTCGTGGCATAAAAGTAGTTGTAGAAAATTTGAGTATAAGGGATCTTGGAATTCTATAAAACTGAATAGGAATTGAAGAATCCAAACCCCTGAATGTGAAAAAAATCATAGAAATTTATGTTATAAAATACAAGTTTTAAAGATAAATATGGTGATCATACGAGACATTTCATCATTAAAGCAATTCATCATTGCACATTTGAACATTATAGCAATTCGTCATTATAGTATTTCACCACCATAACATTTCATCCCTAAGATGCCTGTGATCTTAAGATCACAAAAAAACTGGCCTTGCAAAGAAATTTCTTATCAGATTATGATTTGATACAAAACTGCAAAGTGGACCAGATGACATCCCACATCCCAGCAGAGGCACTAAAGGCAGACCTCAATACGACAGTGGAGATGTTGTACCCACTCTTTGAAAGGATATGCAAGGGAGAAGACGTACCAACAAACTGGAAGGAAGGATATCTCATCAAGCTTCCCAAAAAAGGTGACCTTAGTGACTGCAACAACTACAGGGGCATCACATTGCTATCAGTGCCAGGCAAAGTCTTCAACCAAGTCCTTTTGGAGAGGATAAAAGACACAGTCGACCCACAGCTGAGAGACGAACAGGCAGGTTTCCATCAAAACAGGTCATGCACAGACCAGATTGCAACGCTCTGCATCATAGTTGAGCAGTCCCTGGAGTGGAACTCACCGCTATACATCAACTTTATCGACTTTGAGAAATCGACAGTGTAGATCGAGAAATCCTCTGGAAACCTGATCGAGAAATCAAATGAGGGTATGTCCTGCAGAGTTATCCATAGAGGGCAGCTAACAGACAGCTTCCAGGTACGAACAGGAGTCAGACAAGGATGCTTGCTTTCCCCATTCCTTTTCCTACTGGCTATAGACTGGATTATGAAGAAATCCACCAGGGAAAGAAGAAATGGAATCCAATAAATTTTGCTAAAACAGCTGGACGACCTGGACTTTGCAGATGACCTTGCTCTCCTTACACATAGCTATCAACAGATGCAAGAGAAAACAAATCTTGTGAATGCCACTTCAAAGGAGGTCGGCCTTAGCATACACACGTCTAAAACCAAGATCCTGAAAATTAACTCCACCAGCACAAACGGCAGTAAACTGGAGGAAGTAGAGTCCTTTACTTATCTGGGTAGCATCATAGATCAGCAGGCAGGGTGGAACAGATGCGGATGTCAAAGCAAGGATTGGAAAAGCAAGAGCCGCTCAAGAACATCTGGAATTCCAAAGAGCTGTCTCTGAACACCAAATTTCGCCTGTTCAATACCAATGTAAAGTCAGTCCTATTATATGGAGCTGAGACCTGGAGGATTACGAAGACCACCACTAAGAGAGTCCAGGCCTTTATCAACAGCTGCCTTAGGAAAGTTCTTCAAATACGATGGCCTGACACCATCACCAATGCCAGCCTCTTAGAACGAACCGGCCAAGCTTCAATAGAAGAGGAGATCAGGAAGAGAAGGTGGGGATGGATAGGCCACACATTTCGAAAGCCGGCAAGCAACATCACTAGGCAAGCATTGAGTTGGAATCCTCAAGCAAAAAGAAAGAGAGGTCGGCCTAGAAACACCAGGAGGCGAGAATTTGAAGCGGACATCACCAGGATGGGGTTCAGCTGGAAGCAGCTGGAGAGAATGGCTCAGGACAGAAGTCGCTGGAGATCTTTAGTTGGTGGCCTATACCCCGATAGGAGTGATGGGCAATGATGATGATGATGCAAACTGTTTCAACATGTTGCCAAAATTGCTCAGTATGTTAATTACTTAAATACACCTACATGTACTTATGTTTGCAAAATGCACTTTATTCAATGATGAAATGTTACAGACTACCTAAAGTTAGTGATGGGAAGATGCAGATTTGTTTCTGATTATTCTCTATAACATCGATACTTAATTTTGATTCCTGATGTCATTTTCATTCAAGCTGTAACAACACAAATATTAAATTACAGTTTCTTTTCATTAATGACCATCGCTTTGGTACATAAAGATTGTTACAAAGAAAGAATGGAAAACTTTAAATGGGGACACAAATAGGAGAATTAACTATAAATGTAAAGCTAAGATTATTTTAAGGTATAAATATTCGATAGGTAGTGATACAGTTGTAGTTTAAAATATCTAATTGAATTCTTCACCACCATAATTCCGACTTGTTTCAAAAGAAAATTTTTTGATGAATAGTGTTTATCATAGAGAAAAAAAACATTGCAGGAAGAAAGAGTATTTATGCATAAGTGAGATTACAACTTACAGAAATTATGAAACAAAACACTAATCATGATAAATACTAAGGGTTCTGTGTTTCAATATTCAACAATTGAAGAACTTGAGACAACAAACTTAATTTAACAAACTTTGAGACTGGGATTGTTGCTTCCATAACAGCAAGCAATAAAATCAGTCGAATGATCTCAGTGAAGGAGATTTCTCTTAAGCAAGATCTCATAAAAAAAACTCAACTTAATTATAAAGTCAAGTGTCCAGAGAGGGCAAAATTATTCAAAGATATTACATTGACTAGAAATATTTCTGCCTGACGTATTGTAAAGTAAAGTTCCCTTAGCCCTAACGGGCCATCAGGGCAAATGAAGTGTAGAATTCATCTGTTTCTATAACCTCGGCATATAAAGAGATTGTGTGGTTAGCACAACACCCAGCCGCCTTTACTTCTCCAACTTAAGTCAGGTACCCATTTAAAGCTGGGTGGACTTGTGGGATGACTTTGAAACACATTTCACCTGGAAAAATTCCCATGGTTCTCACTGAGGATCAAACACAGGACTCTCAGAAGTTTAGGTTACTCAAATTGGTTACAAAAGACCAAGAAAAAAAACAACTTTCAGAATTTTCCACAATTTTGAAACATAAACTAAGACAGTTTTTTTTTAAAATCTGAACCAATTTTGTTAAGCTTTGTATCAAAAGGTTATTAAAAGCGCTACAAAATGATATACATTTAAGTAAAAAATAAAAGAATAGTGCTTTTTTTGGCTTAAAAATTGACAAATGAAAATACAATAACGACGAAACATTTTCAAGCTAGAAATAAGTTTCTGAAGAAATTTAAATCATGTTGGCTTTAGAGAGGGCTATAGAATGACTATTTCTAAGAAATACTATGTACATCAGAGTAAAAGAAAATTGATTCTCTTTTTTAAGTCACTTTAATTATAAGTGAAGAGTGACTGCCCCTAGCTGATTAACCTGTCAGAGTTGAACAACTAGCTTTTCTAATCTAATGTCAAATAAGAAAAAAAGTATCCATTCAGCCCCGTAGCATGAAAATTCTACAGAAGGGGTCAGAAATAAATTTTACTAAGTAGAGCAAACAAGCCGAGGGGGGCCATACAAAATGCAGTGGGGCCCTGCACGCTATGGGAATGCATCCATGTATCTATATAGCATAGTCATATAATAGTTTGGTTGTGTTCATATAAAGACTATTATAGCATACTTCTGCCAGGAAGGTATTTACTGTTCCTACATAAACTACATTATTCATTAATAACGAGACAGTTGATCTATCAATAGAATAAGCACCGCACGATTCTTCCACTGGTGCTTGTCACAATGAATTTAACATTAATGACGAAATAATTGAAATGACCATAATTCATGGCACCAAAATAAGCCAAGACATTTGAAAAAGAAAAGAAGCTCAGCAGAGTTTAGGTTTGGATTTAAACAAGCAAGCAAAAATCGATATGGGCTATACATTTGTTGTGTAAACATACCAATACTGTCCACAAAACAACGATACTACCGATACGTATAAAAAAGAACATAAAACAAAAGTTTGGTAATTAATACTACCTGTTCTTACATACGTACTAAATATAAAAATGTTTAGGGTTTAGATATACTAGTATAGTTAGATGTAGACCTCCCTACAAGCCGCAACGTTCCCAAGTTTGAAAAACACAGCACCAAGTTTTTATTAATTGATAGGAATTAAAAAATATTAAATAGGAAACAGTAAACGAAACAGTCCAAAGGCAGTTAAATTAAAATTATTTCGTATCCCGTTACTAAAATGCATCTCACAAGCGAAGGGGGATTTTTTAATTTCATTCTACGATAATAGGAAAATGTAATACAAGAAAAAATATATTTTTGAAGTAAACAACAACATAACTTCTGAAAACCAACCTATTCTGAATCAAGTCTCGAATAAAAATGTTATATGCTAAAATAAATAAATTAAATAAAAAAAGCAACAACAAAGGCGATCAATGTTTCTAATAATCAAATAGAAGTTATTGCTCGGAGAAATAAACAGTTTAATGCATAAATATTAAGACGTAGGTATCAACCGTCAGTTTACCTTTGTTGGCTCAGGGTAGTCTTTATTTTCTAACACTTTATCTATTTCGCTTATATCCTGTGAAAAATCCATGTTGAAGAAAAATTAAATTAACATTGGCAATATTTGTGGTGACTTTTCAGTGTGTAGTCATGTGTAGCTTACGCCACTACATGTGAATTCATTATTTTCATGGCTGAACATAATTCACAGTTTGTTTGTTTTTTCTGACCGTTTTCTCCACGTGAAACTTTTGTGGAGATTTTTATTTAATTATGGGACCATTTTTGTAACCGATTTTCGAGGCACTTTTAGTGACAGATTTTCCTGACAATTTGCATACATATTGTTATGACTCTCGGTGCTTCATCGCACCGTGCAGTCTAGGGATTGAACGCGATAACGTAGGAGAGAGACGCGGTAGAAATAGTGACGTTGAAGCCGGCATGAAGAAGGCCATGATGTTGTTGTTGTCTGTGTCAAATGAATAGTAAATACCCTTGGAATACACGCCTGTAAGAGCAAACACATCATTGGTGTTCAGAAGTGGAGATATTTACAACATAGGTGCAGGCCCGTAGCCAGGTCAAAGTAAGCAGGGGGGCACCAATACCCAGCAAGGGGGTATTTTAGTTGCTTTTTCTTTATTTTTTTCCTCTTTTTCTTCATTTTAAGAGAAAACAAAGATTGAATTACCAAAAGTGAAAGTAGGGGTGAATGAAACGACAACAAAAGAAAACATGACTCAGAGACAGACAAAGTTAATCATTGAAGCAGACATAGACATGCGGCCAGTTTTTTTATGAAGATGCGGCCATCCATGAAGTGGTATCTAAGGATGTGGTTATCTATGAAGTGGTACCTGATGATGTGGTCATCTAAAACGTAGCACACGAGAAGGAACTAATCCAAAGAAGAGCCGCCCAGCGATCTGAGCCCCTGTGAGAATGATCGGTCTGCAGAATGTCTGAAAGCTTGTTGCAACCGCAGCCCTGGTTACCTTGAATATCCAGACATCCTAACAAATTTCTACACAGCAGAAATGGATGCCAGTGAAAACAATTTAGCCAGCCTCAGGCAGGGAAACATGCCATGCAGCAATAACAACCGGAGAGAGTACAACGATTGCTGCGATAAGTACCGGCCAGATGATGTGAACATCAGGCCCAGCTGCACCCCGGAGTGGAACAAGAACTGCACCTACGGCGCCGCCCAGGGTGAGTGCAAGAGTAAAGAGACCTACCAGCAGGACCTGGCCAACAAAAAGCCGGAGTGCTGCGTCGATTACAAGTACGTGGCCGAGTTGCCACCGACCAAGCCGTTCTGTGAGGTCAGCGACCCTACTTGCTGCGCCTGCTCTGGTGGCCAGTACCAAGAGCTGGTCCACAGGAACAAGCACCCCGATCGATCCAAATTCTACGCCAGTATCCCGGACGCCAAAAGATGCAAGGAGATCAGACGGCTAAACGGCTGCACCTGCGAGAAAACCTACCTGGTAAACAGTCAAGTTGCTACGGGAACGACTACGATCCTCCCCGCCCCCACCACGGGGACAATCAACCTCCACAGCCTGACAGTGTTTTGAGAAATGATCTGTCCGGGACGGGCAGATTTAAGAGGGGGGGGGGGTGTTATGACTCTCGGTGCTTCATCGCACCGTGCAGTATTGAGATTGAACGCAATGAAGTAGGAGAGAGACGCGGTAGAAATAGTGACGTGGAAGCCGACAAGAAGATGACCATGATGGTGTTGTCGTCTGTGTCTAATGCAGAGGTGGGCAAACTGCGGGTCGGATGCGGCCCGCCAGAGTATTTTATGCGGCCTGAATGCACGTACATGTTGCGATCATATATCGATGTTTTTTTTTCTTTGTTTAGAACTTTCGCTATATTTTTTGAAATTTTATTCTGACTATTTGATTTAAATCTAGAAATATTAAATCAGTTTTATAGCTCCAGATAATTATTTGTAATTACTAGCCATTAATTGTTAACATCCTTATTCGAAACTGTTTTTCTTATCAAACGGGAGAGGCTTTTGTTAACAATTTACCTTTTGAAAGGTTTTGAAAAGATAAGTGACAATTTGATTCACAAACTTCGAGATGTAAGCAAAAACTCAGTGGCGTACCTGGGGGGGGGGGCGGTGGGTGCGGTCCGCACCGGGCGGCACTTTTTATTACTTTTTAGGGGGGGGGGGCGGCAAAAATGCATAGATTAAATTGAAATACCTAAATGAGAGAGCAGCAAAATCGTCTTCCGCCCTGGGTGGCCGATACCCACGCTACGCCGCTGCAAAGACTTTGTGGTACAGAGAGTACAGAGCTTTGGACGAAAGTATCAGATACATCACAATTGTTTGTATTTATACGGGGAATAAACACTCGTTTTGATCTTACTGAAGAATTACTAAGTGTTGAGCCACTCAAAGACACAACCACGGGCCAGGATTTATTCAGTACTGTTGAGACCTGTGTTGAAAGAAGTGGGTTGGTGTGGAATAAGATGGCAAGTGTAACAACTGAAGAAGTGCATGTTTTATCTGGAAAAAAAACGTAGGTCTGGTGAAGTTGATGAATTATAAAATTAAAGAAAAATATCCTGACTATACAATTGTACCTATCCACTGTGTCATCCATCATGAAAGTCTGCGTAAAGTTGCGTTGAATATCAAGCATGTTATTGACCTAGTTGTAAGTGTAATAAACCTCATCAGAGCAAGGGCACTTTATCACAGACAGTTACAGGCACTGCTTAAAGCTTTGGAAACTTAAACATTCTGATATAAACTACCATAGCAGTGTCCACTGGCTGCGCCTGGGCAAACTATTCAGGCGAGTGTGGAATATCAAGGAAGAAATATTTATGTTCCTGGGGATGAAGGGTTTTCTTTGTGACTTTGTTACTAACATTGTTAATGAAGAGTGAAAGTCAGACTTCATGTTTGCCATTGACATTATAGAAAAGTTGAATGAACTGAGTGTCAAACTTCAGGGCAATAGCTTGTTTGCACATGAAATGTTTGTGCATGTTAAATCATTTCAGGCAAAACTCTCCCTGTTCTTCTGGCAAGCAGGTGAAAACAGGTTTTGCTATTTCCCTTTGCAGAAACAGAAAAAAAAAACGTTCTGCTCAAATGGCTATCAAGTACAAGGCTCAATTGTACGCCTTGATTGTGGAATTTAAAAGGAGGTTCCAAAACTTCAAGAACCTGGAACCACTCTTCAATATCCTTAGTTTGCTATTTAGTGCAAATAGTAATTAATCTCAGAGAATATACAGTTAAAGCTGCTTGACCTATTAGTAAGTTATGACCTGAATGAGAAGTTCAGGTCAGTTTTTCTTCTGGAGTTTTATGGATGTTTGCCAGCAGCGGCATTTCCACACCTAAAACACTCTGCTGCTAAGCTTTCGTCACTATTTGTGTCCACATACATTTGTGCAGGTTTGCGGAGCCATGAGCCGCTACTTTTTCCTGGAGCCGAAGCCGGAGCCGAAAAAATCTGGCGGCTCCACGGCTCCCAAATGTTTTTTTTTTTACAGTAGAATTTTTTTTAGCTTTAAAATTGCACATTTGTTTGATTGTTTGCCTCATACAATTTGAAATGTTGTCATTTTTACGAACGCCACAACAGTAACAGCATTTAAATGATAGCGTGCACGCACATCAACACAAGAAATCTTTAATGGGGAATCGTTTTGTGTTTGTTTTAAATCTTGTTTACCCTGCGTAATTTTTTTAACGCTATGTTATTTTGTTATATATAAAGTTAAAATAGTTTTATTTCATACAATAATTGTATCAATCATTTGAAATAAATTTTTACTACGACGACAAATAGAACGCGTCATTTCGTATTATTATTTGACCGCGAATTTGTAATAGACTAAAAACAAAATGGTCGCTTTCTGTATTTAACAATTTTATTATAAACAGAATATCTGAAATAGAGTAGATACATTTATAAGGCTGTGGCTATTCGGACCCGGATCCCAATAAAATCCGATTGTTATTCGGACCCGTGGCAAATATGCACTAAGCTTAGCTATATTTAAACTTTATTAGACGGAACCCGAAAAAAATAATAATTCTTAGTCCGCTTAGAGGAACCCTAGACACTTAGTAACGATTAAATCATACAATTCAAACAATTATAAAACAATAATAAAGTTTATGTATAGCTAAGCTAAGTGCATATTTGCCACGGGTCCGATTAACAATCAGACTTTATTGGGACGGGGTCCGAATAAAAATCGGAGTTTATTGGTATTATTTTAAATAATGTATCATTTTACAATTTGCTAATTTGATCATTGAAATAACTTTTTATTACTTATGAAAAAGGCGACTAGTGAAACCTCGATCGAAAATAATGATATGTTTCTGGATGCACTGAAATAGTTTGTTTTTAGTAAAACCGACAATGCGTATATTTTTCAAGTTCCTGACTATGGGCAGGCCCGTAGCCAGGAATATTGGATTGGGGGGGGGGCGAAGACATTTTCGGCGGGGGGGGGGCGAAGAAATTTTTTTCGGGGGGGGGGGGGTGCCGAGGAAATTATCCTGGGGCACAGTGGCGGATCTAGACAGCTTTGACGGTGGCGGGGAGGGGGCAAAGCATTGACGGGAGGGGGGGGGGCAAAACTGTTTTCATTGTTGAAAATTGGTCTTCGAACAAAAAATATTTCGATAATTTAATGATGTATTACCTAAATTTCCGATAACGGTAGGGTGGGGGGCATGGCCCCCCGGCCCCTCCCCCTAAATCCGCCCCTGGTGGGGTAGAAGAAATGTTCGGGGGGGGGGCGAAAATGGAGGCGCGAAGCGCCGAAAGCTTGCGACCGGAGAGGAGGGGTTTGGGGAAGGGATCTCAGTGAGTCCCCCCCCAAAGAAATTTTTTGCAGTTCCATATCTGGAATGGTGCATTTTAGTAACGATTGTTTAGCTATTAATAAGAAATATATAATTTTAACTACGTTTCAATAATGCATGGCATGTTGCAGTTTTGTTAAACATAATTTAAATAGTAGAGTTTTAATGATAAAAATTAATTGAGGCTGAGCAATTTCTGATTCCTGTTATAAATATATTGACCATTTGTTCTGCTACACAATTGTTACATAATAGATACCTGATTTATATTATTATACTGTTTGTTTAACGTACAACCCGGGAAAAACGACAAAGATGCACGAATATAGCTTAGCTATTTGTGTGATATTTCTTATAAAATATTGTAAACAAAGAACAGATCTATCAACAACAGTAGCAATTATTCAATTTAAAATAAAATTAATTCTACTAAAAAGTAAATTTGCAAATTAAATAACATCACTCAGAAATCACGGAGTTTGTACTTTATTATTTTATTATACATATGTATTAAATGAAGTTAGAAGTCAATGTTATTTTATTAACTTATTTAAGTTGCTAGTTGTCCTCAGAAGATATCAATATATAAAACTATTACAAGGTTGCGAACAGGCCCATCGATACACCTAAGCGAAGCGAACGTAGGCGTCAGCCGACCGGATATAAGGATTTTTTAAATTTTCTTTTTGTTTATTTGAAGACGTCGGCAGACATTTTCTTCTTATGATATATTTTCTACAGTTATGGTATTTTACAAGTAAAAAGTGAAAAAAAACACTTACTTTTTGGTATAATCTGACATAATTCAAGTTGCTATATATAAATGTAAGTCTTATTTGTTAATTTTAAGACATTTATATCAATTTTAACCTTGATTTTCATTTGAGTCGATGTTTCTAGGCAGCCATTTTGGATTGTTTACACTCGCGAAACGCGAAAAAACTCTGAAAGAAGCGATGCCGCGAAATTTCTCTGCACCGCCGCGGAAATTCTACGCGGTTTAAGCATCTCCATATAAATACATTGCCGCGAAAGAGGGGCGAATTTCGCGAGCTACCTAGATACGCGAAATTCGCTTTGGTTAGAGGAAAGCTTAATGGTGTGCTTCTTTTTTCTCACAAAATGTTAAAAAGTAACGAAAGTATTTTTAAATAACCATGTCTGATGGATACAAGAGGAAATACGAGAGTAGATTTGAGAAGTGGAAGAAAATGGAGGAGAAAGAGAAAGCACTGGAAAAATTCGGGGTTCGTTGCTGCAATTTATGAGCAGAGACACTGACTGCTTTACTGGTAAAACTAGTAATACTAGTGATAATGACATTTCATTTACTTCTTCGGCCACAATGTACACCAACAATCCCACAATACTAGAAATAATGTTGCCGGACTGTGCTGAAAAAAGTGAAACAACTGAAACAAGTGTTACAAAGGAAAATGTATCTGCAAATTCTGTTATGGGTCATGTGGAAGCTGCTGTGTTTGATTTGCCTACAGATTCAGACTGTATATTAGAGTCAGTAGGGGACGCCGGTTTGAAGCATGAGCTGTATGACAGAGAATACAGTTATTCAAGTGATCCAGTTTAAGTGGAGATAACTGCACATCTAAGAAGTTATTATGCTGAACATCTTCCTTCAGATTTTACATTAAAGGGTAGACAATTTGGCGACAAGATCAGATATGCACGCAAAAAATATTTTGCTAGAACGTTAACAAATGGTGAAATTGTCACGCGAGACTGACTTCTCTATTCTCCCTTCAACGGGTAAAGTGTAAAGTGTGACTACATCACCGGTTGTTCAAATCAGTTTATCGATGGTTTTGATGACTGGAAAAATTCCATCTTAAGGATTACATCACATGAGAAGTCGAAAGATCACATCTCTGCTCTGTCAAGGCTCTTAGAATGTCAACAGACATCTAGAATTGAAGAAAAACTGCAAAAGGAGAAGCTTTTCACGTGACAGCCATTTACATAACTGTTATAACATTGGAAATCACATTGGTTGCATTGACCTTTTAGCTGAATTTGATCCTGTTCTAAAGGAACACATTGAAAGACATGGAAACCCCGAATGGGGAATGTATCATATGTGATGAATTTATTTAGTCAATGGGATCCAAAGAATGGATGCAGATACTGTCTGAAATTAAGAATGTTAAATAATATGGAATCAGTATCAATTCCACTCCTGACATCAGTCATGTTGATCAGCTGACAGTTATTGTTCGCTATGTTCGCAAAAGTGGATATTGTCAACAAAGCTCTACAGGAACCTGGAATTGAGTTAACGACCATCATTAACCTGTATGGCAGTCTTGTTCTTAGCCTTCATGATACACGCGATAAATTTGAATTGTACGAAGGTATGGCAAAAGAGCTCCCACAAATGGACTATAAAGAATGTACACAACGCACACGACATCGACACCGATTTCATGATGAAGTTGTGGATGATAATGATCCGGTTTCAGGTATGAGTCCTTGTGAAAAATTCCAAACTCAATCTTTTTATGCTATCATAGATAGACTTATTATTGATTTTGGGAAAACGGCGAGCAGCCTACACAACATTACATGAAAGGTAAAACTTTCTTCTGGACAGAACTCTTTCAACCGATCCAACAGTTTCAAAAGCCAAGTCACTAACTGAGATGTACCAATCAGATCTGGAAGTGGCTTTTACCAATGAAATTCTTTTGTTCTCATGGATGTTTGCTGACAAGAAAACTGTGGCTGAAATGCTTACAGCACAAATACAGAATATGTTGGTGAAAAGTTTTCCAAATATAAATATTGCTTTCCGGATTTAACTTTCGATTTTTGGAACAAGTGCTATTTTTGGAACGTTCCTTTTCTTATCTCATTTGAATAAAAACGTATCTTCGGTCAACGATGGTACAAACACGACTATCCTCTCTGTTATTACATTAAATTAAAAAGATTTGATGAGGGCGTCATATGTGACTTTGCTAAGACGAAGAGCCGAAAAGTTAACATACTGTAATTTACAGATCTACAGCACTGCAGCTTGACTTGCTCAGGTGCTCATCTCACACGGTTACATGTAGTTACTTTAATACAAGCATAATTACATTTTACTAGCATTCTGAACTTGTTTTTACTTAATATTCTGGCTTTCGTAGGCCCTTGAAAAGTCCATAGGCCCTGGGCAACGTGCCTACTGTGCCTAGTTGATAAAGCGGCCCTGATTGTATTACTACACTATAATTCCTCGCCAAGTCAATCACTCGCACAATTTGTTCATGATTTTCTATGATTTGAACCTATGGTTATAAAAAGAAATGTGATAAAGTACTCTAAATGAACAAATAGCTCAAAACAGGAACACAGTTAATCAAAGATATTTCACAATGAGGCAAACAAGCCAACTGACTAAGTGCAGGAAAATGAAAGATACAGGAAGCGCTGGGTCATGTGCAGCTGGGCGACCTTCTCGTTTCTCATTTTTTTCTCGTATTTCAAAGCAAAACATTGCTGGCTCGACGTATGATAGGGCACTTGTATGTCTAGGTACCAACGTACATAAAATATATAGTATGTGTATGCAGGGGCGGATTGGGGTAGGGGGGCATGACCCCCCCCCCCCGTAACCGCAAGCTTAGGTATGAAATCATTAAATTATCGAAATATTTTTTGTTCTAAGACCGATTTTCAACAATAAAAAACATTTTGCCCCCCCCGGGGCCAAAGTTTTGCCCCCCCCCCGTCAATGCTGTCTAGATATTCAAAACATGACCAAATTGTTGGCCATGTTTTGATAGCTACTAGCTTGACATCCCGTAAACCAGTATGTTTGAATCTTCATGGCTACTAGCTTGACATCGCGTTAACCAGTGTGTTTGAATCTTGGTGGCTACTAGCTTGACATCCTGTAAACTTAATTGGCTTCGTTTTGGGGTCTGTGTTCCCTATAGGCTACTTTCAATTATGGTTAGTGTCGTATCTCCTCAGAAGGCTAAACTACTCCTTCAAGTATAGTGAACTTATTATCCTCCAGTGTCCTCATTACTTAAAATATAATTAGATTGACATTACTATTACAACACAAATGTCCAGTAAAGAAAATGACAATATTCACCATTTCTTGAGTTATTTCTTTATTAAACACAACATGTCTAGGATGGCGACGGTGGTTTCTTTTATTTATTCACTTTACAAATCAGACACAGTTTTATAGAAAAACATCTACCTCCAATAACCGTCAGTGTCTTTACTTATTTGCTTCCAATACTTTATTACTGTTACTATTTGAAATGTAAGCCTCATTGTTAATGAGATAATAGAGACTCTGTTTTAATAAGACATTTAAGATTTCATAACCACAGCCCATATTGCCGACTGAAGAAGTTAGAAAATATTTTGTGACACTTTCTCTTATGATCATTGTCAGTTCAATAAGTTCTTCATAATCATCTCTGACCTAGGACGTCAAGTCATCGAAATTTTTTCAGGAAGCTCACCGTTTTTTCTCGGAAAACATCAGTGCTTGAAGGCAGTTCCAACTTTCTATAGTTGTCAAGCTTTATGCGTCCCCAAACGTCTTTAAATCTTTTGAAGATAGGTACGTTTGGTGAGTTAGAGGGACCGCAACACAATCTTAAAGCCTTTGCCAATACCAGTTCAAGAACATGATGACGACATGCCAGCCACAATAGTTCTCGACCAATACGATTCTCAACCAGTACACACGCTCCATCGAAACGACCAGTGTTGACAGAAGTGGTGTCGAAGCTCATAGCTTGGATGCTTTCTTCCAGTGCCCACTGTTCTAACTGACCATAAATAGCATCAGCAGCATTCTGTCCTGTCCCTGATGTTAGTTTAGGGACACCTAGTAATTTTTCACTGCCATCTTAGTAATGATATAGTAGATTTAAAAATAATTTTGTTCAAAAAAAAAATAATATATTGATATTTGTGGGTGCGGCATGCCATTGTCACATTCTGTGATTTAATGAATGAAATCAAGTCCAAGCCCTACCCTGCCCTCATCACCCGAGGGTGAGATAAGATAATACATAGGATAGACAAAGGCTTTGTCTTCCCAGGATTTTAAAACTGTGATCAGTCTGTCTAGCACCCACTATCACTTTTTGTCACCTGGGGAGAGAATTCTATAGGAGAGATCATAAATAGAATAGCCAAAGGCTTTTGTATTCCCAGGTGGTCAGTGCGTCTGGCACTAGATTAATCCCCTTTTCATTCTGACACCACCTGGGTTAAGTCTACCGGGGAGATAATCTATGCCCTTGTTGCATTCAAGCGGAAAGGGGCGAGAGAGGAGTGTTCCTTTATCCCCTCCCCTTTATCTTGAAGGTTGGAACTGTCCACGAGTGAGGCGTCGCTGATCACGCGTGATGGTTGTGACGTACGCGGTCACTGCGATTGGTCAGTGAACTCTCGTGTTGCAACGCGAGAGTTGATTGCGAGGGAAGACTGGGGGGGTCAGTGAGAAATTGTTGGTGAGTCAACGTTGAGCAGTCGTGAGAGAAGGTCGAAGTCCTGGGTGCGGTTAACTAGCATGAGCCGGTTTTGCAGAGTGCAAACTAGAGAGCTGCACTAGGCTATAATTTTCATCCAACCCCACCCAACGCCGCATAGTTTGAACTAGAGAGCTGCACGGGATTGGGAGTTCCATGGGATTGTTTTAGTTTTTGTGGGAGTCCCGTGGGTTTGGGTTTTGTTTTTGCGGGAGTCCCGTGGGTTTGGGTTTTGTTTGAGTTGAGACTCTCGAAGACTTCTGATGAATCAATCAAATCGCACGGATGATCTTGGGATGATTTGTGATGTATGATACACACCTAGTTCATGGCCTTTCCTTGACATTCTTGGTATTTAGGTCAAAACGCTAGAGTACATTTAGAGACAGAGACTATCTCCTTCGACGTTTTAATATAATAGATACCTAAGAGTTAGGAGTAATACCAATAAGGGTGACAAGGTGACAGACAACTTAGGACAAGGTGGGGAAACAATAGAATAGTAGACAGCAAAGGTGTGAAGACCGAGAGGCGACGCCGGACAGGCTAGTAGGGTTAACAATGACGACCAGGTGACGCTCCTAGAAAGATTAGTTAGGAAAATACTGAAGAGAGTGTTAATGGCATCTTATTTTTACATGGACTGAAATTGTAGAACTGTTTATTTTACTTATTATCTTAAATGTTTTTCATGTATGTTTTTTGAGAGGATTTCTATAAACAAATTTTTAAACCATTATTTATGAGTTATAGAATATTTTTTTTTTGATGGGAGCGGGTGGGGGAAAATTTTTGCGGGAGCAGTTGGGGTTGGGAAAAATTTTCGCGGGAGCAGGTGGGGTTGGGAAAAATTTTCGCGGGAGCGGGTGGGACTGGGGGGAATTTCTTTTGGGAGCGGGTGGGACTGGTTTTGAAAACGCGGGAGTGGGTGGGACTGGGTGTGATTTTGACTCCCGCGCAGCTCTCTAGTAGATTGGAGGGAAGGATGGTACTTTGGAAAAGAGTTTGGTAAAAGTTCATATTTTAATATTTAAAACCGAGTGTTGTTTGTTACAAATTTTTTTTGTTTGTTTTCGTGTTTTAAAATTGTGAAGTTAAAAACATTTATTGATTTATGAGAACAAAAAAAATTATGAAAGTTGAATCTATCTATCTATCTATCTATCTATCTATCTATCTATCTATCTATCTATCTATCTATCTATCTATCTATCTATCTATCTATCTATCTATCTATCTATCTATCTATCTATCTATCTATCTATCTATCTATCTATCTATCTATCTATCTATCTATCTATCTATCTATCTATCTATCTATCTATCTATCTATCTATCTATCTATCTATCTATCTATCTATCTATCTATCTATCTATCTATCTATCTATCTATCTATCTATCTATCTATCTATCTATCTATCTATCTATCTATCTATCTATCTATCTATCTATCTATCTATCTATCTATCTATCTATCTATCTATCTATCTATCTATCTATCTATCTATCTATCTATCTATCTATCTATCTATCTATCTATCTATCTATCTATCTATCTATCTATCTATCTATCTATCTATCTATCTATCTATCTATCTATCTATCTATCTATCTATCTATCTATCTATCTATCTATCTATCTATCTATCTATCTATCTATCTATCTATCTATCTATCTATCTATCTATCTATCTATCTATCTATCTATCTATCTATCTATCTATCTATCTATCTATCTATCTATCTATCTATCTATCTATCTATCTATCTATCTATCTATCTATCTATCTATCTATCTATCTATCTATCTATCTATCTATCTATCTATCTATCTATCTATCTATCTATCTATCTATCTATCTATCTATCTATCTATCTATCTATCTATCTATCTATCTATCTATCTATCTATCTATCTATCTATCTATCTATCTATCTATCTATCTATCTATCTATCTATCTATCTATCTATCTATCTATCTATCTATCTATCTATCTATCTATCTATCTATCTATCTATCTATCTATCTATCTATCTATCTATCTATCTATCTATCTATCCATCTATCTATCTATCTATCTATCTATCTATCTATCTATCTATCTATCTATCTATCTATCTATCTATCTATCTATCTATCTATCTATCTATCTATCTATCTATCTATCTATCTATCTATCTATCTATCTATCTATCTATCTATCTATCTATCTATCTATCTATCTATCTATCTATCTATCTATCTATCTATCTATCTATCTATCTATCTATCTATCTATCTATCTATCTATCTATCTATCTATCTATCTATCTATCTATCTATCTATCTATCTATCTATCTATCTATCTATCTATCTATCTATCTATCTATCTATCTATCTATCTATCTATCTATCTATCTATCTATCTATCTATCTATCTATCTATCTATCTATCTATCTATCTATCTATCTATCTATCTATCTATCTATCTATCTATCTATCTATCTATCTATCTATCTATCTATCTATCTATCTATCTATCTATCTATCTATCTATCTATCTATCTATCTATCTATCTATCTATCTATCTATCTATCTATCTATCTATCTATCTATCTATCTATCTATCTATCTATCTATCTATCTATCTATCTATCTATCTATCTATCTATCTATCTATCTATCTATCTATCTATCTATCTATCTATCTATCTATCTATCTATCTATCTATCTATCTATCTATCTATCTCTATAAATATCTCTATAAATATCTTCCTTTGGCTCTACAGCCCATTTAGGGCCCTAACCTGCCATACTACTCTTCTCTACTTTTCCCGCTCCATGGTCTTCTTCCTCCACTTTCTCCCCACTCCTATGGGTTTAAAGTTTTTCTCCACTTCCTCTAACCATCTGCTTCTTGGTCTGACTTTAGGTCATTTCTCATTGGGTGTTGCCTTATATATTGCCTTTGGACCTCTGTTGTTTTCAATTCTTTTATGTTCCCTACCCAGTGACGCCGAGAGCCAACAAGAGCCCCAGGGCAGAACATCATTGCGGGCCCCTTAATAAACAATGAGTCGTGAAAAAAATGATATAGTCGGGGCAGCCGGGCCCCCTTACAGATGCGGGCCACCTGACAATGACCCCCCTCTCGGCGTGCCTGGCCCTACCCACCTCAATCTATTCATTTTGATTTCAGCTGTTATATTTAGTTCTTCGTATAGTTTATACAGTTCTGAATTGGTTCTATTTCTCCACTCGTTATTGTCCTTTACTGGCCCATATATTTTCCTTTCCCAAGTGTTTAACATATTTTCTGCTTGTTTGCTGATGGTCCATGTTTCACTACCATATGTTGCTGCTGGTCTTGTATATGGTTTTTTAAGTTTCCTGGAGATCTGTCTGTTTTTCAGTTTTTTATGCAGTGTATGATATATTCTGTTCAATACTTCTAGTATGTTTTTTTTTATCTTTATCATTATATCATTTTTCTCACTTATGGTTGTTCGCCAAATATTTAAAGCTTTCTACTCTTTCAAATGCTCTATCACTGATTTTAAATGATTTTTTCTTTTCCTTCTTTTTCATTTCTTTGTAATAGCATGTATTGAGTCTTTGATTTGTTTGCTGTTAAACCTTCTCCATAAATATATAATATAACAATAGCTATTTGGGAGCTGCGTTAAATCGAAAGTAAATAATTAATACAACAGTATTCCAGTTTAAAATACAATCATGAAAAACTAAAATCGGATCTGCCCAAAACCAACAATTAAATAACCTTCGCCTGCCGATCAAGCCTAATGGGTTATAACTCTATGCAAATGTTTTGCAGGATACAGCTAGTATATTAATAAAATTGGTTTTGTCAAGTACCACTGATGATTAACTTAAACAATGAAGTCCGTCCGCCATAAGTGGATTTAGACGGCACCCGGAAAACCACTGCAGTAGGGCCCACTAATGATAGAGACTCAAAATATGGTAATGTAAATGATTGGCTGGCATGACACTACATCAGGGGTGGGCAAACTTTAAAGGGGATGTAAATATGACCAACGTGTCTCGAGAGAGTCGATGTAGTGTTATAAATCAAATATTGACGTCATAAGCTAAAAGACTATTGCTGTGTAGTACCGGTACTCTTTTCAAAAATTATTTACAGATGGACAGTTATGTTATTTTTTTTTATAGTTTTTATTCAGAACTCAAAAGGTTAAATATAATACAGGCTATTCAGATTATTGTGTGTGAGGAATAATACAGGCTATTCAGATTAGTGTATGTAAGGAATAATACAGGCTATTCAGATTATTGTATCTCACATGTGTCTTAACAAATCAGGCGACCTGCTTATATATAATGAAATGGTTCTAGAAAGATGGGCGGAATATATTGAAGAAATGCTGAACATTAATACTGACAGCCAATGAGATGTATCAAACATTAATACTGACAGCCAATGAGATGTACCAAACATTAATACTGACAGCCAAAATGATGTTTTAAACATTAATACTGACAGCCAATAAGATATACCAAACATTAATACTGACAGCCAATAAGATGTACCAAACATTAATACTGACAGCCAATGAGATGTACCAAACATTAATACTGACAGCTAATGAGATGTACCAAACATTAATACTGACAGCCAATGAGATGTACCAAACATTAAAACTGACAGCCAAAATGATGTATCAAACATTAATACTGACAGCCAATGAAATGTACCAAACATTAATACTGACAGCCGATGAAATGTACCAAACATTAAAACTGACATCCAATGAGATGTACCAAACATTAATACTGACAGCTAATGAGATGTACCAAACATTAATACTGACAGCCAATGAGATGTACCAAACATTAAAACTGACAGCCAAAATGATGTATCAAACATTAATACTGACAGCCAATGAAATGTACCAAACATTAATACTGACAGCCGATGACATGTACCAAACATTAAAACTGACATCCAATGAGATGTACCAAACATTAATACTGACAGCCCATTAGATGTATCAAACATTAATACTGACAACCATTGAGATGTACCAAACATTTATACTGACAGCCAAAATGATGTATCAAACATTAATACTGACAGCCAATAAGATGTACCAAACATTAATACTGACAGCCAATGAGATGTACCAAACATTAAAACTGACAGCCAATGAGATGTACCAAACATTAATACTGACAGCCAATGAGATGTACCAAACATTAATACTGACAGCCAATGAGATGTACCAAACATTAATACTGACAGCGAATGAGATGTACCAAACATTAATACTGACAGCCAATGAGATGTACCAAACATTAATACTGACAGCCAATGAGATGTACCAAACATTAAAACTTAGGCAAAATGATGTATCAAACATTAATACTGACGCCAATAAGATGTACCAAACATTAATACAGACAGCCAATGAGATGTACCAAACATTAATACTGACAGCCAATGAGATGTACCAAACGTTAATACTGACAGCCAAAATGATGTATCAAACATTAATACTGACAGCCATTAAGATGTACCAAACATTAATACTGACAGCCAATGAGATGTACCAAACATTAAAACTGACATCATTTTGCCTAAGTTTTAATGTTTGGTACATCTCATTGGCTGTCAGTATTAATGTTTGGTACATCTCATTGGCTGTCAGTATTAATGTTTGGTACATCTCAGAAATAGAAGAACCAACCATAGAAGAAAAAAACAATATTATAAAAAAGACCAAAAACAATAAAGCGCCAGGAGAAGATAACATAAACGCAGAGTTACTCAAATAAGGTGGATGCACACTACACCTAGAAATACACAGGATGGTCAATATAATATGGAGAGAAGAGATAATGCCAACAGAATGGGAAACATCCTTAATAGTTCCACTTGACAAAAAAAGTTCGAAACTAAACTGCAACAACTACAAAGGTATCTCACGTCTTAACACCATTTACAAAAATAATTGCCTGCAGAATAGGGAATTTCAATGAAACAGTATTAGACGACTATCAATGTGGTTTCAAGCCTACAAGGACCACATCTTTTCCCTTCAAAACACTCTGGCTGGTCAGATTTACGTCCCCTTTAATTACCTGGTAACCGTCTGGGAGGTAGATACATCTCTTTCATTTTGTTCATTTGAGCCAGCTTGGCTGCTTTGATATCTTCTACTGTTGGCTTGTTTTTAAAAACTCCATAAACCAGATTGCTGTGGCTACAAAATTTGGAAAGAAATGATAGTGATTAAACATAGGTTATGATATTTTAAGTATTCTAGGTAATGTATGGTGGGAGACTTCATTAACTTTGTCATAAAACATATACATGTACTGACAGAGAATATGCCAAAGTGTTGGGCTTGAGTTAATAATGTATTCTTTTCTAAAATGTCAAAATTCATTTTACTTTTTGCAAATTTCAACATATCATCAGCTGAGAATTATGAAGCTCTATGTCCAAAAACGAAAAATTTTCATCTGAAGCTACAGTATTATACTTTGTAGGTGTGGGCTCCATCTCCTTTATTTTTGGTATATATAGTGTCAAAATTGAGTTCACAGCATAACAGCTGTTTTCCGTTCAATATGTTCAAAGGACACAAACGTGAACTTTAAATTTCCTTTTACTCAAAATCACTTTTTGTTGACATAGAGCCACATAATTCTCAGCTGAGGATATAGCTTTGAAACTCATAACAAGTTTCTTTTATATAAACTGCTTTTAAAACTGATACATTAGCCCACTGTTGTTACACTAAGATAACACAAAAACTGTGAAAAAAAGCTATCTTTATTCTCTACTACAAAATGAATATTAGTTCTGTGTGAAATGTATCATATTCCTGTGCTGAATAATGATGTCTGGCTGGAAAATAAGCATTTAGCTAAGTATGTCAAAAATATGTTCACACTTCAGCTAAGTTTTATATAAAGGAATTATACTGTACTCGAACAATGTTCATTTTTTTGGGACTAAACACTATCAGAATAAGCATCTTGGTTCCATGTTTTCAAATTCTATTCATAAATAAAATATGTATCTCACAGTCTTGATGGACTTACTCTTCTAATTGTTTTTGAAACTTTTGTTCTACTTCAAATCTAGGAATAGCTAAATGAACTTCTTGCAATTTTTCCTTGTCTTAATTGCATCCAAAACTGTGAATATATATAATGTTTAGATAAGACCTACACTATATAAAATTATGTCTTGGTTTACTTTCTACAATTTTTTCAGTCGTTTCATTGCTAAGATCTGTACTGTACTCTCCACTGGGATGGCAAACTGACACCTTCTCTAAAAAATCATCGTGTCACTGAAGAACGCATAACAGTAGTTGTCGGTGATGCAAAGCAATTGAAACTTCTAGGAGTGCCAAATTATGCCAAGGCAACAAAGAAACCCGTTGGTGAAATAATTGCAGAATTAACCATGAAGCTAATGACAGAGTGGCATTGTAATGATTGTATCGTTAATATGACATTCGACACAACAAGATCAAACACTGGTCATCAGACTGCTGTCTGCATTGCCATACAAAATATGCTGCAACGTGCTCTTCTGTGGTCAGGTTGTCGCCATCACATTGGTGAAGTTATCCTCTCGCATGTGTTTGCAGACATGAAAATAGAAGTTTCCAAATCCCCGGATATAACTTTCTTCACCAAGCTGCGAAGTAATTGGGAGTTGGTGGCACATGATTGGTCTCACGTTTGTAGTTCGTGTACGTTAGCTGATCATGATCTGAAGGCTCAAGAGCGACTGACGATAATGAGAGATGCGGTAACTGCACATGCCAACTCTAGTAAACAAACCGAATTCTTGCGAGACGACTACCACGAATTCCTTAAGCTGTCCCTTGTTTACCTGAATGCTACAAATAAGGAGGTTAACTTTAAAAGACCAGGTGCCCTGCACAAAGCACGTTGGATGGCAAAGCTGATATATTGCCTCAAGATCGCACTGTGTGAGAAACAAATTCAATTATTGCCTCCAGGTACTATTACCACACGTGATCAAGTGCCAAAGATTCGTGCATTTGCTACATTTGTAACACATGTTTATGTCGTGTGGTGGCTCACTTGGAAAAAGAGTGTGGATGCACCATGGAATGATCTACAGCTCTACAAGCGACTTTTGGATTACAACGATGTCAACAGAGACATTTCCAAGTCAGCAATCCGTGCCCTGAATAGGCATCTGTGGTACCTCACTGATGAAATGATCCCACTTGCTCTGTTCAGCAATGAAGTACCTGTGTTGGAAAAGCGAGCTCTAGCTGATGCTCTTCTAAGTCTTCGACCAGTGGTTGCCCTCCAAACTCCACAGAATCGATTTGGAAATGGTTGGGGAAAACCACGATTCCAATCAATTGATTCTAAAACTCGGTTGTGTGATCTGGCTGGAGTTGACTCGTGGTTTACTATATACAGACTTCAACTGGACACAGGATTCCTCCAACTACCTGTTGATGATTGGTACCAAACAGCTTCTTACATTGCCAGTGCAGAAAATGTTGCTGCTATTAACGTTGTTAACGATTGTGCCAAGAGAGGAGTGAAACTGGCATCTAACTTTGTTGAAGCAGCTCGAACGGATGAACATTTTCAAAACATTCTTAAAGTGGTAGAAATGGACCGCAAAAACATCTCAAATGTGCGTAAACCTTACAAACGTGCAACAAAGTGAAACTGAATTAAATGCCACAGTAATAAATAATTGAATACTTAAATGTAATTTTTATATAGGCTAGAAAAAACTTTTTTTTTCTTTACATGTCATGTTTTGTGATTTCTTGTGCGGGGGGGGGGGGATCTCTAAATCAACTCTGATTTGAAAAATATTTTACACAAGTTATTATTAATGATATTAGAACAAATTAGAAACATAGACAGCTCAAAAACAATCAATTTTTTCCTCTATTGTGGTGATCACCCTACTATACATTGTACTTCTAGTACATTGTACATCAACACTCATTACATGTTCGTAGGTTATATGTACTTATGTTGAACGCCCTGTAATGGGAAAAATGAAGAATCGTCTTGAATCTAGAATCAAGTCACAATAGTCTTGAAACTAGAATGAAGTCACACTTCCATGGAAGTGTTACAAATCAACATGAACATCTATTTCTGCTTGTACTTTGTACGGATTTAAAAAGTAAATCAACTCTGCCAAACAAGTTTTCCTGCTATTATTATATTAAAAATAGACTAACATGAACATCTATTTCTTCTCTTCACTATTTACTGATTTATAAATTAAATAACTCTACCGAACAACTTATTATTCTATTAAAACTAGGCCAAGTCTGCATTCAGTGTTTATCTTATAGTTCTACGACTAGCATAACGATTAAGCTTCAAACCTTAATAGAAAATGAAGAAAATTGCCGGAATCAGAGACTTTAAGTAAAATAATGACGGCTATGCACATTTGTTAATTACCTAAAATTGGCATATGACGCTAATGAATTTTCTCCAACTTCTGTTTTGTTTCAAACTTAAAAAAAAATCCTTTTGATTTCGCCAAGTTGAGGAAAAAAATATCTACTTGTCCCAGTTTCCCTTTCTTACCACTGCTTATCACGACAGAGGAGGGTCCAACGCAGAACGCGCCATTGCGATGGGCCCAAGTGCGAATAACACATGCTGGTCCGATAGCCGTTAGTCTCGGTTATAAACTGTATCACAGAATCTCCTATCTGTCACCCCCAACCCCACCCCACCCCTAAATTTTGGACACGGTGGTTGGGACGCTGCTGGCCATTGGTCCTTTGTGGGCTATAACGTCACAAAGTTTGACAAAGTAGAAAAAATAAACAACCTGCAGATTCTGACAATCGATTAATTTCTAGTATACACGATGGAGAAAAATGTTTGCCTCTCTTCTCGTTCTATAACTATTTAGGATTGCGGTTTTTTTAGAGCATTTTCGAAAAAAAATGCTCTATTGTCCCCGTTTTGTCTGTCTGTCTGTCTGTCTGTTCTTCCGTCATCACCCTAGATCTCAACAACCATAAGTCCTAGACCCATGATGTATATATCATTTTGTAGGTCTTGGCCTGCCAAGAAATGACTTTTTTCCATTTCGCGATCTGACCTCTCAGGGGCTTTATAGTGTACCGCGGTTTTACTATTATCAGACATATTAATAATGGACTGCCCTATATCTCAACCACCATGAGTTCCTAAACCCACGATGAATATATCATTGTGTAGGTTTCCACCCCTTTTAATTGTACATCAAAAAGTCCATTTCGCGATTTGACCTCTAAGAGGCCAAAACATAAGTTTTTTTATGTACCGTTTTGCTATGTTTTAAATGAGAAATAATAAAAGCTAATCAAAGGGGCAGAATCATTGAGTTATTTTTGTAACAGTTATTCAACATGACTTACTTCACCGTACTTTATATAAAAACAACAATTGACGGATTTTCGGACGATTAAAATGACTACAATTTAGAATGTTTCAATTATGAGGTCCCTATTTTCAGACCATAAACCACTTGTAGTTAGATTAAGAGAAAATAATTTTGTTTTCAAATATAAAGAAACGTCCTTTTAATATCTTTTTTTTCAGATATATGCATTACACAATTGAATTTATAAACATTTCCAAAATTTGCAAATATTTACTGAAAGATAACAAACTGTACTGATACATAACATGAAAATGCGTTAACACGTCCTATGTCCAGAATGGAACAGGCTTAATTGCTTGTTTTATCTTTGACCGGAGAAATAATGCATATAGAGGAGGGGGGGGGGTGTCAAGCAACGGGCAGATAACACATTATATTATTAACATACAATATGAAATAAAGGATTTACAATATACATATATAGTATTATGTAATTTAGATTAAACATATATAAGACACCTCATATCACATGTACTTTATTGTACACATACCTGCATTTATTTGTAATTATGTAAACAAAAAAAGTTGACACGACAACAAACAATGGTTCAATATTCGAGTCAAATTTATATGCATTAAAAGTACATTATCCATACATATTTACATATAGAAATGTTACAAATTATGAAATTATTCAACTGGAGGATAGGAGGGGGATGCATTACAATTAAACAATTACATTCATATGATTCAATATATAATTACATATCATGTTTATAAAAGTCAATGAGCAATAAATAAACTAAACATTCAATAGACTTAAAGGAGATTATATAACGATTATATAACGAAAAGTAAGTGTTAAATATGGACAATTACTTCCCCTGCCTACGCTCCATTTTTTTTTTTAAAGAAAACAACACATTTCCCAAAGCTAATATGTAAAGTTTGAACATATTTGGTGATTACAAAGTCGGAACTAATGTAACGTGAATTCTAGGATCCAAACGATTTGGATTAAATTGCATGCCCTTCAATGATAGCTTACTTCTTTCTAAATGTTTAGCTGTTTTTCGATCAGTCTAACTATCTCAAGTCCACATAATGTAAATTAAAATTCTGTGCTTTAGCCCATTACAGAAAAAAAACTATGATTGAAAAAAAAAAAACAAAAACGACGACATAGATAGTGACATGATAAAACGTATTCTGTACTGTTCAACAACAATATTTGAAGTAAAATAATTATGAACACACACACACATACACGGACACTGAAACTCAATCTTCAATCCAGCTTAGTACATTGGACAATCATCCACACACAAAAACATGATACAGTTAATGATGATTGATTTGCCTCTTTTTAAAATCAAAACATATATCTTGTAATTTAATCATGTTCATTCGATTATTTACTGGTTGGAGCGGGTGGTAGCGTGGTTGAGAGTTCATGCATCATGACGCAGTCCAAACGTTCGAATCTCAGGCACGATTGTTACCTCTGCCGTATCCCAACTTTGAGACACATAAGGCATACGAGTCGCATCCATGGGCATATCAGCACCTTGTATCGTTTGTCTGCCCAGGATGTTCACGTGACGTTACCTTGCACAGTCACGTTAGTTTTGATACACAAGTACAATAAATACCTAACTGTTTTCACTGAGACATAAATGAAGTCATACTAATAAAGTTCTTCATGACCGTCTCCAAATATTTTGTAAACAAAAATATACCAGTCGTTAAAATCATTTATTTATTAAAACTACATTTATCATGAAATGAATATAACATAAACTTGTCAGAGAGGGACATGTGAACGAGCGGCTTAGCTCCCTCAACTATCGACCCGTCTCAGTCTCACTCTCATTCATGTGATTAGTCGACTCATTAGTGTAACTGTGTAAGTAGGCCTAACAAATAACAATAACTTAACTTTATTATCGACTACCTAGAAATTTGCATAAAACAAACCAAAAAATCAATTTATTATTATAATAAATTACTAAACGAAAATTTCATTCTCTCAGTCTCACTCTCATTCATGTGATTAGTCGACTCATTAGTGTAACTGTGTAAGTAGGCCTAACAAATAACAATAACTTAACTTTATTATTATTGACTCAATTACTCAACAATGCAAATTCAATTCACGATACATTATTAAATTTAATGTAATTAATAAATTAAGTTTCAGTTTCAATTTTGATTATTTCATTTTCATTTAATTATAATTAATATATGTTGCAAACTTACTATCATGGCTATAAAAATAAATTCATTTACCTGAGTAACATCCTCAATGGGCTGAAGAGCGACAATTGTTTTATCAATCAATTCCCACTGAGATACTGTGGGCAGATTGACGTCATACTGGCCGCCGTATGACGTCAATGCCAGTCGTTGCTCTCGCAGACGAACCAGCATGTGGAAATTGCTGTTCCATCTTGTTGGTTCGTCCTGGATAAGACGATGTTCAGGCAACTTATGCACCTTCTGGAATTCCACCAACCGGTTGTATGCCAAGGTTGAATGCTTGAAATGTCCAACAATGCGTCGACCAAGCGCTATTACGTTCTCTACTCCTTTGTGTGATTCCAAAGCATCTTTTACTGCAAGTTGGAGTGTATGGGCCATACAACCAGTATGTGGCAAGTCTGCAACTCTCATTGCCTTGATCATGGCAGCAGCATTGTCACGCAAGACGTATTGAACACGATCTTTACGCAGATTCTAACCATCGAGCATATCAGTCACAACTTTCGCCAAGTAGTCCCCTGTGTGTCCTTCCTCCAGATTTTGGGCATGCAGCATGGCGTGGCAACGGTTGAATTTCTCATCAATCCAGTGAGCTGTCAAGCTAAGCAAAGCAACGCCCGGCGCACTCTCAGCAGACCACTCGTCGGTAGTTAATGCGATGAACTCACATGATGGGGGGACGAGGGTTTTACCAACATTCACACGGAGATGGTCGTACATTTCAGTGAGCAAAGTTGAACTAAAGTACTTGCGGCTGGGCAAAGCATACTTCGGCGCAACAAGCTTCATCAACCGTTTAAATCCTTCATCCTCAACGATACTGAAAGGTTGACAATCCAGTGCCATCATCGCGCCAATTGCAGTTGAGATCGACTTAGCCCTCGGATGGTCCATTGGCCAGGCCTCAGCCATGCCATAACACTGGGCCAAAGTACAACACACTCACCGACAGTTGAACTTGATATTTTCGCATTACACTCATTGCACACTACTTTAGTTGCATCAACATTATCAATTTTGAAATATTTCCACACTTTACTTTTATTTGTAGCCATTTCTAAAGTTCAAACAAACTTTTATTCCAAATTATAGAGCAGACGGTCACTCATTAACTCAGGATACACACATGGAGTATAGTGATGCTACGATTATCGAATTTTCGATTCGATTTCGATTCGATTCGATTTCGATTATCGAAATCGAATCGATTTGATTTTTGAATTCGATTTTGATTTCGATTAAAAATTATTTGCTAAAGTATGGAATTTGAGAAAGATAATCATCGTTTTTCACTTTGAAATACCGCTGAGCTAATGAGCGGAAGTACCTTTGTTTGTTTAACATACTTTATCTGATGCGCAGAATATTGAACACCCAAATTTTATAGCGCCACACTTATCGGCAATGATAAATAAAGTAAAAGTGCGTAAATAAAGTGCGTCGGCGATGGTAAATGGTTCTGCCTACATTCGAAATTTGTGATTATGTGCCGATGTGTCTACTGTTTACATTTGACTCAAGTTTAATGTTCATTGTTCGAAAAAATACGGAACGCTTTATGGTCTGTGTGAAATATATTGGAGGAGTTATTTCAGATGTTTACGATTTTTTGAGATTTTTACAATTGATAATAAAAAGTTATAAACCATGTCATGTTGTTTTTTTATTAATTACAGGAATACGATAATTAATCTTAGCCATGGTTTATAAGTGTCGCGTGTAAAATAATTAAATACTTAATTGCGTTTTCCGATCTACAAAAATCTATATAATATCTATATCTAATTTTATTCATCTTGTTATCATTGACTTTTTATATCGAAATCGAAATCGTTTTTTTCTGAGGAAATTAATCGAAATCGAAATCGATTTGATTTTTCATAATCGAAACATCACTAATGGAGTATTTTCGACTTCCGCTGAAGAACTGTGGGTGTTACCACTCAACAAATAATTGCAAAGTCATAGATATAAAGATATATATCTATGAGTAAAGTTTATATATTCACTATTAAAAATAGCGCCTCAGAATAATAATAATTATTAAAATAATAACAACTTCAGAACTCATCACTTTTATGAACCGGTGCTACACTTGAGAAGCTATTGTCTCTTTCCAATATTTCCTTATTGATATAAACATTATCAAAAGAGTAATTAGCTTCGAGCTCCAACAGAAATTAATTAATTGATACGTAAGTTTTTAAATAGTCTATTGTCACCTCGAATACACAAATGTTTAAAAATTCATATCGTTTTAGCTTCGATCATTTGTTGAAAATTGATTTCCAATTTTTTTACAAACACATAATCCTTCTATCGCCAGTGAATGTCTGTCATAAAAGTATATAAAACAGATTCCCTATATTGTCTTATTCTGGGTCTCAGAATTTGATTGGGTTGTATAAAAAAATTGACACATATATACATAATGACGAACAAAGACAACATTTTTATTGGGTTTTTTTTTCTTCTGTCAGTTTCGAATAATTGAAATTCATGTAATACTTTATGTCATTTTTGAACGAGAACAAAATACGAACAAAATAATGACTACGGTCAAAACATAAAAATGCCAACAGAAAAACATACGAACATAACATGCCAACAGTACATAAAAGCACTTCATACCTCTTTGTTTTTTTTTTAAGACATGAAATATGAATGCAAAAGCTTTCAATTTGCTATATTAATATAAAAAAGCGATAATATATTAGTTAATTCATGAGTTCATGGGTTTTTATGAGCTTTATGTAAATTATAAACATTTCAATTCAATAAATGGACTGATGAGAGTAAAAATCATTAATGGTGGCGATGAAAACTATTGTTTCAAATCGAGGCTTGCTTAATCTGTATAATATCTAATCTGTGGTACATACCAACATTGCATACGAATAGTAAGTACATTGTATGTGATCATCACTAGCCTACATAATTATTTTTAGCGATGTGAGGGTTCAATGTGTTTTTTATAAGGCAATGGAAGTAGCTGCCCACTACGGTGCTCAGCAAAATGGAGGTAATTATCTTTCTTGGATGGCGTGACATCACCAAACGTCGTAAATTTCATTGGCTTCATTCTTTTGCTCTTATGAGTTTTACTTCTAATCGAAGTACTACTAGGTCAAATCGATAAATAAACTTTTTATTAGATGGTGTAGAGAATTAGATATATGTGTGAAAACAGTACTACAGGTAAGGCAAAGGATATGCACAGGATACAGGACTTGCATGATTGTACTGAGTAGAGTTCATTACAAGCATAATAATATCGTTGTATGTGGATATGCTTGTTGTTTTGAACATCCACATATTTGTGAGGTTTAACTTGACTAACAACAAAACTTTTTGTCTGCACTAGACTTTAAACTCATTGAGTATGTAGGTCAATCACAGACAGATGCCCCTGGGCGTAGAGTAAAAAAAAATCAGACATTTTATTAAAAGAGATACATCAAAAAATGTATACAAGTATGGGGATTTCTGGAGCCCCTATCAAGTCGGGGCCCTATAGAGTTGGGGCTGTATAAAGTCGAGGCTCTATAAAGTTGGGGCCCTTTCAAGTCGAGGCCCTATCAAGTCGAGGACCTATCAAGTCGGGGCCCTATAAAGTCGGGGCTCTATAAAGTCGAGGCCCTATCAAGTCGGGGCCCTATAAAGTCGGGGCTCTATAAAGTCGGGGCTCTATAAAGTCGGGGCCCTTTCAAGTCGAGGCCCTATCAAGTTGGGGCCCTATCAAGTCGGGGCCCTATAAAGCCGGGGCTCTATAAAGTCGGGGCCCTTTCAAGTCGAGGCCCTATAAAGTTGGGGCCCTATCAAGTCGAGACCCTATCAAGTCGAGGCCCTATCAAGCTGGGGCCCTAACAAGCAGGGGCTCTATCAAGATTGCACCGTTGAATCCGTCTCTTGTGACATATTGCCTCTCCCCCCGCACCACCAATATATAGGTTAGTGCTGTACATTATATTTATTTCTGCTACAGTTTAAAGTCTCTGACTGGCAGATTTAATAATAAATAAATTCCAGAGCAAACCAGATTTACAGGTGAGGTCATACAAAAATTACCGCAACATAATTTAATAACTTTTAACCATACAAGATAGAAATGAACAGAAAAAAAAATCAGTTTTATTTATTTGCTTTATAAAAAAAAAACACTTTTGAAAAAGTAAACAATTTGTTGACTTCACCTGATAAAGATTCAAATGACGTCATTCACTAAACTAAAAAAGTATTTCCTCAATAATAAATTTTAAAAAAAAAGTTTGAACATTATTGAGACCCAGAAAGAAATAAAAGATATAAATAGAAAAATCTGCTAGAGCAATGACATAATAACACAGTTACAAGCTCAAATGGAAGCCATACAATACAATGAAATCATTGTTTATATTATTTTGAGGAAACATCAATTCTATGAATGAAATTTTAAAAAAATAAATTCTTGATCCATATGACGTAATCATAAAAATTTAGAGGCAGAAAAGAATTCTTACTTAGTGGCAATAGGTTAAATAGTGAGAAAATGAATTATTGTAACATTCAGGACACCCAGTTGATATGTTTGTCTGAATTTCTCAGCTGTTGATGATTAACAAACAAATGAACAATGCACTTGTCTAGACCACGTTAATTAATCTGTTTCAAGTTTGGAAATGAAAATGTTTTTGTAGTTTTATCGAAGACGGTATTTCAGTTTCAAAGTACATGCGTGTGAAGTCCCTAAAATGATGAGATGAAATCTCTTAGATCCTATAAAACACTAATGGGAAGGTTTTTTTGATGCCCTTCTTTCATCCCCGCCATAGCCGATAGTACATAAAAATTTTCCTTGGTCCTCACTGGAGATCGAACCAGGTACCTTTAAGTCGACAGTCGAGGGCTTTACCGCACGACAACCCGTCACTTCAAAGTACATGTAGATTCTATCATTAAATGACAACCTACAATTTGCCCGAGGGACAGTTGAAAGAGCGATGTGGCCGACCTGAGATTCACGGGTTCGCTCCTGAGTGAAAACCAAGGGAATTTTTCAGGTCTATGTCCTGGTAAAAAAATGTTTAATGTCTGTCAAGTTCACCCATCTTGACTTAAGTTGGTTTAAGTGTTAATCACAACAAACCCTAAATGTTCCATGGTTAAAGGAATAGATGAATCCAAGACTTCATATTCCTCGATGGCCTTAAATGGCTAAGGGAACTTTACTTTTTTTTCACTTTTTGTCAAGAAGGCAGTTTCTGTAATATGACATTTTATTGTTTCATTTAAAGATAAAAACAACTAAAGTCCCCTAATGATCTCTCTTTATAAATAGGATTTATTCTCATTAAGAATAACTGGAGACATAATTAAATGAATTGTTGTTCAACGTTTTTTTAATCAATGATTTTTCCAATCATTACATTTCTTGATAGCCCTTGGGAAAACCAGTTCTGATTCTTTTCTTTCATATTACTCAAAGATCTTTAAAAAATAAAAAACAACAATAAAAAATAACAATAAAAAATAACAATTTCCATTAATGATGTAATAAAAGTAACAACAACAAAACCATTATCAGATTTATATGAATGGTTTGATTGGTTTCACAGATATTTCAAGACATTTATATGAATGGTTTGATTGGTTTCACAGATATTTCAAGACATTTATATGAATGGTTTGATTTGTTTCACAGATATTTCAAGACATTTATATGAATGGTTTGATTGGTTTCACAGATATTTCAAAACATTTATATGAATGGTTTGATTAGTTTCACAGATATTTCAAAACATTTATATGAATGGTTTGATTAGTTTCACAGATATTTCAAAACATTTATATGAATGGTTTGTTTCGTTTCACAGATATTTCAAGACATTTATATGAATGGTTTGTTTCGTTTCACAGATATTTCAAGACATTTATATGAATGGTTTGATTGGTTTCACAGATATTTCAAGACATTTATATGAATGGTTTGATTGGTTTCACAGATATTTTCAAGAGAAACATGTAGCCTGTTTTTTCAGTAATGAGAAAAATTTGAGATTCCAGTTAAGATACTATGCCAGTATTTTTAAAAAATCTATTTGGACCACTTGACATATATTGTAGAGGTTCATTGGACCTTTAGTCTCCATTTTAGACTCAGATATTATGACACTATCTCTGAAGACTGCACCATGTAATATGGTTTTTCACTTTTGGGTAGAGCAACATCAGAAAATGATATTAATAGATTAACGTAAAAAGAAACAGTTAACAAGACATTGTTACGTTTTAAACAAACAGGTTTCATCCCGGCACAAAAAAATACATTAAACTCATGAGCTAAATATACACTCCGTCTATTGAATAGAAATAACGGCAGGTCTGAGGCGGACAAAAGTTTTGAAAAAAAAAACGAAAAAAAGGAAAATAATAATACCAGAGAAAAATGAAAAAAAACATTGGTGTTTTGCGGAGGAAGGGGGGGGTGTTCCAATGTTTGCGCCAGTCATTCAATTCATTTCTGACAGTAGTAACATTTGTGACGTAAGGTGGCGCAACCTTAGAGATGACCCTGATATTCTCATGACCTAAAAAAGTCCTTTTACATAACCTCCACGAGTATGTCAAACAGTATAAGTGGCCATCATATTGGCCTACCTGTAGTCGAACAGTATAAGTGCCCATCATATTAGCCTACCTGTAGTCTAACAGTATAAGTGGCCATCATATTGACCTACCTGTAGTCTAACAGTAAAAGTGGCCATCATATTGGCCTACCTGTAGTCGAAAAGTATAAGTGGCCGTCATATTGGGCTACCTGTAGTCGAACAGTATAAGTGGTCATCATATTGGCCTACCTGTAGTCGAACAGTATGTGACCATCATATCGGCCAACCTGTAGTCGAACAGTATAAATGACCATCATATTGGCCTACCTGTAGTCGAACAGTATAAGTGGCCATCATATTGGCCCACCTGTAGTCTAACAGTATAAGTGGCCATCATATTGGCCTACCTGTTGTCGAACAGTATAAGTGGCCATCATATTGGCCTACCTGTAGTCTAACAGTATAAGTGGCCATCATATTAGCCTACCTTTTTAAAAAACAAAAGTCAGCTGTGGATCTATCTAATCATTAACTCATATGTACTTTAATGTACTTTATGTTGAAACCATTTTATTGTCGTTTTTTTAGACATAAACTTTCACTCAATAAACAGTCAACAAAATACCACTCTTCCTTAAAGTTTAATCGACTCCCGAGATCTCAACACATCAAAGAATCTGTTCCTGAATAAGTGACATAATAGTGTCCGACTTTTTTCAGCGGATCTCAAACTTGAGCTTGTTTTAAGAGAAGTTTCTTCAAGTTGTACCAATAGCTGTTAAATTGATAACCCCTGGAATGAGCGGCAAAACGATTTACAGGGCTTGAATTCGTGAGAACAATATGGGCAGAGTGGGGCAATATAGGAAGAGTAGGGCAATATAGGAAGAGTAATATAATATGAGCAGAGTAGGGCAATATGGGCAGAGTAGGGCAATATGGGCAGAGTAGGGCAATATGGGCAGAGTAGGGCAATATGGGCAGAGTAGGGCAATATAGGAAGAGTATGGTAATATGAGCAAAGTAGGGGAATATGGACAGAGTAGGGCAATATGGGCATAGTAGGGTGATATGGGCAGTATAGCATCGAGGGCAGAGTAGGGCAATATAGGAAGAGTAGGGCAATATAGGAAGAGTATGGTAATATGAGCAGAGTATGGCAATTTAGGAAGAGTATGGTAATATGAGCAGAGTATGGCAATTTAGGAAGAGTATGGTAATATGAACAGAGTAGGAAAATATGGACAAAAAAGGGCAATATAGAAAGAGTAGGGCAATATGGGCAGAGTATGGCAATATGGGCAGAGTAAGGCAATATGGGAGGTATAGCAACGAGGGCAGAGTAGGACAATATGGGCAGAGTATGGTAATATGAGCAGAGTAGGGTGATATGGGCAGTATAGCAACGAGGGCAGAGTAGGGCAATATGGACAGAGTATAGCAATATAGGAAGAGTATGGTAATATGAGCAAAGTAGGGGAATATGGGCAGAGTAGGGCAAATATATGGGCAGAGTAGGGGAATATGGACAGAGTGGGGCAATATGGTCAGAGTAGGGCAATATGGGCGTGGAGCAACGAGGGCAGAGTAGGGGAATATGGGCAGAGTAATCAAGGGGAAAAGATAATCGAAAACATTGGAATCACCATTCTTATCTGTTTGGTCTGGAGCAGAACAAACAAATAAACAACAGTAAAAAATATAACCAGAAAATAAGAACAAGCCAAGTGATTAGTGTATGTGGAGTTGTTTGTTGTCGCTAAGTGATGAACAGATAGGACGTTATGCCCCTTACACAAAGTAGTTGATCTACTTCTAAAATAGAGATGAAACGATTTCAGTTCATCGCTTTAATCTTCACCGTTTTTCATTGTTTCATTAAGAAGCTAAAGTACAATCAATCATACCAGAACTTTGTTTTACAATAACAAACAAATTACTGTCAAGGGATGATGCTGCGGTGTGACGTAGACGAAAATAAACCATTCAAAAAACAAATAGAAGATAAAGATTAAAAAAAAACATATAAATGTATTTTATTTGGATGTGAATAAATCACCAATCGACTATAATTTGAAGTATATATCTATCTATCTATCTATCTATCTATCTATCTATCTATCTATCTATCTATCTATCTGTATGTCTGTCTGTATGTCTATATGTCTATATGTCTGTATGTCTGTCTGTCTGTCTGTATATCTGTCTGTATGTCTGTCTGTCTGTCTGTCTTTCTATCTATATCTATCTATCAATCGGGCGTTTTTCGACTTGAAGGTCCCGGGTTAGATCCCTGATGAGGGAGACTCGAGAAATTGTGCCAAACTCCTCCAGCTTAGAATGGGTACCTGACATTTGTTGGGGAAGCGAAGGCGTTATCCTGTTCTCCCTTTGTGACTCTCTGTTATGGTTAGGATGAAAAAAAGGGCCCCATTTAAACCGTCACATTAGTGGTTTAAAGAATATATATGATATAAACATCCCATCTTTACTTGGTTTTTACAAATAAACAAAAAAACATCCTAAAAATTCTAAGTTATCACTGAGATAGCACTGAAATAACACTGCAATAGCACTGCGATAGCACTGAAATAACACTGCAATAGCACTGAGATAGCATTGAAATAACACTGAGATAGCACTGAGATAGTACTGAAATATCACTGCAATAGCACTGAGATAGCACTGAAATAACACTGATAATATATTGCGATTTTATTGCAACTACATGGTCACACATATGATTTTCTAACCAACACTACTCAGAGATGGATTATGAAGATCTGCTGTCAGCAATAACCAAACTTCAGTGTCCCAATGCTGTAAAATGTTTCTGTAATCACTGGAATAATGAACCATCAGTGCTTCGTTCCAACACGAAGGCTGAGAGAGCTGTAACGTTGATGGAGATGATTCATTCTACTAACATAACAGAAAAATATCTTAACAGCAAATGTGTAACACTAAATATGCTCATTTATATGTATTACTCATATGTATTGTATGCAAAACTTACATATTATAATAAAAATTGCTTGGACCTCAATATGTTTCAATGTTAAAAAAGAAAATTCACTTAGGCGCGGGAGGTTTTTTCATGTTTTGGCAAAACCAAAGTCATTTATGCGATTTTTAGGTAAAAGTTCATCGATTACAACCCCAGGCTAATAAATTTGAAATTTGTCATAGCCCTACTGATCATACACCCAAGACTAACGACCATCACAGATCGCCCATGATCGTGACACTCTCCATTTTCTGCATTCTATCTCTCCCCCACCTTCTTTGTATTTACCCCTTTCCTACAGTATATTATTTCTCCCTCCCCATCCCTTACTTTGTTTTTTATGCCTCTATGTATTCTCTCTCCTGCTATATTCTGTACTTTCTGGCCCTTGTATTCTGTATTCTCTGACCCATCCGCTCTATATTCTGAATGGTATCTACTCCTCTGTATTCTTATTATTCACATTTCATTCCCATTAATAATTGTATCCTCTGATCCGTACCTTTGTATTCAATATTTTCTCTTTCATTTTCTATTTTATAGTCGTTTTACTACAAGGTACTCAGCTACATCTTTACACTGGTGTAGTCATATTTTAGATGCACAGAGTGAGTCTTATGGAGAGACGGGTAGTTGTATTCGTTGTGAAGAAGCACAGCTATGAGGCTCCAAGTATGAGATATGAATAGGTGTCATTCACTTGGGTTACATGTGATACATATAGCCTCGAATAGACCTTTCACTTTGTTGCATGTGATACATATAGCCTCGAATAGACCTTTCACTTTGTTGCACAACCACAGCCCATATTGCCGACTGAAGAAGTTAGAAAATATTTTGTGACACTTTCTCTTATGATCATTGTCAGTTCAATAAGTTCTTCATAATCATCTCTGACCTAGGACGTCAAGTCATCCAAATTTTTTCAGGAAGCTCACCGTTTTTTCTCGGAAAACATCAGTGCTTGAAGGCAGTTCCAACTTTCTATAGTTGTCAAGCTTTATGCGTCCCCAAACGTCTTTAAATCTTTTGAAGATAGGTACGTTTGGTGAGTTAGAGGGACCGCAACACAATCTTAAAGCCTTTGCCAATACCAGTTCAAGAACATGATGACGACATGCCAGCCACAATAGTTCTCGACCAATACGATTCTCAACCAGTACACACGCTCCATCGAAACGACCAGTGTTGACAGAAGTGGTGTCGAAGCTCATAGCTTGGATGCTTTCTTCCAGTGCCCACTGTTCTAACTGACCATAAATAGCATCAGCAGCATTCTGTCCTGTCCCTGATGTTAGTTTAGGGACACCTAGTAATTTTTCACTGCCATCACCAGAAATCAGCACCGGCAAGCGGTCAACTTCTACAAGACCCAGGATTTTAGGTAAGATTTTTCCATCCCAGTGTAGAACTAGAGGATAGACAGGCTTGAATGAAACCTTTATATTTGTTGCTTGTTTACACCTGGCTTTCTTTCTGGCTCTTTGTATGGTGCTTCGTGAAACTGTTAAAGATGAAGGATCATGTCCCAGCGCTGCAGCAATAGGAATCATCAATCGCAAAGCTTCACGATCAGACGTAAGAAATATTTGTTGATTTTCCGTCTGCACAATGTTCATAAAAACAACAGGAAGTCATGTATTTAAAATGAGAACTAGGTCAGCGTGGAATAGGTCATAAGTGTGAAAAAACGTTGTGCTTCCACCAGTCAACAAAATCGAGTAAAATGCCATAAAAGGTAAAACAACGAGGCCTGTGAACATCCCCTTCTACTTGGAATTTAGTTGTAAAATTTTAACAGTATAAGGCAAAAAGGAACACAAAAAAGGGTGCCTCGTATCTGGCACGAAGTTGGATTTTTTGGGCCACCCTACTGTAAATTATCAGATTTTATATGGTTCATAATGGAATGGGGGCTCCTAGGTGGTCGATTAGTTTGTCCTCAGCTTAGGAACCCCAAACACAAACACACACACATGGACGAACACACACATACGCGAACATACACACGCGCGCGCATTGAACGCTTTATCTCATTCCCACCTTTAAAAACAAAAGTAAAGAATCTCACCAAATGCTTCATTACATACCGCCAGTGTAGTAAAACAGAGATTCTCCAAATATGGAATTGCTAATGGATTTCAGTTTGAATGTGACAGTTTAAATTTATTGTTACAGGATTGAAAATCCATTTATACAGGATTGCAAGTCTACAGGATTGCTTTAAAAAAACAAGCAATTAAGCCTGTTCCATTCTGGACACTGGACGTGTTAGAGCATTTTCGTATTATGTATCAGTACGTTTGTTAGCTTTCAGTAAATATTTGTTAATTTTGGAAATGTTTATAAATTCAATTGTGTAATGCATATATCTGTAAAAAAAAATTATAAAGATGTTTCTTTATATTTGAAAAAAATTATTGTCTCTTAAATCTAACTACAAGTGGTTTGTGGTTACTGAAATAGGACTCATAATTGAAAACATTCGAAATTATAGTCATTTAATCGTCCGAAAACTCCGTCAATTGTTGCATAGCTCTGATACTTTCAATTAAACTCAGAACATAAGCTTACTATTTCATTTGATGAGTTTCTTAATAAATCTTGGTGAAACTACGTGCTGCAGTATTTCGAACCAAATGAACGGGTTATTGAACGTACAAGGTGTATATATAATATATAAGCCCCTTAGGAGCCCTGAAGCCCGGCCCTCAGAGGTCCTATCGCGAATTGAACTTTTGATGTACACATGGCAGGCCAAGACCTACAAAATGATATATACATCATGGGTCTAGGACTTATAGTTGCTGAGATATAGCGCTCCTTTATTAATATAGCTTATATAGTAAAAAACGGTACTAAGGCCCCTTTTACGGCCCTGAGAGGTCAGATCGCGAAATGAAAAAAGTCATTTCTTGGCAGGCCAAGACCTACAAAATAATATATACATCATGGGTCTAGGACTTGTGGTTGTTGAGATCTAGGGTGATGACGGACAGACAGACAATACGGGGACAATAGAGCATTTTTTTTCGAAAATGCTCTTAAAAAAAATATCACAGTAATTATATTGATCGGGCGGGATGACTAGTATTATATATTGTATTACATACAAAACTCAATGAAGAGCCGCATACTGTTGTATTACATACAAAACTCAATGAAGAGCCGCATACTGTTGTATTACATACAAAACTCAATGAAGAGCCGCATACTGTTGTATTACATACAAAACTCAATATGAAGAGCAGCATACTGTTGTCTTACATACAAAACTCAATGAAGAGCCGCATACTGTTGTATTACATACAAAACTCAATGAAGAGCCGCATACTGTTATATTTGTGGGTTAGAGATGGGGGTCCAGTTTCTGTAACAGCTTTTTATTTATGAATGAAGAATCGTTGATTGTTGTTTTATTAATTTAATTTCAATAATCATAATTAAGGTTTGAAGTTTGTTATTTAACGTTTTATCGGGGGGGGGGGGATATTTGTTTTTCCTTTCTTTTCTCGTTTTTAAAAATTGGAATTTTAGAGGGTTAAATATTGAATAATTGCTAAAATTTGTTGATGTTATGGTCTTACCATAATTTTAAATTAGTGAAATTCTGTGTTTAAGAATTTCTAAATATACCTACCGTATCTATTTGTGTGTAAGTATTTCTAGATATACCTACAATGTGTCTATGTGTAAGTATTTCTAGATATAACAACAGTATCTATTTGTGTGTATTTCAAGATATACATACAGTATATATTTGTGTGAAAGTATTTCTAGATATACATACTTTATCTTTTTGTGTGTAAGTATTTCTAGATATACCTACCATATCTATTTGCGTGAAAGTATTTCTAGATATACATACTTTATCAATTTGTGTGTAAGTATTTCTAGATATACCTACCGTATCTATTTAAGTGAAAGTAGTTCTAGATATACCTACCGTGTCTCCTATAGACATTTGTCGCTTTATATTTTTTAAATTGTGAAGATTCTGTCACTTGACTGTACGACAATTCCAGTGACCTGTAAGTGACCTTATAAAGTCATGCATTTTGGTCTGACACGCCATTATGAATGGTGAAAAAAAAGAGTTACATGGGGGAGGAGGGGAGTAGGCTAAAATGTAGAAATCAGAAAAATACATTTAAGTAATAATTGAATGGCCCCTAGTAAGGAATGGCCTATGTGTGTGTAATGAGTGGTCCATGTGTAAGGAACGGCCTATGTGTGTGTAAGGAACTGACATCTTCTAAAATTGCTATATTATTATTATATATTGTATATATATATATATATATATACAATATTTAAATTATTAAATTAAATGAACGCTTTTCTTTACATTAGTTTCTGGTTTCTGTATGCATTCATATGATGGTACTTTGTAGTACATCGTTAATACAATGTAATGAGTTTGTAGCATTCGGGCAATAAATCATCTCTTATAATTATAAGACGCATTTGCTGTCTGCCTATCTGTCTGTTCCCTTAAAACTCAATATCCAGACAACCAAATAACGTGAAATTTGATACACGTACACATAATTGCATGGAGAAGGTCATGAAACAGGTTTCGTTCCATCTCAATGGGTAGTTTAATTGTAATTAATTATTTTAGTATTTTACTATATTAAAGTGATCACGGTATGGGAACGCCATCGCTATAAATAAAAATCCTCTGTGACGTCATTTCCCGATGATACATAAACTTGCGCGCCGATGATACATTTTTTTTTATTTGGTGCTGTATCGTGCCTAATCAACTTGCGTTTGTGCATAATAATGTACTTTTTTTTTTACTTTTGGTACACGGAACAGAAACATTTTAGAGAAAACTTTACTAAACAAAAGCGGTAAGTAAACTCAAAATCCAGAAATATTACAGAGAGAAAGGGAGGGAAAGAGATAGATGAAGAGAAAGAGGGGGGTAGGGAGGGAGAGAAAGAGGGAATGAGGGAGGGAGGAAGAGGGAGAGAGGGAGGGAGAGAGAGAGGGGGGGGGAGAAAAGGAGGGAGGGAGAAAGAGGGAGGGAGGGAGATGGGAGAAGGAGGGAGGGATAGAGAAAGGGATGGAGAGAGAGAGGGGGTAGGGAGGGAGAGAGAAGGTGGGAGAGGGAGGGAGAGAAAGGAGAGATGAGAGAAGGCAGGGAGGGGAGAGAGGGAAGGAGGGAGGAAGGGAAGAAGGGGGAGAGAGGGAGGGAGGGGATGAAGGGGGAGGAGGAGAGAGAGGGAGAGAGAATGAGGGAAAGAGAGGATGGGAGAGGGAGGGAAAGAAAGGGAGAGAGGGAGTAGGTAGGGAAGGAGGGAGGGAGAGAGAGAGAGGGAGGGTGGGAGAGATAAAGAAAGAGAGGGAGGGAGAGAGAGGGAGATAAAGAAAGAGAGGGAGGAGAGAGGGAGGGAGAGAAAGGAGAGGTAGAGAGGGGGCAGGGAGGGAGATAGAAAGCGAAGGAGGAAGGGAGAAAGGGGGAGAGAGAGAGGGAGGGAGGGGGAGGAAGGGGGTTGAGGACCCCTATGAGGGTGCCCTTGGCTTGTCGCTAAGAGTATGAGGGCTGACTCAATGGTGACCCGTATTTGTATTTGTGTTTCTACCACACACAGTCTCAACAACAATTAAACGTACAATACGTGACGATGATCAATTCAACAAAATATATTTATTTACAGAGCCACCAGTCCGTAACAGAGATCTGATGGTCTTTAAAATCATAAGCAAAAGTAATCCAAAAAGGCCAAAGATTAATCCAGTATCAATGAGTAGAATCAAAGGGCCGTTCTCTCGATAGATCGCCCTTCTCTCTCTCTATCTCTCTCTATCTCTCTAACCCAGCGATCACTCAGTCCAATTGCGACTAGACACCGCCCGGCTCACCGGTCGAATGCCTATAAAACTATCTTACATTCCTCATATCACTTTTCCCACGTGACCCCTAGCCAATCAGTTATAATATCTGTTTCTTTCAAATCAGGGGGTGGAGCCTAGATGGGGAGGGGGGGGGAGAAGTACGTCATACCGACAAAGACAGAAGTAACTCTACATCCGTCCCTTTGTCGGCTTTGAACAGGAGCCCAGTGGCCAGGGAGAATCCCACGAGGAATGTAACGTGTTTCTGCCAACTACTGTCCTTCTCATCGGCGGAGGTTTCGCTGACCACCTGCTCATATGACGCAATTACGGGGGTGGGTAAAAAGGGTGGAGAACTGGGGAACGGGAACGTATATTACTATACATGGTATAATATACGTCTTAATGTTATTAATACTATTAAGTTCAGGGTTGGAATAAAGGGGATGGTTTCGACAGATTAGTCACAACCTGTGACAGGGGGAGGGCGAGAGAGAGGGAGAGGGGGAGAGAAGGAGGAAACGAGAGGATGGGAGAGGGAGGGAGGGAGGGAAAGAAAGAAAGAAAGGGAGAGAGGGGGTAGGTAGGGAGGGAGAGAGAAAGAGGGTGGGTGAGAGAGAGGGAGAGAGAGATAAAGAAAGAGAGAGGGAGAGAGAGATAAAGAAAGAGGGAGGGAGAGAGAGGGAGAGAGATAAAGAAAGAAAGGGAGGGAGAGAGAGATAAAGAGGGAGGGGGCAGGGAGGGATAGAAAGGGAAGGAGGGAGGGAGAGCGAAGGAGGGAGGGTGAGGGAGATTGGGGAGGGAGGGTGGGAGAGAGGTGGTAGGGGAGGGAGGGAAAGAGTGGGAGGGTGGGAGAGAGAGAGAGGGAGAGAGAGAGGAAGGGAGGGAGGGGGTAGGGAGAAAACATAAGGTAAACTGAAAGCCGGGTACTTGCAGGTAGTATTTTTATATTTTAGTGAACAATGTTTTTTTTAATTTTTTGTTTTTATATTATTTACGATTTTTGTTTCAATTCTATGTTTCGTCACATGCCACCTAAATGCCCCGACAACGCCGGCCGATCACAGCATATCCAGATACAAAACAATTATTTCAATCTTTATGCTTAAATAATTATTCAATTGTAAATGTTTTTGTAGGCTATGTGCAGTTTATAACTACCGGTATCTAAAATTATTATACAGTAATGGATTTTAACTTTCTCTGCATGTGTTTTAAGCAGGGGTGGGGTGTCGGCCAAAATATTTGCCGACACCGACATCAACTCCGGTGTCGGCATTCCATCAACCGCAGACACCGACACCGGTGTCGGTCTTCTATCGTCCGCCGACACCGACACCGGTGTCGGTTTTCTAAAATCCGCCGACACCGACACCGGGGGGGGGGGCAACGGGAGATAATTGTGAATTATATAATATATATATATATATAAAGATGCACGTCTAATTGTATATTTATTCTTCTCTACAACACAGTTGTACACGTAACATTGAAAGGTCACGAAAAATACTAGATATGGACATCAAGAGTAGCTGCAGTGAATACATTGAAGTAACAAAAGTGAATGGTTTACTTCAAAATAAGCCACAGTATGCGGGATGCTATTTTTATAGTAAACCTGAAGCGGCCAATTCGCTACTTTTAATAAGTTCTCATTTATGTGTAGGTTTATACTCAAATATTGGTCAAGATTATTATTAACGGTATCAGCAAATCACTGCTAAGTACAGACTTATCCAACAACACTAGAGCAACTTGGTCGTCCCAGAGTTCATGTGGCGAATCTTCACAGACGCTGTCTTCTACTGAATCATCGAACATTTGGAGTATGTATTAATTGTTGATTTTTTAATTTGTCCCATTGCTGCGCAAAGTCATTTAGCTCTTCTCTGAGATTAGTCAATGTGGCGCTTTCATCAAATTTAAAGAGAATACTGCTAAGGCGCTGCATCGCTGATGTAGCCAAACTGACGAGAACACCATCGAAATCTCTTGAAATATTTTCTAACCACTTAAAAGTACAATCTACATTACGGTATGCTTGCAGTGCATCCATTCCGGTGGTTTGTAAATAATTAGAAAGCGATCCTGTGTGCTGGAATATTCTTAAGTATAGTTGTGCAGTGACAACAATTTCAAACTTGATAAACTTATCTAGTAAAATTGTGTATCCCTGATTTTTGCATTGAATGCATCCGATTGTGCTAGTTCTTGTAACGTATTCAATGAACAATAATGAGTTTGGATTATCAAAATTTCCAAAAAAAAATTTAACGCACTTTCTTTGGCCCACCATCGCGTTTCACCAATAATATTTAATCTTTGTTGTCTAGATTTCTGTTGGTGGTCGACCCAAACATCCATTCTTTTATACGATTCTCTAAAGTACACCGCACATGCGTTAAGCAGTGGAAATAGACTAATTGAAGAGGTCGTGGTTTGAGTGGTATCACTTAGAACAAGATTCAATACATGTGCGTAGCACCAGACATGAATTTGATGAGGTGCAACGTCACTCAACCATTTAGTAAACCCATTGTACTGTCCTTGCACATTGGCTGTAGCATTACCGACACAATATTCAATATTTATGTTACATTGAATGCGTTTCTGTTGAAATAATTCAAACATACCTTTTCCAGTAGAAGATGTACAGTTTGCAACGTATATCAATCGCTCATGAACTTTATCTCTTACATATCTTATAATTATTGAACAATGGTCCTTCACACTTACATCCTAGTTGTATCTAATTGAACTGAAAACTTACCAATAACCATATCAAGATGTTTTTTTTTAATTATTGGGTCAAATTTTGACAAGAGTAATAATATTTCCAAGAAATTTCCATGATAGATTGTATCTTCGTTTAATGTATAGTTAGCATCATTATTTGACTGATAACTAAGACCACGTTTTCCAATCATTTTCAGAATCTCAATTACTCTTTCCAGCACTTGTCTCTTTTCTTGAACTTGTTGGCGCCTTTTCTACTTTGCTAAGATAATAAAATGCTATCAATGTCTCTTTCACTTACAGACATTATATAAGCTTCCACTCATTTCTCGTGATATTTGCTGTTTTCATATTCCTCTAATCTTTGATGCACATTTCCAGGAATTCATATGCTAAGCTTACTGTGCAAAACAAAGCTTAAGATTCTTTACAGTATGACACCCAATTCCTATTGATAAATACTTGGAAAACATAGATATTACATTTCAAGTATTTTTGAAATTATTCAGTTTCTTGTCATTAATGAGCTTCCTATCAGGGGATCATATAACATAGAAGAGCATTTAAAAGAAAGCAAATTCAAAAACTTATTTGAATTTACATTGAGAAAAGACCCAAAATTAGCTGATTCTTACCAAATTATTCCAAAAAATGCCACATACCAATCCCCAGAAATAAATACTTTAAAGAAATATCATGGCTTTGTAATCCCTTGTCAATAAATGCTTCTGAAAAATACTCGACGCGCATTTGTAAATGGTAGATCAGTTTCACTCGCACTTGGTTGTATTGGGTGAAATATAAAAAAAAAAATTATTGTAAAGTATTCTGTCGAGGACGTTTGAAATAGTAACTGGTGTTTTTATCATCGATAACTGAAGTATCATTTTCGGGATTTAGATCTGCCACTGCCTGCTTTGTTTTCATAAATATTGTGCTGTCAGCTGACTCCGTAACGTTTTATTGACGTAAGAGTACGTCCGCTGTTGGTTTGGACATTATGGACACCATTTTGGTAGTTGCCTCTAATATCACCGCATATTAGTTATTAATTATTAAGGAGCGACCGATATGCCTTTTTACCGATAGTCCATACCATTATTTTTCTCCAGCATTTTAACCGATACCGATATTTTTTTTTATTTTTAATCAACAACAATGCCAAACACGTGTTTTTAACGTGCTGTAGTTTCCAATCTTATGACGCATGTCAACCCATGTTCACCCCTTCCCTGTCATATTTCGTAACACTTTGCCCACACGTGTCTTGTTTACCCCCCCTCCGCCCCAACTTCCCATCCCAAAAAAAAATACACACAGATAGTCACTAACAGGTCCGTAGCCTGGACTTCTAGAATGGAGGGGCAAGATTTTTTTTTGGAGGGGCAATATTATTAACGAATATATATATATATATATATATATATATATATATATATATATATATATATATATATAATAGTATATGCAAGTTTTACACAATTTGATATAATTTTTCAGATAAAAAAATATTACACAACTTTTTGTTAAATGTTTTTCAGATTTAATGACTATCCATATAACATATGAAAAGAAAAGTATGTAATTTAATTGGTCAGAAGACTTTTCAACCTTTATCTAGTAGAGTTGTATTTTTCTATTTTTCAGTGAGTTGAATCTTCTCAGGACCTTTTCTACTTCTAGTTGTTTCGTTCTCTTCTGTTCAAAGGCCATATATACTAGGTTAGACAATCTTTGGTGGGACATAGAAAGTCTTTGATGACTGTTAATACGTGTTAGAACTGAGAAAGTTGATTCACACATAGCTGTGCTGCAAGCAAAAGTTTTTACTGCTGCTAGCAAACTATATCAGTCTTCAAAAGCACTTTATGTTTGTACACTTCACTGAAGACATTATGTTTTTCAATTTTATTTCTCTCAAAAAAGTTTTTGGCCACTTTCATTTCTTCTTTGCTCGGAATAATGATATTGTATCTTTTGAGATAATAAAACTTATCGTTTTCCTAATCCAAATTTTCTGCTGCACATATTGCCATATAAATGTCATCATTATTCTGAAACCTTTTCTTTATTTCACTCAGTATTACATCTAAAATTTCATAAAATATTCTACCTAACTCATTGCTTTCATTACTGTCACTGCTGAATGAAGCTTTGTTGCCTGTTGTTTCACTTGTTATGTAATTGTCCAGTAAAGAGTTGAACTTCCTTTTTCTTTTCGTTTCAACTTCTTGTACTTTGCATAAATTTGACATTTCTTGTTGTATAGATTTTAGACTGTCTTCATTTCTTAGTTCTTCTATTGCAGATGTTGCAGCAAAAACCAAATTACAACCCTGCTCCAAAGAAATATCATGGCTTTGTAATCCCTTGTCAACTGGTGAGAGAATTTCTAAAATTTGTTTCATTACTAACAGACAAAATACAAATTCTTGTTTCTTTATCACAATATAGAGACCGGTACATAGAGCTCCGTTAAAATGTTTTCCTTGGTATAAAGATATTATTTCTAGGGTTTCTGATATATGGTCGTAATTTTCATAAATTATCTTACAAGCATGAAGATGACCTGACCATCGTTGTTCCAATAAGCGCGATAGAGCTTTGCCTTTATACATAGGAGCCACAATACCACGAGACAAAAAATTATATAACTGCCCACACTGACTAAAGAATTCATTAACAATTGCCAAAACAGAAACAGTTTTTGTTATAACCAAATGAAGCTTATGATTATAGCAATGTACATAAGGAATCTCTTTCACTAGTTTTTCTTGAATTAGTGCCTGAACTCCACCCTTTTTACCACTCATCACTGAGGCACCATCATAACATTGGCTCAGCATATTTTTTGGATTTATACCATACTTTTCCAGTGTTTCTAATGTTTTTTGTGTAAATGTTTTAGCATCCAAAAGAACTGTTCTTTCTATTGACAGCAGAGATTCAAAAATTTCACCATTTTTAACGTATCTGACAGCAATTGCAATGTTTTCCCTATGATTTTTGTCTTTTGTTCCATCCTCCAATAGAGTTAAAAATGGAACATCTGAATTATTTATGTCGTTAGAAATCTCTTCTGTAACCAGGTCAGTCATTATTTGAATTATTTCATTCTGAATTTCTGGGGAATGGTATGTGGCATTTTTTGGAATAATTTGGAATAATTTGAATCAGCTAATTTTGGGTCTTTTCTCAATGTAAATTCAAATAAGTTTTTGAATTTGCTTTCTTCTAAATGCTCTTCTATGTTATATGATCCCCTAATAGGAAGCTCATTAATGACAAGAAACTGAATAATTTCAAAAATACTTGAAATGTAATATCTATGTTTTTCAAGCACACTGTCATTGACTAGTGTTGAAACAGACCTATTACATTCAACTCTGATATTTCTTTCGGACCATAATAACATAGACTGTACATGAGTTTCAGACAAAGCATGCTTGTAAAATCCAGTTTTAGTTTTATCCAATGCACTTTTCCAGTTTTTAAAACCGGTTTTCGTATAGGTATCCTCTTTACAAAATGCAGCAAACAAGCGACATGGGTAACAAAATTCTCCAAAGACGGAGAATATTCCAACCACTTGAAATATTGAAATTATTCTGACCTGAAAGACCGATTCTGATTATTTTTAGGATAGGTAGGTAATATAATTTCTTTGATAGGTTCATCCTTTTTTGCTAGATCATTAATTTGTTTTTGCTTAGTTGTTGAGAGTGGCTCTGAAAAGAGCCGTTTTTGATGTTGTCTGGTAGAGGCAGATGTAGCTGAAGTAGAAGCAGCATCTTCTTCTTCGTCACAACTATGACTACACGATTGGCCATCGTTATGTTTGTTAATAGAAATTAATTTTATCTCTTGATTTTTTCTTATTACAAAACGATCCATTTTAAAACAAAAAACGAAAATGAAAAAAACACTCTAAAACAAAAATGGAGTCAAAATATGAATAGCCAATGAATGAATAAAAAGGAGGATATGCAAGTAATTGGTTCAATGCAATTGCTCAAGCTTTTTAATATTTAAAATATCAATTAAATTTATCGTTTTAAATGTATTTAAATATATATTTTTCATGAATACAAAATAATGTATAAAATATAAAAAAGTAATAAAACTAAACCGCATTTTTAATATTATTTATGTCATGTTTTAACCAAAATGGCGGTTACGCAAATTCTCATTGAAAGCGTTCTTGTTTTTTGGTTCTGAAAAAAAGCAAATTTAGTTCGCTTGATTTTGTAAAAAAAATTTTAATTATTTTAAAAACTTAATTTATTTAAATCGAAAATTGTTAGGGAAATTTAGACTTACAAGAAAATTTAAAAAACATTTTTATTTAACTAAAAAAGTTTCAACATTTTCTTGGAAATATTTTTAAAAATTCTCAGGGGGGGGGGGCAAACTTTTTCACTTGGGGGGGGGGGGCGAAACCCCCCCTGGCACCCCCTGGCTACGGCCCTGGTCACTAAATGTATCATTCAAGGTCATACATTAGAATTGAAAAAATGCCAATCCTATTGTTTCAAGGTCATATCGCTGATGCAATTTTTGTGGACGTGACAATTTCTGTGTACGGGTTTTTTTTTTCCTTTTTTTTTAAATCTCGTCTGATCTGGTTATACAATTGGGTTATTTACGGATTTTTTTTTTTTGCAACTCTTGTGAAAAAAAAAAAAACAATATATCGGCAGCCAAAAAAACGGCCGGTCCGATAGTTAACCCATAGTGCCAGCCCCGTAGCCAAGGGGGTGCACTGGGGGGGGGCGTGCTTCCCCCCCCCCGCTAGGTGTTGAGTGCCCCCCGCTTAAAAAAGAAGAAAAAGAGGAAAAAGTAAAGGTGCTCCCTTGCTGGGTATTGATGCCCCCTGCTTATTTTGACCTGGCTACGGGCCTGCATAGTGCCAATATCGGTTCGATTATCGGTCGCTCCCTACAAAAATCGGTCGCTCCCTATTAATTATTATATCACCGGTCCTGGCGGCCCACCGGGAATTTTACCAGTGTCCCAGTCCACCCCTGACTAGACGGCTTCGATGTAATTCTTTAAGTACCATTTCCAGTCATCCAATTTACAATATTTTTTTTTTAATAAAACAAAAAAAAAAGAACAAACTAACAACAATAAAGTCATTTAGATGTGAAAGTGTTTATTGGTGCAGTCGTTCAGAGATATTGAGGACATAAATAATTTGAAGCTAGTGAGGACTGAAATAATTTGAAGCTAGTGAGGACATAAATAATTTGAGTTTTCCTGTCAAACAAAAACGATTTCTCAAATTATGTATGCCGTCAGATGCAAATAATTAACAATTAGTAATAGTAGGTTTATATTTTATGAATTTATATTAAATATTTTAATCAAAAGCAGTTTTTATTTCATAATTTATAGAAAGTGTTTGTAATGTATTGTAGTGTTTTAAATTTGTAGCAATTATTTGTATTGTAGTACAGATTTGTAAATATGTAGCAAGTGTTAGTAATCTACTACAGATATATTTTAAATATGTAGCAAGTGTTAGTAATCTACTACAGATATATTTTAAATATGTAGCAAGTGTTAGTAATCTACTACAGATATATTTTAAATATGTAGCAAGTGTTAGTAATCTACTACAGATATATTGTAAGTTACAACTTGTAAGTATGTATTTAGTTACTACAATAACATATGTTTTTGTAAACTAGTCAAGTTTCGTTAGGATTTTGTTAATACATTGATACGCGTAATTTACGCGTAAGTTACGCATAAGTTACGCCTAAATTACGCGTACCATTAATTCCTAATTACTTGAAAATGTATATTCCTTTTGTTGCGCACGCTCACTGATTGATAGTAGGTGTATTTTTAATAATGTTTTCAAAGGTTTTAACTTGTAATTAACCGGTCATACTAATTTGCCCGTCGTCTGCATCGGCCACGTATTTCGTCGTGTACTGACTACTACTGACTGCATCAGCGGCAGCCATCTTTGGCTGAGTAATACAGTCTAATACGGTCGACGCTGGACGGGTGCAATGCGCCATGAAATACGGCCGCCGCGGTTGCCGAACTCAGCAAAAGACGGCACACGCGATCGACGCTAGTGCAATCCGCAGCGAAATACAGACGACGTGGGTGCAATACGCAGCGTAATACGGCCGACGCGATCGAGGGATGCACTATACACAGTAAAATGTTTTCTATACGTTTCATGACATTTGGAACATATATAGATAATGTTTAAAAAAAAATAGGGTATTTCCAGATTACAATAAAAAAATTTCATGTTAGGGAAAAATGTTTTCTATACGTTTCATGACATTTGGAACATATATAAATAATGTTTAAAAATTATTTTTTTTTTTTGGATTTTTTGGGTTTTATAACCTCCCCGTTTGGCTTGCGGCCGCTTGTCATACAGCTCATGGCGGCATTGTGTACTTTGTCGAAAATTTTTATGATTTTGTCTTATTTTTAACCAGACTTTGGCTTCCTTATTGAAAATATTTATTTTATTATGTTTACTAAAACGATTAAAACAAACAATGTACTGTGCGGTTTACGCTGTTTTACCAAACGAATACTTCCGGTTTTGGCTTGTGGCCGGATGTAGATGGTACTCCTAATCACTGAAATTAATCGCCGCTGTTAACACAACAAATTGCGACAGAAACAATTTAAAATGGCCATCAAATATGTATTTTTTAAATTACCGTAATTTACGCGTAATTTTCCAAAATTACGTTACCGTAAATTACGCGTAATTTACGGTAACTTACGCGTAACGTTACGCGACTTCGAACCCTAAATGTAATGCCATTTTCTTTTAATTTATTTTTTTTAAAGTACACTACTTTTTGTATTTTATTGTGTTATCAAACATATATGTTATTCTAGACAGGTTGATACTTATATGTCATGTGTTTCAATGGGATATTTTATTATTTTTTTTGTAGTAAAACACCATGGAATAAATACAAAGTTTATTGGATTTTAAAGCAAGCATTAATATGAATTAAAATGGTACACTGACTATCTTGTTATACATTGCTTCTTAATATTTATAGCTGTTGTGAGCAAATATTAAAGTGAAGAGCTTTAAAAAATCGTGAAAATAAAAAAAAAAATCCAGAAAATCCCTTGCATAGTCTATAATAAAAGTTCAATAGTTATTACATAGAACAACACATTCCTTCTTCCTGGCATTGTTCTATATAACTGTATGTCCACTGATCAAGGATTTTTCTGGACAGGACCCCAACAACGTAAAGGTCCTACTGTGCTAAAGCCTTCTTCATCTGATCCACCTGCATAAAGTATGGGGAATGTATTAGCTCAGTAAAAAAAAACTTTAGGGGTAAGCAGTGGCGTAAATAGGGGTGGGGTAAGTAGTGGCGTAAATAGGGGTGGGGCAATCATCCCGGTTGGCGATTTATCATCTGCAAGATTTGGTGGGCGGTATTTTAGGTGTCCAATGCCATGAATACCAAGAGTACATAATTCATGAATAAAAACTTGTTCGAATTCCACAAAGAATCATTTTTCTCATTGAGAACTGATATAAAGTGAATGAATTCTCACATAAAATAAGATTTTTGCCACCGGCTCAATTATCTCCATATGTAGGTACATCAATCACCGTGCTACATTACATCTGTTGTGCTTAGCTCTCTCAGAATCTGAGATTAATCATTAAAATTCTGAATCATAATCCAAATTATTATCATATAAATGGACAGATCCATTGAAGAATCTCTACAAAAACTATTATTTTGTTGCAGAATAGGAGCTAAGTTGAGTTAAAGAGACAACTCATCTATCAAGGTTTAAGAAGGGGGAGGTTACTGTCATGCAAGATACTTCAGAATATAAACTTAATTTGTATTAAAATTGTTTTCATTTTCAAATCATTCAAATAATTTCTCCCTTATTACATATATAAAATGGAGGATCAGTTTCTTGACCTTACAAACACACGATATTTTATATTAGAATAGCATTCAAATAGAAGCGTCATCTGTTGTAGCAATTAGTCAATTACTCTGCCACTGTATATATGGAGACATCTGCTATGCTTAAATACACACACACACACACAAAACAATAATCCCCTTTGTAGAATCACAAAACGTTTTAGTTTTGAACTACTTTTTAAACATCCTATAATAAGAGTTAAGGTTCCGAATCAGATACTTCACTTTTATTACAAATGAAAGATGAATGGATTGTTGCAAGATTTTCACATTAAAAAATATTGCTGCCTGTGAAAGCCGGAATCCGCCGTACATAATTACAGGAAAACCTTTTAATCGTATCCAACCAAGTTCCAGAAAATCAAATTGTTGTTATTTTGAGCCTCCATAGTATTGGCACAGGTCTTGGATAGTCGCCCAAATTTACACTCCCTAAGGCCGTTATTGTGGTATATATTTTAGGAAAAAATATAAAAAGTTCAACCTAGCATCGAAAAACGTTACGAAAATAATACCCAATACCCTGACTACATAGAGAAATTGTATGAAGTTAGCATAATCGAAAAGGGAATGGACTAATATTTTTAAAAAGACATATTTTCAAATTTTATGTTCGTAGACTAAGGTGTTTGGCGCAATTTCCGTTTTGCTCGACTTTAATGGTGTTTTGATTTTTAAAAAAAGGGAGGTGGTATTATAATGGTATTTTTTTCAATCGCTTAACCGATGTGGTCGTTGATGTGGTCGTTGGGGGAACGAACGAACACATAAACAGATGTATTTTCAAACGTCCTTTCCATGGGCTATTAGACTTGGCGGCCCCGATCTTCTCTCCAAGTCTGCGGCGAATACTTTTGGCTTTACCAGGGATTGAACCTCTAACTCTAACCCTAACCAAACTATCAACTTCGCTATACAGCAGCCATAGTAATGTATGTCTAATAATAGTCTATCCTGGGTTATTTACGTCACTTTGTGTACATGTATATCCTTGAAGAAAGAATTTTTAATAAGGTGCTTCTTGTAATTTTTAAAAGTTATGGACACATAACTTTTTCTTTGAAGTAGCTTTATAACTTTTATATTTGAAGTTCAGCTAAATTTTGAAAAATATCAATAATGTTAAATATAGAAGTACATGCTAAACATTTTTTTACTCATTTTCAAGAATTTATAATTGTTTTTTATGATAATGTATACTGTAAAATAATTATATATTCATGAAGGCTTATCCAAAAACCCCAAATATGTATCAAATTGTAATCAAATATTACCATTCAATTTAGCCTTAATGTCTGAAACAATCTATGGAATTTCAAATGTGTTTTTTATGTGTCAAATACTATCCTCATGAAATTTCTAGTTTTTGAAAGATTTTCTTCTAGTTTTTAGAAATGAGGAAACAAACTTGTTGAACTAGCCATTCAACAATAGGGCTTAAAATGTAGTTTATAAATGTGATGCTGTAAACATTTTTTTTTAATATTTTGTGACCTAGGAATGTAAGTCTTTTGATTATTAAAAAAAAAAGTAATAATTGACTTTGAATTTTGATTTCTTATGACTTGCAGGACATGACTACATTCAGTAATGTGTGTAGATCATATAATTTGCTTAAAATTTATTGTAAGTTTAATAAACTTTTGCTAGAAATAAATAAAAATATCTGTTAAGCTCAACTGAAAAGAAAGTAGCTTTTGAATAGAAGAATACAATTGAAAAACATTTTAAAAACCGTAAATAACAATTAGAAAAAAAACATCACATGAGGATATACCAGGCATGGCCAACATACGGCCCGCGGGCCACATCCGGCCCGCGTAACGAATTTATGCGGCCCGCGATTAATTTTTCAATATTTACGTTTGCCTGACACTTACATAGTATTAATCAAGTAAATTCAAGATATTTCTGGTTTTTCATATGAATTAAACTTTTCGTGCTTACTTGTTATCTATAATCACACTACAAACTCTATAATCTATGTATTTGAAGTGGAACAGTACGCCAGTTCATTCAATGCTTTCCGTAAGTAGCAAACTTGTTAGTAACAACTTGGTCGCTTCTAAGTTAATTTGCAATATTAATTCATTTATTGGATGTTTATTATCATCGCATTAAAAAAGCAATTGCTTTCTTAATTTAAAAATGGAATCAATTTTGTTACTTGCTGCCTATGCTTGCTGCTAATATCACTTCGGCCGCCATTTTTTTTCAATTTGAAAAGTGTTTTTTAAAGTACCATATTGACTGGAAAAAATTGGTCAGTGTTACAACAGACATGACAGGAAAAAAAATATTGGAGTAATTAAACGCATTGAAGATAAATTTTCGAAATCGATCCCAATGATAAAATTATACCAATACACTGCATTATTCATCAACATGTCCTATGTAAAAATGTTTTAAAAATCGATCATGTTACCAAAATAGTTGTAAAATTAGTAAATTTCATAAGAGCCAAAGGATTAAATCATAGTCAATTCATTGATTTCCTTGAAGAACTTAATACCACATATTCCGGTGTGATATACTACAATAAAATCCGTTGGTTGAGCTTGGGAAAGGTATTAAAGCGTGTGTGGAAGCTTCAAGAGGAAATACGAATTTTTTTAGTGCTCAAAGAAAATGAGGAGTTTCCTGAATTAACGGATCCAAATTGGCTTTGTGATTTGGCTTTCTCTCTAGACATCCTCACATATTTAAACGAATTCAACACAAGTTTTCAAGGAAAAAAACTATTTGCTTATGATTTAATGCAGAAATTAAAAGCCTTTAAATGAAACTTCAACTTTTTCCCACAAATCTTGCTGAATGCAAATTTGATCATTTCCCATCCTTAAAGACCATTTCCGCAATAATTTTAAAAGAAAAAGCTCAAATGTATACGGAAAATATTCTGGCATTACGACTTGATTTTGAAAACAGATTCGAAAGTTTTAACAGAATAGATAAAATATTGTCGATTGTTAGAAATCCATTTACTGCAAATATTGAAGAAGCTTCTCCAGACATTCAATTAGAATTAATTGAATTACAGAGTGATCAATTATTGCATGATAAATATCGAGAAAAGGAAGATAATTTGTGTAATTTTTATAAACAATTGGATAGTAAAAAATATGTAAATCTAAAAAAAACTTGCCAAAAAATATTTAGTAATATTTAGTTCAACTTATATTTGTGAACATACATTTTCTTTATTGAATCACAATAAAAGTCCTACAAGGTCGTGATTAAATGATTTACATTTGGAGGCTGTATTAAGATTAGCCACCACAGAAATTGAACCTGACATTAAAAAGATTATAAACGAGGTAAACCGCCTCAATATTTCTCATTAATTATTTGAATATATTTGTTATTATTAAAATTTTATTTTGTATTATTCTGTATAGATATTTGCTGTAAGTTACCTATGATTTATAATTATTCATATATATATATATATTAGGGTGGTGCTTAGGAACCACTAAAAATTAAAACCTTGATTTCTTTAGGTCTCATCCTTTTAAATTGTTCCTTTGGATGTAGAAACATCTAGAAAAAAAATTGAACCTGACATTAAAAAGATTATAAACGAGGTAAACCGCCTCAATATTTCTCATTAATTATTTGAATATATTTGTTATTATTAAAATTTTATTTTGTATTATTCTGTATAGATATTTGCTGTAAGTTACCTATGATTTATAATTATTCATATATATATATATATTAGGGTGGTGCTTAGGAACCACTAAAAATTAAAACCTCGATTTCTTTAGGTCTCATCCTTTTAAATTGTTCCTTTGGATGTAGAAACATCTAGAAAAAAAAATGGTGATGATATCTTAATATTTAGAGGTAGCTCAATGAAGCCAAAGTTTAGGTAGGCCAAGTTCAACAAGTAAACAGATCACGCTTTTGGAATTTTTGGCTTTTTTAATCAAAGATAGTTTCTCAAACACAACATTAAACAGTAGAATGAATTATTAAACAAGCACAAACAATCCCTACAATATTCTACCTGTAATTATAGTTCAATGTTATCAGTCCGATAAGAAGTCATTTTGACAATGTCTGTTTTTTAGTGTCTGGATAGGATTGTCGATGCTGTTGAACAGTCTGCAGCAGAAACTGAAGTTGCTCCTCATCTCTGGTGAGGATTCCACTGTACTCTTGAATCAGTGATACACCCCTCTCTGCATATTCGTTGACAACCTAAATCTGCCGAACGGTCTCCAAAGATCGCCGATAATCTTCATGGATGGTCCACTCATCTGGGTCAGCATCGAGGAATCCAGTCTGAAGCTCCATCATGTCAAAGAATCTCTTAGACTTTGGCGACACGAAGTCCTCGAGCCTCCTGTTGTTGAAGGATTCCAAATCAAAAGAGATTAGCTTGATGTCCTCTGGCTCCTCATTACCGCTTTCATTCATGGAATTTACCATGCGTCTTTTTGTTTCCGCCGATACCTGATCATCGAAGAATGCCAACCCAACCAATTCAAGGGACGGGTATCAGAGGTGCTTTGAAAACTTGTTGGATGCAGCACTGGAAACAGCTCTGTTGATTCCGGAGTAGCTGAGAATTGATTAGAGCAACAGCATATAATTGTATGGAGCAGCGGCTGCCAGATTAGCCGTGAACCAGGCTCTCATGTAGACACGTACAATAAAGATGCACAGCTCTTGAAGACCTCTCTCTTCCTTGGTTGTCAGTCTGAATTGTCCTTTGAACATCCATATCTTCAGGCTGTACAGAACCTTCGACATCCAGCGAGCATGGTGCATTGCTCCAGGAGCAATGAAGTGCACTCCTCTTTCAGGCACGACCCCAAGAAATAGCAGAGCAAGTTCCAGGAACTCTCGATAATCATCTCTTGGCTGCTGCTCTTGAATATGCTTCTGAGCAAATTCAATCAGAGAGTGGCGCACATCTTCTAGCGAAGTAGACACGTCTGAATTTGTCAGTGATGTTTCATAGTTTGCTCTGTCAATGAACTGCCAATGATCCTTGAAGCGTTTGAATAGCAGAACCTCAGGAGATGAAGTGACACCTAGACAGACTTGGAAGACTGCGCCCAGAATCAGTTCCATAATGTGATGTTTGCAAGCAAGTAATAGAAGACCTCGCTGAAGTTTTTGCTCCAGCAGGATGCAGGTACCACTAATCCGACCAGTGTTGGAACTAGTAGTATCAAAGCACATGCCTCTGATCTTGTCACTAACACCCCAGTCTTGCAGAACTTGAAAGACAGCTCCGGCCTGTGCAGCACCAGTTCCGGAAGGCAGTTTCGCAACAGTTAACAACTGTGATACTCCTTTCCCAGAAACAATTACAGGAAGTCTGTCGATACATTCTTTATTTGTGAGATCCGGAATTAACTTTCCATCCCAATGCACAATCATAGGATAATCAGTTTGGCACGTTGCCAATATTTTCTAGGTGGCGTATGTAGGCCTATACTGTGTTGCTAATAGTTTCTTTGTCTAGGCCTACTAGGCCTGCTGTGTATAAAATTACCACTTCCAGGCCTATTTACATGTTTTATATGTTTAGTACAGCAGTGTAGGACAATCCACATAACTTGAAATAATATTATACAGTGTTATACACACAACCACAGTGCAGTACACTATGTTTTTTCATCACGGTCCAATACTCCTAAACTTTGACGCCATTGAGCTACCAGTAAACATGAACTGAATACCGTAATATTTTATTTTAAGAGTTTCTATATATAAATGAAGAAAAAATAGGGGGTGAGAGCAGAGATTTTTGAAAGTTCGTTTCTAAGCACCACCCTTCTACTATATATATATATATATATATATATATATATATATATATATATATATATATATATATATACTTCTATGTATTTGTTATATCATTTATAGTCTCATAATAAAAATGTGTTCATTTTTTGTTTAAAATTTTTGTATTTTTATTATAATGTTAATTTTATAATTATTATATATTATATATAGGTATTTGTTACATTATTTATATTTTCATAATAAAATTTTGCTCATTTTTTGTTTAAAATTTTGGTATTTTTTTACGCCTGGCCCGCGAAAAAATTTTGTTTTTCAATCAGGCCCGTGACAAAAAACTGTTGGCCATGCCTGGGATATACCAAAATGATCCATTAATTTCGACTTTCAGTGTCAGCAATTTAAGTTAATGAATCAATTTAGCATTTCATGTAATGTTTATGCCCATATCTAACAGAACTTGATTCAATGTAACTATGCAGTTCCATAACAACGAATTGGCCCAACTGTGCTAAAACCATCTTCATCTTGACCACCTTAGAAACACAGTTAAACTCATCATTTTATATCTATACATAAATAAAAAAAAATGACTATTTATAAAAAAAAATGTTTGAGTACATATTATTTCTTTGATTGTCCTTTAGTCAAAATAACGATTTCACCTTGCTCAAGATAATAAAATTTTACAAAACGTTTCTATATCATTTTGTCTGCTGACAAATCATAACTCTAATATCAAAGTATTTTGATGACTGATTATATAGAATAATAAAAATGTAATTTGAAAAAAAAATGGATTAATTAAAAGAAAGTGTTGAAAATTGTTCCAAAGATAACAAATGAAATGGAATGAAAAAGAGAAATGTAATATGTGTAATACAATTTAGTTTCAACTAAAAAAAGTTATTAACTGAGAATTGTAATTTACAGGTAGTGTGCTCAGATAAAATTTTATTCTTTAAGGTCAAAAATTTGATTTTATTTATCAACCTCTAAGTGAGACTCACTTTTAAGTAAAATGGTTGTACTACAATACAATATTTATTTATACATGCATCTAAGAAATTATGAAAGTGGTTACCTGTGTCACCTGCCACAAAGGCATAAACCGGTAGGTCATCTTTAAATGTCATGTAGCCATCATCTACACGCCAAATATGGTCATTGGCATCACAGTTGCAGCCATAAGAGGGATCAACACAAGCATGCCTAATACCACAGGTACAGTTGTTTGAACCAGGTGGAGCGTCTCCGAAATAGTCCGCAACACCTTTTGTTCTTAGAAATAAATAGTAAATTGATAACACGTGTTCATACATTGAAAGTTTAAAGAACAATGAAGATTGCATTATATTTGTAAATTTGAATGTATCGACCTGTTTAGCCATCCAGTAGTTATTTTATTGTTGTCATTATAGTTATGAATTAATGCAGCATAACATTCCCATCTGATATATCGCTCACAGTAGCTGGATTGATCCACTATGGAGATGGCATGTTCAAATGAAACATTATATATGAGCAATAGCGCAAACTCTCTGGCTTCTTCCCATCCTTGAACTACTGTACGGATTTCCTGGTTGTGGCCTACGCAATGGAGAGTTTATATCAATAATATATAGTTCAGTAAATAAAGGCTATATGAAGAAACTAGTATTGAAATGATTTTACTAATCTAGTCGAGTAAATGTACCTAGATGGACAAAGTATAAACGTATATTTACCAATGACAGTAACTCCACTTTCGTTGTGAGATACCATGTCACAGTACACTATGACAGATTCTAATGAATAAAGTTCCGGGCCATCAGGGTCAACTTCAGCCATTACATTCTCAATTAAACCTCTTTGTTTTAGTTCAGTACAAGTTCTAGCTGGAAATAAGCAATTACATTTACAAAACATGTATAACCTGTAAGTATTAGTTCTGTACAAGTTCTAGCTGGAAATAAGCCATTACATTTACAAAACATGTATAACCTGTAAGTATTAGTTCTGTACAAGTTCTAGTTGGAAATAAGCCATTACATTTACAAAAGATGTATAACCTGTAAGTATTAGTTCTGTACGAGCTCTAGCTGGAAATAAGCAATTACATTTACAAAACATGTATAACTTGTATGTATTAGTTCTGTACACGTTCTAGTTGGAAATAAGACTTTGGACTCTAAATAATAAAACTATTTATCTTAGTTGTCATCATAAAAAGATCGTTGAGAGGGATGAACATATAAAAAATGTTACGTGTCGAAAGAAGTTGAATATAAGCTCCATGACATTGGTTTACTTTATTCAAATGTTCTGAACAGGGCTCGATTTACCGCCGGAGATGTCGGGGATATTCCCGGCACTGAGAACTGCCATCCCGGTTCTTCTTTAGCTAATATATCACCACAGGGGATGAAACCACAGACATTTATCCTCGGCTCTGCAGAAATTTTTGTTCATCCCCGGCACTGGTTTTTCTTAAATCGAGCACTGGTTCTGAACACACCTTCAAGGCAAAACCCAAGCTGTCTGTGAACAGTGAGTGGCATACTATCGAAGCATTCATGAGTAACTGAAACTTGATTTGACCAGTTGCATACTATCGATAGACTACAAATAAAATAAATATTCTGAATCTCAGAATTTTATACTCCTGTGAAATCAAAACATGCACACACATTTTGGCACTGTTGAAACATAATTGGTTAGTTTGACCAATTTTCATGCAACACTGCAGCATGGAAGTGTATGATTGTAATTGCAAGACATGTCAAACTGACAGGGTTTGAGCGTGCCCGTAACACTGGCAAGAATAACAGATTTGTATTTTGTATATTTTAAAAATCTGAGGACAACACATATACATGTACTTGTGTAGTAAGGGTATCCTACCATGTCCTAAAATGTATTCAAATGATAATAATTAATCAAGTGTAAAATGTAAGTATTTTTATAAAAAATTCTTTTAAATAAGCTTTTATTACAATGGACCAAAAGAGTGCAAAATATAACTTATTATCTCATATTAAATATTAATATAAATTATCATTACTAAAAATATAAGTATGGGTGCCCATTAGGGTGGCCCAAAAATCCAAATTCGCGCCACATACCGGAGCACCCTTTTTTGTGTTCTTTTTGCCTTAAGTAGTATACTGTTAAAATTTTACAAGTAAATTCCAAGTAGAAAGGGATGCTCACAGGCCTCGTTGTTGTACCTTTAACGGCATTTTACTCCATTTTGTTGACTGGTGGAAGTACAACGTTTTTTTTTCACTTATGACCTATTTTATGCTGACCTAGTTCTCATTTTAGATATACATGACTTCCTGTTATTTTATGAACATTGTGCAGACGGAAAATCAACAAATATTTCTTACGACATTAACAAACTATAGAAGGTGAATCAGGTGAAAATGAAACAGAGAGCTGTGAATCATCCAATAAATTTGAAGTCCTAGATGAATATGAACCAAGCTCAACTAAAAACGGACAAACAAGACGGAGATTGGGTATTATACTTCCTTGTTCACTAAGCATGTCACCAGTGCCTTGGATTGCAACCAAACGTCTGATTGTGAAGCTTTGCGATTGATGATTCTAGTTCTACACTGGGATGGGAAAATCTTACCTGAAATCCTGGGTCTTGGAGAAGTTGACCGCTTGCCGGTGCTGATTTCTGGTGATGGCAGTAAAAAATTACCAGGTGTCCCTAAACTAACATCAGGGACATGCAGATGAATGCTGATGCTATTTATGGTCAGAACTATGGACACACTGGTAGAAAGCATCCAGGCCATGAGCCTTGACACCACTTCCGTCAACACTGGTCGTTTCAATGGAGCTTGTGTACTGCTTGAGAATCGTATTGGTCGAGAACTATTGTGGCTGACATGTCGTCATCATGGTCTTGAACTGGTATTGGCAAAAGGCTTTCAGTTTGTGTTGCGGTTCCTCTAACTCACCAAACATACCTATCTTCAAAAGATTTAAAGAAGTTTGGGGATGCATTAAGCTTGACAACTATAGTAAGTTGGAACTGCTTTCAAGCACTGATGTTTTCCGAGAAAACACGGTGAGCTTACTGACAAATTTCTTTGACTTGAAGTCCCAAGTCAGAGATGATTATGAAGAACTTATTGAACTGACAATGATCATCTTAGGAGATCCACCAAAAACCATTCACTGGAGAGCACCAGGCCCTGTATATCATGATAGGTGGATGGCTAAGCTGATCTATGCCATCAAAATTTACATTTTCCGTCATCAGAGAGAAATTTTCAGTCTTACATCCAATGAAGAGAGCCAACTCAAACGATTTATAATTTACTTAATCGGGATTTTCCTCTAAACAGCAGCAAAAAGAAATCAAAACAAAAGATTTCATCATATCTAATTTTTATTGTCTACACTTCAGCGTTGAATGTGTTTTCTTGTCCCACTTTGTAGCCTAATGTTTGCGATGCTTTTCACATCTTATCTATATTTATACACCATTTTTGAATTCTAAAATTGGAAAATAGTTCAATATAACTTTATTCTTCACACATAATTGTATTATTTAATGTTTTTTTTATTTTTTTTATTTTTTACAATAATCAGTTGACAGATTCTATTTTATGTACAGCATTCCATCATTTTCCGCGGTTAAACGGCTACATAATTTACCGCGACTGAGGGATAAATAAGAAATTGAAATATTCCGGTTTTATAAAAGAAATGAAAAGAACGCGAGTTGTCGAACGTTGTTGAACGCGTCTTGCTTTCTGTGACGTATTCGGAAAAAAAATTCTACAAACGCGAGAAATCTATATATATTGTTGAAAGCGTCTTGCTTTCTGTGACGTATCCGGGAATTCTCGCAAGCCGTCGTCTCGAATGGTTGAGCAAAGAGGAGAATTATATATATAGATATAATTATCTCTGTTTTTATAATGGTGATTATTTTGCTGCTAATTTTTATGCAGCTAATTAAGAAAGGATTGAAATCAAAACCCCTGATATTAAAATACGTATAGCTCGTCAGGTAGGTCTATGGCTGTATCCAGAACAACAAAATTAGTCTAAATCAGTTGAAAACCCCCTGACGATTTTTTGGCTGTTGCCCAGTGTAATCTTCGCTTTGACTCTGTGTTTTTAATTCGTTAATTCGCATGCGCAGTTTATTATATTTTGAAGTGATTTTTCATTCGTTTAATTTTAATGTAAATCTGAATGTTTTTACTTCTCTAATTCTATTTTTTTTAAATTTGCAAATAATGGATAATAAAAGAAACATTCAAAAGTTAGTTTACTCAAAAACGTGCGAATTTAGTTTTACGTAAATAAAGGTGGTAAGAGCAATATTTGGGAAAGTTTCAATCGTTTGCGCTTGGATGGTGAGGATGTGCCATTCGCGGTATGTACAAGATGCGATGCCATTATAACTTGGAAGGCACGCGATGGTACGAATGGTCTGTGGACGCATCTCGAATTTTGTAAAAACAGACCACCAGTTCCAAAAATTACATCAATTACTTAATTCCAAGTCAAGAGACGATTGTTTAACAGGTTCCAGTTCAGGTTAAATCAGAAATCACAAACACCATTGTTTCAATGTGCGCTAAAGACATCAGGTCCTTTTCATTTGTTTAAGGCTGTGGTTTCCAATTTGACTGCAAAGTTGATCAACATCGGTGCAAAATATGGGAATGTTCCTGTTAATGAAATTTTCTCTTGTGCCACAACTGTTTCAAGGCATTTGGGTAATGTTGTGGAGAAAGAAAAAATCTACAGAAAGTGTTATTGGCCTCTTATTTTTACATGAATTAAACTGTACAACTATTTATTTTACTTATTATCTTAAATGTTTTTCATGTATGTTTTTCCAGAGGATTTCTACTAACAAATATTTAAACCATTATGTATGAGTTTTAATAGAACATTTTTTGATGGGAATGGGTGGGGTTGGGAAAATTTTCGCGGGAGCGGGTGAGGTTGGGAAAAAATTTCGTGGTGGGACTGGGGATAATTTCGCTTGTGAACGGGTGGGACTGGTTTTGAAAACGCGGGAGTGGGTGGGACTGGGTGTGATTTTGACTTCCGTTCAGCTCTACACCCACACACACCAAACATCATGTAAGTAAATAAACCACTAGTCGAATGCAAAATAAACGTACTGAATCTGTGCGCTGCACGTCACTAGCAGCTGTTCACTAACAAAGCGCACACACGTTTCGTTTTATACCATGCTCACAAAATGTGCACACATCCTTCCAAACATACTCGCTGAACTGAACTCCGTTCATACACTATGCTATCTTGACTTTTTTTGCTAGTCGTTTAGTTGACCAATATATATATATATATATATATATATATATATATCTTTGTAAGTTTACTTTTGTCAAAAGTATTCACTACAGCTAAAGTTTATCGACATTAGGCTTGTGGAGCCGAGCCGGAGACGAAGAGCCGTGGAGCCGCTACTTTTAACTGGAGCCGGATCTAGAGCCGAAAAAATCTTGCGGCTCCGGCTACCAATTTTTTTTACAGCAGAATTTTGTTTAGCTTTATAATTCCAAATTTAATTGATTGTTTGCCTCCTACAATTTGAAATGTCATGTTTTACGAACGCCACAGCAGTAACAGCATTTAAATGATAGCGTGCATGCACATCACCACAATAAATCTTTAATGGGGAATTGTTTTGTGTTCGTTTTAAATCTTGTTTACCCTCCGAATTTTTTTTAATGGCATATTATTTTGTTAAATATAAAACAGTTTTATTTCATAGAATAATTGTATCAATCATTTAAAAAAATGTTACTACGACGACATTAGAACGCGTCATTTCGTATATTATTTGACCGCGAATTTGTTATAGACTAAAAACAAAATGGTCGCTTTCTGTAATTGACAATTTTATTATAAACAGAATAGCTGAAATAGAGTAGATATATTTATAAGGAAGTGGCTATTCGGACCCGGGTCCCAATAAAGTCCGATTGTTATTCGGACCCGTGGCTAATATGCACTATGCTTAGCTATATATAAACTTGTATATTGCTTTTGTGCATTTTATGATAATTGTTTGAAATTTATGGTTTAATCGTTACGCAGTTGCTAAGGTTCCGACTTAAATGACTCTGTACATTATAAAAATTGGGTGTTCAATATTCTGCGCATCAGATAAAGTATGATAAACAAACAAAGGTACTTCCGCTCACTTGCTCAGCGGTATTTCAAAGTGAAAAACGATGATTATCTTTCTCAAATTCCATACTTTAGCAAATAATTTTTAATCGAAATCAAAATCGAATTCAAAAATCAAATCGATTCGATTTCGATTATCGAAATCGAATCGAAATCGAATCGAAAATTCGATAATCGTAGCATCACTATACTCCATGTGTGTATCCTGAGTTAATGAGTGACCGTCTGCTCTATAATTTGGAATAAAAGTTTGTTTGAACTTTAGAAATGGCTACAAATAAAAGTAAAGTGTGGAAATATTTCAAAATTGATAATGTTGATGCAACTAAAGTAGTGTGCAATGAGTGTAATGCGAAAATATCAAGAGGCGGTACAACCGCAAAAAATTTTACTACGACAAATATGATTAGTCACCTACGATCGCAACACACTGTGTTGTACCATGAGTTTGAACTGAACAAATCTAAAGAATCAGCAGTTGCGATGCCGAATTCTATTTCTATTAAGGGATCCACTTCAAGTTCAACTGTTGGTGAGTGTGTTGTTCAGCCTACTTTGGCCCAGTGTTATGGCATGGCTGAGGCCTGGCCAATGGACCATCCGAGGGCTAAGTCGATCTCATCTGCAATTGGCGCGATGATGGCACTGGATTGTCAACCTTTCAGTATCGTTAAGGATGAAGGATTTAAACGGTTGATGAAGCTTGTTGCGCCGAAGAATGCTTTGCCTAGCCGCAAGTACTTTAGTTCAACTTTGCTCACTGAAATGTACGACCATCTCCGTGTGAATGTTGGTAAAGCCCTCGTCCCCCCATCATGTGAGTTCATCGCATTAACAACCGACGAGTGGTCTGCTGACAGTGCGCCGGGCGTTGCTTTGCTTAGCTTGACAGCTCACTGGATTGATGAGAAATTCAACCGATGCCACGCCATGCTGCATGCCCAAAATCTGGAGGAAGGACACACAGGGGACTACTTGGCGAAAGTTGTGACTGATATGCTCGATGGTTGGAATCTGCGTAAAGATCGTGTTCAATACGTCTTGCGTGACAAAGCTGCTGCCATGATCAAGGCAATGAGAGTTGCAAACTTGCCACATACTGGTTGTATGGCCCATACACTCCAACTTGCAGTAAAAGATGCTTTGGAATCACACAAAGGTGTAGAGAACGTAATAGCGCTTGGTCGACGCATTGTTGGACATTTCAAGCATTCAACCTTGGCATACAACCGGTTGGTGGAATTCCAGAAGGTGTATAAGTTGCCTGAACATCGTCTTATACAGGACGAACCAACAAGGTGGAACAGCACTTTCCACATGCTGGTTCGTCTGCGAGAGCAACGACTGGCATTGACGTCATACGGCGGCCAGTATGACGTCAATCTGCCCACAGTATCTCAGTGGGAATTGATTGATAAAACAATTGTCGCTCTTCAGCCCATTGAGGATGTTACTCAGGTAAATGAATTTATTTTTATAGCCATGATAGTAAGTTTGCAACATATATTAATTATAATTAAATGAAAATTAAATAATCAAAATTGAAACTGAAACTTAATTTATTAATTACATTAAATTTAATAATGTATCGTGAATTGAATTTGCATTGTTGAGTAATTGAGTCAATAATAATAAAGTTAAGTTATTGTTATTTGTTAGGCCTACTTACACAGTTACACTAATGAGTCGACAAATCACATGAATGAGAGTGAGACTGAGAGAATGAAATTTTCGTTTAGTAATTTATTATAATAATAAATTGATTTTTTGGTTTGTTTTATGCAAATTTCTAGGTAGTCAGCTCTGATTCCGCATCGTGCAGCTGTATACAACCAATGGTTGCAGTGATTCGTATGGCGCTTCTGAAACATCCAGACAGCCGTGGCGTCAAGACCATGAATACAGAACTACTCACTTCTCTCGATCGACGCTTCCAGTTTGTCTTCGCTGAGAAACAGCTGATGGTGGCCACACTGCTTGACCCTAGATTTAAAGATCGCTTCATGCCCGCCGAAGTACGACAACGCGCCTACGATTCGCTTGCTGATGAGGTGCTGATGAGAGATGCCGATATGGCAAACGAAATCCCGCCAAAACGTGCTGCGATTGAAACTTGTCAATGGTGTGGGATGCCTTTGATCAAGTGATACAGGGGTCTCACCCTCATATACAAGCAGAGGCTGAACATGATGTTCCTGTTAATCCAGCGGATGCAAGTGCAAGTGCAAGCCGAGCCGCAGTTATGCAGATGATACGTGTGTATGTAGCTGAGTCCACGCTTCATCGTATGAGTGATCCTCTGAAGTGGTGGTCTGAAAATGATGTCAACAGCAAATTGGCTCCCGTTGCTAGACAGTTCTTGTGCCCGCCACCAACCAGTGTGCCCAGTGAACGTCTCTTCAGTGGGGCTGGGCTAATATATTCTGATCGTCGTTCACGTCTCCATCCTGACAAGGCTGAAATGCTCATGTTTATTCGCACTAACATGGCAGCATACGAGTGAGAGAGACTGAAGTTGAACACAAAGCCAAGGCTTTCATAACAATCTTTATTCCCTCATTTTATATTGAATAAAGCAAACCTTTTTATTTTTATTGTTACTTGTTAGACTAAGCTTGATGACTCAGACAAAATAAACAAATAACAATCGGTATCGGCCGATAATCGGTGCCGGCCGATTATCGGCCAATACCGATTGTGCTGCTAAATTTCTTATAGTTGATTAACTCAAACATTTTTCCATGCTGTCATACGATTCTTTCAATCTGCAGCATAGAATATTGGCACTGAAGGCATTGAGTTGCCATTGTGAAGAAGAATTGCCTTAAGACTTATCTTCGAGGCATCTATGAACAGACGCCATTCATGAGCTTTGTGATTACAGCCAAGCTCATTCATAAGACCTTCTATATCTTTGCAGTAAGAGCACTTGTCCTGTTCTTCAAAGAATTGTGAAAGGTTTGCACTTCGTTTTCTGTAAACTGTAACCTTAGTGCCTTTTATCAAGAGATTCCACTGTTGAAGACGAGACGCAAGTAGCTCTGCTTTATCCTTCGGTAATTTCAGATCTCGTACTAAATCATTGAGCTCAGTTTGTTCGATGAGATGAGGTTTACCGTCTTCAGGTGCATCAAAGCTGTCATCACTTTCATGAACGTAAGGAATAGACGCTGATTCATCACTTTCAACAATGTCACTAGGAGGCACAGGAATCGGCAAGGTGTCGTCATGAGACACAGGTCTAATCGCAGTAGGTACATTAGGATATTCAATCTTTTCCTTGTTTTTACCAGAAAATCCTGCTGTCTTTGTCATGCAAAAGTAACAATCGTTGATATGGTCTCGTGGTTTTCTCCAAACCATAGGAATTGCAAATGACAAACTTTTTTTGCCCTTCAGCCACTGCGTCAAATTCGAGTAGCATGACCCACAAATGATGAATGGTGCACATTTCTTGTCTTGGTCTCCAAGCTTCATACTAAAGTAATCATTATAATCAAATTTGACCAAAGGGGTGATATTTTTTCTCTGTGACTTCTTAGTGAATAGTCCACAAACATAACAAAAAACTGCCAGGATGGTTTACACAGCTGCGTCTCTCAGCCATCTTTTTAAACAAATTATACTTATTACTTTAACTAAACACGTATAAGTTCCGTCTAGACGGACTCCGTATTATTTTTTTAGAGGTCCGTCTATAGATGTGAGCATGCGCCAATCGAGATTATTTATTTTCGGGTTTTTCGTTTCATAATCTAATTATTATTTAGTAAATTTGAAATATGTAGGCTACTCTAAATTTTTTAAAGTGTGACGCAAAAATTTTTTTATAAACAAATAAAAAAACATGTATAATTCTTTATAATCTTTATCAATAATGCATGCGGACATCTTTACTCTTAATATCAATTGGCGCGCATGCGCACATCTATAGACGGACACCGAAAAAAAGAATACGGAGTCCGTCTAGATGGAACTCTAGCCACAGCGAGAATATAATGCAAACGTTTAATGTAACATAACTCAAAATCCTGACGTGCTAGAAATATTCTGACTACCTATATATTTGAAATCAGCGTCACTAATATATATAAAATCACTTTACATCTTATAATTTATAAAAATTGTGTAATTTTTTATGATTTTAAGTTTTGAAAAACTGCGTTATCCTGATGCAACCATTACTGGAAGTGTTAGCAAAATTCTCAATGCAACAGTCAAATTTTTAAAAAAAATTCACATAATCCAGTTTTGCAGACATATTGCAGGAGTTGATATGGAGTAGTTATTCCTTCTCCTTCCGTCCAATGGGAAATACAGATAAGTTCATCACAGAGTTGTATAGCATCGATATCTTTGCAATTGCCATGTGTTAATACTCTCTCTAAATTTTGGCATTTTTTCAATAAATTCTTTTGCAATTATTTGAAAGACTATTGATGTTATACAGAAATCCAAAATTGGAATTGTGATCATCCAGCGGATGAAACCGTTCTGCAACAGACTGTATAGCTGTATCCAAAACCGCAAAGAAAAACTTGATTTTGAAATTTTCCTATCGATTTATCACAGGTTCATCTGGTGATTCATAATTAAACAAACGCTTCTGTTTCCGAATTCTTATTTCATTGGTTGCTGGGAAAGTTGTGTTCTCCAAATCAATTTCTTTTGCTAATTCTTTAGCATCAGTAATGGCTTCCAAAAAACCTTCATCAGAACGCCAGCTACGTAAAAATTATTCAGTTTTCTTGAGTTGCTTGACTGCCTCTGATAAGTCAAGTGCTACACCTTGTAGCATTTTGCTAGTGACATTGACTTCATAAAGTACTTTGTACCATATTACAACACCAACGAGAAATTTGAAATCCGATATTTTCTCAGCAATCACTTGATCATTTGCTCGGGTTTTGGTTCCAGTAACGCCTTCCAAATTTTCGTCCTCTGACAGTGAAACTAATGCATCGTAAACTGGACCAAGTTCATACCGCAAAACACGCAAAGCAGCAACTCTGGTTTCCCATCTGGTTTCACTTAGTGGTTTTAATGTGAGTGAGGGCAACTGTTTCTAAGGAACATTCCACTTGTGAGTGGATCCAGCAAAAAATACAAACACACTTTGAACAATTCCAAAAAAGTTTACTGGCTTAATGCAGCATTTGGCAGCATCGTTAACAACTAAATTTAAAGTGTGTGCATTACACGGAACGTAGAATGCGCGAGGATTAATATCAAGAATTTTATGCTGAACGCCATTATTCTTTCCATTCATGTTTGCGCCATTATCATATCCCTGTCCTCTTATATTTGAAAGAAGCAAACCATGTTTTTCAAGTGTCGTGCTCAAGATCTCAGCCGTACCTGCACCAGTTTTGTTTTGTAACGGAATAAATTCTATGAAATGTTCGCGCACATCTACTCTTCCTTGCTGATTTTTATCTTTCTCTAACGTTGTGACAAATCGGATGACCAGCGTCATCTGCTCAACATGGCCTGCATATGGGGTAAAATCCAGTATTATTGAGAAATATTTTTCTTTATTAGCGTCAGCAGCTATAATGTTTTGAACATGATTTCCTAGTACATTGTTAAGTTCGTTTTGGATATTTCTAATAAAGTAAGTAAACAATGACGTCATTCCTTGGTTATTGAAGTTTGCAAGGTACGATTTCGCCATTTCGGTTCTACGGCGGTTTAAATATGGTTATAAGTGTACACATGCATAGCCTAATAATAAATTGTTATTTTTTTATTTTTGAAAGTTTTTTTCTAAAATTTGGCGCCCCTAGAAATTTGGCGCCCTAGGCAGCTGCCTATGTCGCCTATGCCCAGAGCCGGCCCGGCCCTAGGCACAGTGCCTACTGTGCCTAGTGGATAAAGCGGCCCTAGGTCAATGTTATTTCGTGTGTGATTCCCGCCAAACCGAAGAAGAAGGTTATTGCGAGGGTTATTCCCGCCAAACCATAGGTGATTGACACTATTTCAACACTCGTATTAATACTTGCTTGACCTTACGAAAACCAGTTCACAAGCACCAAACATACAAATGGGGAACAACACGATAAACAAACAATGGATTGAACATAAGGGACTGGACAAAGGGCATTAAAAAAAAGTACACAATATATTGAAATATTAAATACAAATAGTGTAAAAGTTGAAGTTTTATGTATTTTTTCCGGATCCCAGTTTTTAGATAATTGTAGCTGGAGATCCGGGTTTTTATTTCACAAAACCGGCAGTTACTTGCTGATCTTCTTACTCTACGGCTGTGATAAACTGTTTTGATAAGCACTTGATGTGATTGTTAGTTTCATAAATGTACATTTTCTATCCAGTGCAATTATACGTTTTGCAATATATTTTCTTCCCCCCTCCCTGCGTTTTGTCTGGCCCCCTCTACTTTTTTGTTCTACTTAGTAAAATGTATTACGCCTGGCCCCTGCTGTAGAATACCTGGCTCCTGCTGTAGAATTGTCACGCTACGGGGCTGACCACCAGCCACCGGCAGAGACCAAACACATATGGTCATTGGATTTAGAGATATTACTGTCAAAGTAGTCGTTAAAAGTTACTTGTCCTTTTGAGGACACTATGCCACATGTAAATAAACAGTATATATTGTTATGATATGAGCGGAATGCTATGTAAAATGCCTTTCAACAAAAATATTGTCGGATGATTTTCGAGACGTTTTGATGAATTGAAATGAAGACGAGAATGACTCAGAAAAATAACTGAGGAATTGTTGAACATGGGAGAAACTGAATTTTCCTGTTCTTTCCAAACAGCAAATGTCAGCAAAGGTTGAAAAACTTATCACCTCTTTTGAAAACACACAGAAAGCGACCAAATGCAGAATTTATAGAAAATCTTGTTAATTTGTTTGGTAGCAAACAAATGGAAATTGGCTTTGTAGTGAAGATAAAGAACTGTATAAAAGACAAATTGAATCATGATGCAGGATTGGATATACAACTGTCCTTCAAAAAGGGACAAACACACTTCAGAACCTTTGACAAGTCACATGTTAATCTCCAAGTACAGTGATAGTGAGGAAGGGATCAACAGTGGTGAGTGTGACCATGAAGAATTCCTAAAGATTTTTCTGTAAAAAGTGTAACACGCAACTCAACAAAGTCTGCTGCCAAACTGGTGTCTAAACACTTTTTGTCAACCAGAAAAGCGTCACAGGTGCTTCAAGTCTGGCTGAAGATGGGGTAAGTGTTCCAACACGATTACAGTCTGGAGTTTGGCGACGAGCAATTAAAGATGCAGAATTAGTTAAAAACCGCCTGACGGAACTGATCTCTGAAGAGAAATTTTGTTTGCATTTTGATGGTTAAAAATAGTCAATAAGGAGTACCAAGTTGTTTTCTTGAAAATGACAAAAGAACATTGAAACTTGACATTTTAATTTGTGACAGTGGAACCTCTGCAGACATCTATAAACCTCTACAGGAACTGCTTGATGAGTACAGTGCATGGAGCAGTATTCAGATGATCATCTCTGACACAACAGCAGTCAATACTGGTAGGAAAAATGCTGCTGTAGCCAGGCTTCAGATGACATTTCGGGTGAAGGGATTTAAAGAACCACAATACATAAGCTGCCAACACCACGTTCTTGATCTTGTTCTTCGACATGTGATGGACTATTTTTCCTATACCGTCACGGTCACCTGACAACCTGACATAAACTACAAGTTTATTGATGAGGTGTTAGAACAATATGACGATTAGTAAATAGCATAGATAATCACGGAAGTAATATCAAAAGAGTGAAAATATTGGTTGGAGAGATGATTTTAAATATTTTTTGGCCTCATATGAAGTGGCATAAGTTGCAATCACTTCACATTGATAAGTGGAACTCGCGAGGAATTTTTGCACTTATTGCATTTTTTCTTCTTCCTAATTGGCGAGAACAGCTGGAGGTAACTTGCGATTTTATTGCAACTACATGGTCACACATATGGTTTTCTAACCAACACTACTCAGTGATTATGAAGATCTGCTGTCAGCGATAACCAAGCTTCAGTGTCCCAATGCTGTAAAATGTTTCAAATGTTTCTGTAATCACTGGAATAATGTACCATCAATGCTTGATGTGACTCGTCCTACATAGTAGCTGAGAGAGCTGTAACGTTGATGGAGATGATTCATTCTACTAGCATAACAGAAAAATATCTTAACAGCAAATGTGTAACACTGAATATGCTCATTTATATGTATTACTCATACGCATTTTATGCAAAACTTACATATTATATGTTATTTATAGGTTTCAAAGTTGTTACTGCCGGGTGTTGGTAGTGGGGATTAGCTCCCACTAACAAATAAAATGCTTCCAATGGCGTGCGTCTCAAATAGCCTCTGACAACCAAGTCCAACTCCTGGCCTTCTCGTGCGGCTTTCCACTCACAGGAGAAGGGGCGAAGGCGGTTCACTGGCGCCTCAAAACCAGCCGCCTCGGGCAGATGGGGCTCGTCAACCTCGGTTGGTAGCTCATCTAGGAGAAGGAAAACTCTGTTTTCAAACCTCCGCTGCCTAGCGGCATACCTCCTACGAGGATAGGCTAAAAGAGTAAACCCTGAAAAGAAATCCGGAGCTGGAGTCCCCAAGGCGGCTAGACCTTATATTGTCAACGCCGGCAACTCCTGCGGCGCAGCTGAAGCAAAGCCGTATCGACTCTGTCTTTCCCTTGGATCCCTCAGTTGCGCGGAGAGGGGGGGACTGCTGCACGGGCAACAGCTATCCCTCCATATGACCCTGCCCAGGCTCTGTAGCTAAACTGGAGAGGATACTCCAGCGTCGTCGCACGATGTCGATACAACACGGAAGGGACAGTTACCGGTTCTAAGCTCATCCGATTGGCGAAGGAAACGAGCGCTAGGGTTCTCTTTCGACGGTGGGAGAGGTCATCGCGCCTCATTGGAAGCTACCGCCCGCCTCAAGCTGGGCAGCCCCCAGCCAGTTGGGTGCTGTCTCGCCATGGCTCACCTGCCCCACTGGATCCGTGGGGATTAGAGATGCACTTCTCAAAAAGTGGGCCAAAAAAACACACGCACCAGGCAAATCCAAAATAAGAACTAGCAAGAAGCCTCCAGCTGTTCGATTCGCAAGCTGGAACATCAGGACCATGTGTACCGGACTCACATCTGACCTTCAGCAGAATGATGACGCAAGGAAGACCGCTGTCATCGACAGGGAACTCTCACGACTAAACAATGACATCGCCGCTCTCCCTGGCTGAAACCGGCACCATCAGAGAAGCAAACTACACATTCTATTGGCAAGGGAAGTCCTCAGACCAACCGAGGCAACACTGTGTTGGCTTCGCGGTGAAAAACACGCTTGTCAGATTCATAGAGCCCCCAACAGACGGCTCTGAGAGATTACTAATCCTCCGACTGTCAACGTCCTCTGGCCCAGCTCACATTTTCAGCGTGTATGCTCCAACCCTCTGCTCCACTGCCGAGGAGAAAGATTAATTTTACCAGTCCCTAGATGAAGCGCTATTGAAGATTCCTAGCACCAATAGTCTTTATCTCCTTGGTGATTTCAATGCAAGGGTAGGAGCTGACCATGTGGCTTGGCCCACCTGTCTCGGAAGCTTTGGGAGGGGAAAGATAAATGAAAATGGCCAGAGACTGCTTGAGCTCTCGTGCCACCATGGCCTGTGCGTGACCAACACCTTCTTCAGGTGCAAGGAGATCCATCAGGTGTCATGGAGGCACCCACGCTCCCGCCACTGGCACCAACTCGACCTCGTCCTCACCAGAAGAGAAAATATCGACAGTATCCTCCTCACCCGCAGCTACCACAGTGCAGACTGCGACACGGACCACGCCCTCGTGGCAAGCAACATGCGCATAACACCGAAGAAACTGCATCACTCCAAGAAAAAAGGTCGCCCACGTATCAATATCAACTGTGCCAGAAATCCCGAAATAAACCAACAGTTTATCAGCAGTCTGGAAATTACACTCAGTGAAAGAAAGTTAGCAGTTGACACCATCGACTCCAGGTGGTCGCATCTGCGCGACGTCGTATATAACTCTGCTATCACCACCGCTATGGAGCGGAAAAACGCCGATTAGTACGAGGCCCACTGGGAGGAAATGTAACCCGTTATCGAGGTAAAAAAGGAAAGCCCTACTGGCCTACAAGGCCAGGCCCAGTACCAACACACTAAAAGCCCTACGGACAGCCAGGAGCAAAGCCCAGCAGACCGCCTGCAGATGCGCCAACTCCTACTGGTTGAACCTCTGTAGCAGCATCCAGGCAGCTGCCGATACAGAAAACGCAAGAGGGATGTACGAGGGCATCAAAAAGGCAATAGGCCCAACTCCCTCCAAAACCGCCCCCTTATATCCAAAACAGGAGAGGTCATCAAGGACCAGGAAAAACAGATGCAGAGGTCGACCGAACACTACCTGGAGCTATACGCAGCCCAGAACACTGTGACTGATGCCGCTCTTGGCGCTATCCCAGATCTGCCCGTCATGGAGGAGCTAGACACCCCACCCACCGTGGATGAACTAAGCAAAGCCATCGACTGCCTTGCAAACGGAAAGGCACCCGGTAGCGATGGAATCCCACCAGAAGTTCCGAAGAGCGGAAAACCAACACTGCTAAAGCCATTGCACGACCTCCTAGGTTGATGCTGGGAACAGGGCTATATCCCCCAAGACATGAGGGATGCCAAAATTATTACACTATACAAGAACAAAGGGGACCGGAGTGACTGTTATAACTACCGGGGCATCTCCCTCCTCAGCATCGTCGGCAAAGCTTTCGCCCGCGTCGCTCTAAACCGCCTGCAGGCCCTCGCCTCCCGAGTCTACCAGAGTCACAGTGTGGCTTCAGGGCTGGCCGATCAACAGTGGACTTGATTTTCTCACTACGTCAACTTCAAGAGAAGTGTCAGGAACAGCAGGTGCCACTCTACATCGCCTTCGTCGACCTCACAAAGGCGTTTGATCTAGTAAGTCGAAGCGGACTCTTCAGCTTGCTGCAAAAGATTGGCTGCCCCCCACACCTGCTTGCAGTGGTCATGTCCTTCCACGACAACATGCATAGCACGGTTTGCTACAACGGCGCAATCTACGAGGCCTTCCCAGTCAGCAGCGGCGTCCTCGGCATTTTCTTTTCCATGCTCCTCCAATACGCCTTCAATGATTGCAGCGAGGGTGTTTACATCCATACAAGGTCCGATGGCAAGCTCTATAACATAGCCCGCCTCCGTGCAAAGACCAAAGTCACAAAGGTCCTAATTCGCGAGCTGCTCTTTGCTGATGACGCAGCCTTGACATCACACTCTGAAGACGGACTGCAGCAGCTTGTCACCCGCCTCTCCCATGCATGTAAGGAGTTTGGACTGACTATCAGCCTGAAAAAGACGAATGTCATGGCACAGGGTACAGATACACCCCCAAGCATTGACATCGATGGGCACACCCTAGAGGTCGTCGAGAACTTCACTTACCTCGGGTCCACCATCTCCAGCTCGATATCCATAGACCCGGAGATCGATTGCAGAATTGCTAGGGCAGCCACAGTCATGGCGAGACTAAAGCAACGTGTGTGGGAAAACCCCAGCCTCACCGAAAATACCAGATTGCGCGTCTACCAGGCCTGCATACTTAGTACCCTCCTCTATGGATGCGAGACGTGGACCACTTACGCGAGGCACGAAAGGAAGCTAAACAACTTCCACATGAGGTGCCTGCGACGTATACTGCAGATAAAGTGGCAAGACAAGATCCCCAACACTGGGTTCTGGAGAGGGCCAACATGAGCAGCTTGTTTGCAGTTCTCAGCGAGAGACGCCTCAGATGGCTCGGTCATGTCAAAAGAATGGACGCAGGCCGCATCCCGAAGGACCTACTCTATGGCGAGCTAGTTACGGGCCAGAGGAAAACAGGGCGACCTAAAAATGCGCTACAAAGACACCTGCAAAAAGGATATGAAACAGTGCTCCATTAACCCCAACTCCTGGGAGAGCCAAACAGCCGACCGCCTGTCATGGAGGCTCGCTGTCCGGCAGGGTTCATTGCGCGCAGAGGCTGAGCGACAGGATAATGCTGCCCTGAAAAGAACAAGACGGAAGCGGCAAAAAAGAACAGCTACAACAACACTACAACAACCAACTATTTTGAAGTGTGACAAGTGTGGCAGGGATTGCCACTCCTGAGTCGGACTGCACAGCCACTCGCGGCGGTGTTTATAGACTCAAATTAGCTACACCATCGTCTCTCGAGACGGACGGATGCCGACGACATATTATAATAAAAATTGCTTGAACCTCAATATATTTCATGTTAAAAAAGGAAATTCACTTAGGCGCGGGAGGTTTTTTCATGTTTTGGCAAAACCAAAGTCATTTGCGCGATTTTTAGGTAAAAGTTCATCGATTACAACCCCAGGCTAATACATTTGAAATTTGTCATATCCCTACTGATCATACACCAAAGACTTAACGGCCATCACAGATCGCCCATGATCGTGACACCTTCCATTTTCTGCATTCTATCTCTTCCCCACCTTCTTTGTATTTACCCCTTTCTTATAGTATATTATTTCTCCCTCCCCATCCCTTACTTTGTTTTTTTAAGCCTCTGTGCATTCTCTCTCTCCTGCTATATTCTGTACTTTCTTCCCCTTCGTATTTTGTATTCTCTGACCCATCCGTTATATATTCTGAATGGTATCTACTCCTCTGTATTCTTATTATTCCCACTTCATTCCCATTAATAATTTTATCCTCTGATCCGTACCTTTGTATTCAATATTTTCTCTTTCATTTTCTATTTTATAGTCGTTATATTACAAGGTACTCAGCTACATCTTTACACTGGTGTAGTCCTCTTTGAGATGCACAGAGTGAGTCTTATGGAGAGACGGGTAGTTGTATTCATTGTGAAGCAGCACAGCTTTGAGGCTCCAGGATGAGATATGAATAGGTGTCATTCACTTGGGCTACATGTGATACCTATAGCCTCAAATAGATCTTTCACTTTGTTGCACAAGCACAGCCCATATTGCCGACTGAAGAAGTTAGAAAATATTTTATAACGCTTTCTCTTATCAGTAACTTGCACGCATTCATCCATCACGTTCCACTGAGTGAGACTGGATGTCAGAAGCCCAGCATTGGACTTGGTAAGAATAAGGTCTCTGATCAGAACGTTAACGTCTTTCAGGCTAGGGAAGTATGGTCTTCTCTCTTCAATCACATCTGTACAATCGTAATCTGTATCTCCAATGTCTTCCTTGGTGTCTGACTTGCTGTTGCTTCCTGAAGATGATTGATGGTGGAAACAGGCAGCTTGGGGCAATGTGGTAGTGGGGCAACGGAAGAAAGAATGTCTGGATATGAGATGCTTTCTTGCCAGTGCGACGTTTGGTAGGACCCACCATGCAGAAGTAGCAATTACTTGATAGCGGGATATCAAAGTTCATGGTTCTTTTCTCACCTGTACCAACCTGTAACATATCAGATATAATTAATTATATAAATATTAATGCAGGAAATTTTACACATTACGTAATACAATATATAATATTAACATAGTACATATTTACTATAATAAATTTATATATGTGCAGATTCTGTCCATAGCAACTCTTTAAACTGTACATGATCTAAATCACTGAAATTCTACAATACAAAGCACTGTCATATAAGCGAGCAGCTAATGTTTATCTTACCTTCAAGAGTTATCTTGCAATATTCACATGTGAAATGAAGTGCCTATGACGTCTTACGGCATGATTTCACGAATACTTTCTGGCTCTTTTATTTATAAATTGTCCACACATGTATTAAAATTCATCTGGTGGGTGCAAACAACCTCTTGATGTTATCTAAATATATAATTGCTCTTTAACCACGATTTGTTAAACTTTCGCTTAGCAATAACTGTCACGGGTTGTGAGTAATTGGGCGACAACATTCCCACTTTACTCCTCCAACCCTTGATTCCCACGGCTACCCCCTAATAGTATATGTTTCATTTATTTTCTCCCCCCCCCATTCCTACCCCTACTGCCGTAATTATGTCATACAGCAGGTGCTCAGCGAGTGCGGATGAAAGCCCTACATTCCGACAAGTGGAAAGAGGGTCAGGAATCTGTCAGGTAGATGCTATTTCGCACCTTGGGGTTTTCCTCTGACCACTCGGCCACTGTTCGGCTATCTACAAAGAATATATGTCCAATCCCCACGGGCGGAAACTGTTGTCTTTGTCAGTAAGACGTACCGTTCATCCCCCATTTAGGGCGGGAAATTAGTGACCGCCGATTGGCGGGGTAAAGAGCGTGAATAGATGATTGGTCAGGGGGGGTCACGTGTGCAAGTCTGGAAGCGTGAGAGAAAGCGGGAGACAAGGCATTCGACTTGGGTTTCTCGAGGAGAACGGTTGACGTATGAGAAAGAGAGAGAGAGAGAGAGAGAGAGAGAGAGAGAGAGAGAGAGAGAGAGAGAGAACGTTCTATTCACTTTGTTCATTTTGTTGAATTATTTTGTTTTACCTTTGAAAGCCCAGACCCTGTTTAGGACTGGTGCCTTTATGCAAATAAAAGTATGTATTTGTCATTACACAGGACCTGTTAGCTCACTTCTTCACGTGTTGTACGTTTGATCGCCTGTGAAACGCTGTGGCGGAGACAAAAATATAAATACAAGTCCTAATAAGTCAGCGACTCATACACCTTAGACTACAAGCTAAGGATTCCTCAAAGGGGTCCTCAACAATAACAAAAACCGAAATGTTGGTTCGAATCACCTGTGCTTTTATACTTGTATGACTACAATTGGACAGTATTGGAAATATCTAAAAGTTTCTTGAAAGAATATTCTAGAACACGGATGGGCAAACATTTTCTTTTTAGGGTCACATTTAAAACTTGATTGCTATCTGCGGGACTTGTTTATTTTCAGACAAGAAAACGCTTGTTCACAGATGTTTGTGGGCCCAAAAAGTGACAAAAACATGACAGCAAAGTGTTTTAGGTTTGGAATGCCGCTGCAGGCAAAAACCCTTACAACTCCAGCAAAACAACTGACTTGAACTTCTCCTTCAAGTCATAATCTGCTTTTAGGTCAAGCACCTTTAATATTCTTGAGCCATAAAACAGATTTTATATCCCTATATTCGAATCAAATAGCCGGAATCCATTTTTAAAATTTAGCTAAAATTAACATAGACATAGGATTACAACATGTACATGCAATGGGCCGCATTATAAACTCTGACGGGCCGTAGTTTTCCCACCCCCGTTCTAGAAGAATACCTAGCATAGAATGCGAATTAAGCAGCTTGGCGAACTCGTCATATCTATGATCTAATTTAATTATAATTATACATTGAAAATCAGGAAATTTTACACCTTAGTTGATACAGTAGTATAGAATTTTAGCATATAGTATATTTTACTATAATACATATATCAATATGTCAAAATTCTGTCAATAGCAACTTCTTAAGACTGTTTCATTAAACCTTATTAATAACAATACTCATTACTATTGGCCAATAACAGTTGAATAATTCAAACTCTACTTACGTTTATCATTTTGAACAGTCTCAGTGTTTACGAGACAAACCAATAGGACCCAATTCAGAATAGACAACTTGCGGAACAACATTTTAGTCAGAAAGCCCAAAAACTCCATTTGGTCAAGAAAGTTGTTAGTTCCAAGACCTAAATAATATACATTAGATGCATCTAACTATATTCAAAACATGACATTAACGATAGAAATGGGACCTTGTACTCAGATGAAAAACTATAACAAAAGAAATAGTTCTAGTTACTGCAGTAGCTATTGGTTTTTAGTTATCCTGTCTTCTACAAAGAACAGATTTCAATTTTTATGACGACAAGAACTTCATGAATTGATAGAAGTGTAGAGCACAATTAATAATTTTATTTTAGTAACAAGGATGCTAGTCTGTACAAACCGTGGTTGGGGGAGGCTGTAAATCTGTACTGGCAGTGATTGAGGACAGGCTGTAAGTCTGTACAGGTAGTGGTTGATGGCAGGCTGTAAGTCTGTACAGGTAGTGGTTGAGGACAGGCTGTAAGTCTGTACAGGTAGTGGTTGAGGACAGGCTGTAAGTATGTACAGGCAGTGGTTGGTGGCAGGCTGTAAGACTGTACATGTAGTGGTTGATGGCAGGCTGTAAGAATTACTGGTAGTGATTGAGGACAGGCTGTAAGTCTGTACAGGCCGTGGTTGGTGGCAGGCTGTAAGACTGTACATGTAGTGATTGAGGACAGGCTGTAAGTATGTACAGGCAGTGATTAAGGGCAGGCTGTAAGTCTGTACAGGCAGTGGTTGGTGGCAGGCTGTAAGTATGTACAGGTAGTGGTTAATGGCAGGCTGTAAGTCTGTACAGGCAGTGGTTGGTGGCAGGCTGTAAGACTGTACAGGCAGTGGTTGGTGGCAGGCTGTAAGTATGTACAGGTAGTGGTTAATGGCAAGCTGTAAGTCTGTACAGGCAGTGGTTGGTGGCAGGCTGTAAGACTGTACAGGTAGTGATTGAGGACAGGCTGTAAATCTGTACAGGTAGTGGTTGATTGGAGGCTGTAAATCTGTACAGGTAGTAGTTGAAAGCAGGCTGTACGTCTGTATAAGCAGTGGTTGATGGGAGGCTGCAAGATTGTACAGGCAGCGGTTAACGAAACTTTCCTCTGCGCTATTTCTCACGTGAGATTTTTCTAAGCGCGAAAAACCCTCGCCACACCTAGGCGAAGCGAAAGTGGGCGTCATCTAACCGGAAATTATGATTTTTTAAATTCTTTCTATGTTATGTGGACGTCGGCAGACATTTAATTCTTATTAAACATTTTCCACATTTATTGTGTTTTACAAGTAAAAAGTGAAAAAACAAAACAACTTACTTTTTGGTATAATCTGATATAATTCATGTTTCTATATATAAATGTAAGTCTTATTTGTTAATTTTAAGACATTTATATCAATTTTAACCTTGATTTTAATTTGAGTCGATGTTTCTAGGCAGCCATTTTGGATTGTTGTCACTCGCGAAACGCGGGAAAACTCTGCAAGAAGCGATGCCGCGAAATTTCTCTGCACCGCTCGGATATTCTCCGCGGTTCGAACATTTCCCTATAAATACATTGCCGCGAAAGAGGGGCGAATTTCGCGAGCATGCTTGCGGAGCCGCCATTTTTTTCTGGCTCGGCTCCTGCTCCCAAAAATTTGACGGCTCCTGCTCAGCTCCCGGTTCGGCTCCCTATTAAGGGAGTATCACACGACACAAATTTTTTGCAATTGTTTCACGCAAACATGCCGCTGGTAAAAAGTTATGCAAATTTTGCCGCATTTGTCCCAAGTACCATAGATGGCGTCCAAGTGCCGCAATTCCTGTGTCTGCAATGATCTTGGAAGTGGTACGATAGTTGGTGAGGCTTTGAATAAGAGACAGATCGTTTATAGGAGCATCACAAGGTGATGTACATGATATCCACGCTTTGACATACACCAATGTTGTGAACAGTCCCAATTCTAAGCATGCTGTGCTCTCATGTTGACTGAGCTTAAACTGGTCCTGAAACAAATTCAGCTTCAGAACATACAGCAACTGTGACATCCATCTGGCATGATGGAAAGCCCCAGGTACACAGAATCGAATGCCACGTGATGGTGTCTGTCCCAGAAAAATCATGGTCAGCTCTAATAATTCCCTGTAGTCTTCTCTTGGAATTACTTCCCTGTTACCAGTCAAAATGTCCTGACAGAATTTCAATATTTCCTGTTTTAGCACTGCTAGACTTTCAGTCATTAGGCGGGTGTCTGCACATGGTTTGTATGCCACTTGGTCAATATTTGTCCAAAATTCTTGAAATCTGCGAAATTATATCACATTTGGCCCTGATGTTGGGCCAAACACCTTTTTAAAAATGTCGCTGCATAGGACTTCAAGGATATGGTGTCGGCAATCCAACCATAGCAGTAATTTGTCTAGTTTTTGCTCCAGTAGCACACATGCGCCATTGAGATGGCCGGTGTTTGCTGCAGTTGTATCAAAATACATTCCTGCAATGCTGTTAGTCAGCTCCCAATCAGTGATGGTTTCTGCTGCAGCTTTGGCTATTTGCTCACCTGTTCCTTGTACAACTTTTGGAATAGCCAAAAGCTTTTCAGTTGTACGACCTGTTACAATGATTGCTAAGCGATCTTCTTTTCCTGGACCGCCAGCTATTGAAGGAAGCAATTTGTCATCGAAATGTATAATCAGTGGGCCATCTCTGTTGAATGCAGACGTCACATTAGCAGCTGCTTGAGTACGATGCTTTGATCTTGTTCTTCTGATGCTGCTGACAGACAAGGACATACCTGATGCATTTTGCCCATAAGTCGAAGCTGCTGCATGTAGAATATATGCAGTATCTCGATTGCTGACACTAGTGCTGCAGCTAACTGTGGACTTACAGCTTCATTTGCAGATATTTTTGCACGCTTTTGCTGTGTTTGACCTTGTGTGTCTGAACTGTCTGATGATTTCCATTCAGGATTGTAGTCACTGAGTTCTGCACTACTTTCTTCATCAAGATCACTAATGTCACTGGTGTCACCATAATTCAAACTTGCCGATGCTGGTGCACTTGCCTGAGCTAAATCATTTAGCCTCCTGTCTTCTTTGGCCCTCAGTTCAGCTTCTCTTTGTATTCTTACTGCTCGTCGACCTTCTACTGCTGTAAGCTGCTGGTCTATTTTACCCATGACATACTTCCTTTCTGTTCTTTGATCAGCCAGAAAAACCCTATCTTCTTCAATTTTTATTCGGTTCATCGCATCATGATGAGCAATATAGAACAGGCCATTCATATCAGCTTCAAAATTTGACTCCCTTGCCATCTGAGCTGTGCCACCACGTGTCTTATTGCGACAGACAGTTCTGTGTTTATCAACAAGAAGTTTTAGCTTGTGGATAATATTTCTTTCTTCAGCTGATGGTACTCTTGCTCTGGCCCATATCTCACAAACCTGTCTAACAGTAACTGTAACCGATTCAGTTTTAGACAGTTTTTCATTATTGTGATGATGATAGTAGACTTTTAAAACTTCTCTAGTTGTTGGTAGCATATTTCCATTAAATAACTGTACTGGTTCGCCAATCAGATGAACATATGTCAGAGATCTTGTAACAGCCATTTTAAAAAATTGTCTCTAATAGATCAATAGGCAATACCTTCAAGAAATAAATGAAAATTAAGACAAATATTAAAAATTTGTAGACAGTACAATCAAAATGGAGTTGTTTACTTTTTTAAAAGTTAAATATTCTTTGTACTTGCAAAAAATAAGTAACAGTTGACCAGTCTTCAATTTGATCTTTAAGCTGGAAATAATATCGATTTTTGGGACCCAACAAAAAATTCAGGTGCTTTGAGGCAGTACTAAATTAACTTCAAATGGAGTTATATTTTATATTTAAGGTCTCTGTAGCACAGGTAACACAATTTTTATGAAGCACTAGCAATTTTTCAACTTTTATTTTTTACCTATGCATTGTGAATCACCCTAATCAACACGCTAAATGATTTTCTGCAATTTTGTGTGTAAATTTTAAGGCAATTGGTGAACAACTTTCGGAGTTTTGATTAATAGCGTGAATAATGTTTACATTTTTATTTATATAGATTCCACTAAATTAAAAAAAAATTACAGACTAAATTGCTAATATGAAAACGAAAGTACAAAATATATTGAATAGTTTATTTCTTGTTTATCTATCACTCCCCCCCCACCCACCCCTCTCTCTCACACTTTCTCTCTCTCTCTCTAGAGAGAGAGAGAGAGAGAGAGAGAGAGAGATATCGGTAGGCTTGATCGGAAGGCTAGATTATTTTTGGTTTCGGGCAGATCCGATTTTTTATGATTGTATTTTAAACTGGATTACTGTTGTATTAATTCTTTACTTTCGATTTAACACAGAACCCAAAATCGCTTTTATATATTAAATTGTATTTTATCATTGCCGGTAGCCCTTGTCATGATTTTGTTGAAACATCGTGCATACTCTGAATGGCCACCTATAAACCTCCAAGCATCATAGCTGTAGTGCTTTAGATATACTGATACTTTACAGTGACGTTCTCAGTCAAAGGACAATAATCTTCCCCAACAGCCAAGCTTACATTAACAATACTAAATTGGCTGCTCTATATTTAGAGTAAAAATTAGATCCTGCGTACGCTAACATATATTGAAGAAGATCTTACCACACTTTAATGCACAGTGCATTCCCTGCGGCTACTTCGATGTGCACCTCTAGTATTTGTTTGACCTTTCAATGTCCACCTCTAGTGTTTGTGTGACCTTTAAATTTCCACCTCTAGTGGTTTGTATGACCTTTCAATGTCTACCTCTATTGTTAGTGTTACCTTTTGATGTTGCATATATAGTGGATATTTTTTTCATCTGAAAGACATTGCTACAAAAAAGTTAAAAATCGACTGAACAGTCAAATTTTTTCTTCAATTTTACATAGGTACTGTAAACAAAATTTAAGTTCCGTATGTACCAACCAACCAAACCAAACCCGTCACAAATTACGTTTGACCCGTCAACGATAACCAAACCAACCATACCAAACCAAACAAACAACCAAACAAACCAACCGAGCCAACCAATCAAATTAACCAAAACCAACCAACCAACCAAACCTAACAAAACCAAACACCATTAGGTAAAGATATGGTTGCTTATTTATGCCACTTACCTAATATGCCACCTTCCTAATGTGCAAAATGACCTACATTTCATACGTCACAAATTACGTTTTACCCGTCAACGGTAATAACTTAGGAGTATTTGTTTAAACAGTAACTAATTCTCCCAATGTTAAAATCAAAACAAAGCATTAAAAAATAAGCTTTTATAAAAATGCGTTGAAAAGTAAACAAGCAATTTAAGTCTTTTCCGTTTCGGACAAAGGACATTTTAGAGCATTTTCGCCGGTTACGCCGGACGAAATCCGTATTTTTTTCTGTGTTTTGATAAATAGAGAGGGAAGTAATCATGTTGAATAACTGTTACAAAAATAAATAATGATTACGCCCCTTTGATTAGCTTTTATTATTTATATTTAAAATATAAGCAAAAACGGTACCTAGGAAAGTCTTATATTACGCCCTGAGATGTCAGATCGCAAAATGGACTTTTGACGTACACTTGGCAGGCCAAGACCTACAAAATGATATATACATCATGGGTCTAGGACTTATGGTTGCTGAGATCTAGGGCGCTCCTTTGTTAATATAGCTTATATAGTAAAAAACGGTACATTATAAGCCCCCTTTTACGGCCCTCAGAGGTCAGATCGCGAAACGGACAAAAGTCGATTCTTGACAGGCCAAGACCTACAAAATGATATATACATCATGGGTCTAGGACTTATGGTTGTTGAGATCTAGGGTGATGACGGACAGACAGACAGACAGACAGACAGACAGACGGACAGACAGACAGACAGACAGACAAAACGGGGACAATAGAGCATTTTTTTTTCGAAAATGCTCTAAAAATAAATACTTATTATGCCATTTTGCGTTACAAAGGCAAGTTGGAGTGACACGATACAGCATACGCGCCCAGGTTCAATTCGGCTTCTTACTATCTTTCTTAATTTCTTACTTACACGCTGTTCTTATATATACGGATATTTAGTACCTTTAATTCATTTTTTCATTTTTTTGCCGGCCTATGTTGGGATACTGGAGAAGATTAATATCAATGATTAAGCCAGCAAGTCACTGCTCATCAATGCTAGAGCAGTTTTATGGTTTTTTTGAGTGCCCTAGACAGGTATGAACGTATTTGAAGCCTGTCGGGTAGGGTGGCCCAAAATCATATTGCAAAAAATAAAGTTTCTCACATCTAACGGGGCACCCTCTTGTTGAGTTCCATTTGTCTAACTTATTAACTGACAACAATCTCAGCTTCCTACTGCTATTGGAAGGGAATGCTCAAGAGTCACTAAGTTTTACTATATTAATAAAAAAAAACGCATTTTCGTTGAATTTTTTTATTACATTTTCAAATCATGCCATTTCTGTAATGTAACTGTTAAGTAACGAAAATGTCAACATAAAATGTAAATTGTAGAGTGCTGAAGAGTAGAGTACATTGTCTAAACATTGTCTACACCGAAACAGCACAGATGGCAGACTTCTTTGTAGTTTGTGTAGGGATGACTTTTCTGTTGGCTTCAACAACTTGCAAAATAAATTGCTTTTCTTCCTCATTTTTTGTCAGCAGTCTATTATATTTCTCAAAAAGTTTAACTCCACGTTAGTGTTGTTTTCGTCGACGAAAACTAAAACTAAAACCTTCGTTAACGAAAATGTTGACTTTTCGTCAACGAGAACTAAAGCTAAAACTAAAATTAGCATCAAGATTAAAACTAGACTATAACTAAAATTATTTCAGAAAAAACGAAATAAAAAATGAAACTAAAATAGGACCTGAGACTAAAACAAAACTAGTTTACTCGAAGGCGATAAAGTTGTTATGTCATCAGTAATTCCAGTACTTGTGGACATAGAATATCATCTTCTTGAGGCACAGTCTGATCAAGCTCTGGACGCATCACTAAAAGAGCTAGCAGTCACCTTTTTAAATGGCTTGAGGCGACGATGTGAGTTTGCGTTGGAACCAGAGTCGGATATTTTTGAAACTATACCTTCTGCAGCTTGTCTGCTTGATCCTACAACTGTTTCAGCACTGTTCATTTCAGGAAAAGAGCATCTTCTAAATGCAGCAAAACAGATTGTTTTGCGAGAAGAAACTGCTTCAGCAAGAGCAGACGTAGTAAGTACACAGCTTGGTCAAGTGATTTCAGCTGCTGGTCAGCCTATTCCTAACCGAAATATCACTGCAACTGCGTCTCCTGATAGCGTTGGTTCAACAGCCCTGACTACATCTGGACCTCCTCTAAAGCGCTTCAAATCCCTGACGCAATACATTGCGAACACCACACCCATCACTAATATTATATCTGCAGTTCGTGGGCCTGAAGACGAACTAGCAGATTATTTGTTGCACTATCAAGAAACTGCCACAGCAGTCAGTGAGGATGGGAATGATTTAAGCTATTGGCAATCACAGAACGTTCAAAAAATGTTTCCGTTGCTTGCACCATTGGCTTTAGATATGCACCAGCTTCGGAGGCTTACGTGGAGAGAATTTTTTCTCTCTGTGGTGATTTGACAACCGGGAAAAGAAACAGGACTAATCAGAGTCTTGAAAAACGGGTCTTTCTCAAGCTGAACAGTCATTTGTTTTGACGTTTACTCTTCACTCTTCAAGTGAACTGTTGTTACTTAGTTTAGTCAGTTCAGAGTTCTAGGTCTTAGAATGAACACGTTTGTTTTAATTTTGACTTACGTTTTTGGTTTCTTATTGTTATTACGTTTCTAGTTGTTTTTTTTTTTTTTTTACATGCACTGCAAGTCTGCTAATCTACAACATATTCAAAAATTGAGGCATGGCATTGGCACATGACACAATGTGATAGTGTGACATATAATGTGACAATGGAGTGAATGGACTCAATCTCAGTAGGCTATACTGAGCTGTAATCTCTGTGACCACTATTATTATGCTTCAATTTGTTTCAACAATTGGTCATGAACAACGATGTTATTTGTTATTGGTGTTTACAAGACTAAAACTAAAAGTGAAACTAAAATGAATAAGACAAAAACTAAAACTCTGGTGTTTTAGTTATAGTCGACGAAAACTAAAACGAAAACTAAAATTGGGCCTAAAACTAAAACTAGACTAAAACTAAAATTATTACAGAAAAAAAACCAAATAAAAAGTGAAACTAAAATAGGACCTGGGACTAAAACAACACTACTCCACGTTCTGCAGTATCGTTGACCACACGCAAGTCGTTAATGCGCTGCTTACCCTTCTGGTATTCAAAATTATTATTACACTGTTCTGGAGGAAGAACTAGAAAGAGCTGCCTATGTGTAACTTTGTAAACAGGTTCTGTGAACGCCTTGTGGAAAAGTGACCCAAGCTAACGCCTTCATTTTGGAGCAATGATGTATCACCTAGAACATGTCACTCACTAGGTTCTATTCCAAAACCTGTTATTATTTTGTTTCTCAATTGGAGACACTTCATCGGAAAACAATGCCAGGCTGACAGTCTCATCAGACAGATACCACATGTGATTCTGGAGAATTTTTTGTGCTGCAATACTGATGTCGTGATCAACAGACTGATATTGTTGCAGGTCCTTCCAGAGCAAAAGATCTCCTCCAGGTGCTTCCGCTGCATAGGGTGCTTGAATCCAGGACTTTGTGTACAACAAGTTTCCAAACTGTACCAATCGTTTGAGTTGGATATCTTCCTTGGATGTAAGGCTGAAAATTTCTCTCTGATGACGGAAGATGTAAATTTTGATGGCATAGATCAGCTTAGCCATCCACCTAGCATGTACAGGGCCTGGTGCTCTCCAGTGAATGGTCTTTGGTGGATCTCCTAAGATGATCATTGTCAGTTCAATACGTTCTTCATAAACATCTCTGACCTGGGACTTCAAGTCATCGAAATTTGTTAGGAAGCTCACTGTGTTTTCTCGGAAAACATCAGTGCTTGAATAGTTGTCAAGCTTTATGCGTCCCCAAACTTCTTTAAATCTTTTGAAGATAGGTATGTTTGGTAAATTAGAGGGACCGCAACACAAACTGAAAGCCTTTGCAAATACCAGTTTAAGAATAGGATGACGACATGCCAGCCACAATAGTTCTCGACCAATACGATTCTCAAGCAGTACACAAGCTCCATCGAAACGACCAGTGTTAACAGAAGTGGTGTCGAAGCTCATAACCAGTGCCCAATGTTCTAACTGACCATAAATAGCATCAGCAGCATACTGTTCTGCAGAGCCGACCTTAGATATTTGGCGGCCCTAGGCAAAAGTAAAAATGGCGGCCCCTCTACATATTAATTTTCTATAGTAATCATGAACAGCAAAGTTGGACTAGATAGTGACACTAGTAAACGATTTCTTTATTAATAATAATTAATTAATAGACGAAAGAATATTGTGTTCAGAATTATGAAATTTAATAGTTAGGTTTATTTACAGGACAATTTTTCTACACTTTATGCTTGCAAATTCGTCAATTAAACTTGCATAATCCAACGATGATGCTATATCATTCTCAATGGAAATCAGGGCAAGGTCTACCAGCCTATTTGTGACATTGTGGAGCGCTAATAAGTTTTAATTAACTTTAATTTTGAAAAACTTCGTTCTGCTGATGCAACAGTAACAGGTATTGTTATCAAAATGCGTAAAGCATAGTACCTAAGCATTTGGAAAGACCTCATTTAATCGGTGTGCATTAATATACTTTAACACGTCAAGTGGAGATGTACCTTCAGGTATGGCAAAAGTTAACGATTTTAGTTCAGTAAATAAATTGAGTTCCTCGATGTCACTATCGATTTCCATGATTGGTAAATGCGCAGAGGCAGAAATGCTAACATCAGAGAATACTTCATATAAGTTTTTGCATTGATTTTTTAGCATTGCGTCGTCACGATTTTTCAAATCTGAAATTTTAAAAGAGGAATCCAAAATTATTGTTAAATTGGGTTAAATGCAAATCGTTCATTAAAAGAATTATAGTTTGATCCATCAACACGTTAAAGAAACCTATCTGATAGTTTTCTCTGGGATCTTGCACTGAATCATCTTCAGCTGATAAAAATTGTTGAGGACCCCTGTGAAGGTGCCCTTGGTTTGTTGCTAAGAGTATGAGGGCTGACTCAATGATGACTCGTATTTGTATTTGTGTTTCTACCACACGCAGTCTCACCAACAATTAAACTTACAACAAGTGACGATAATCAATCCAACAAGTGTATACAGCGGCACAATATATTTATTTACAGAGACACCAGTGCGTAACAGAGATCTGGTGGTCTTTAAAATCATAAGCAAAAGTAATCCAAAAATATCAAAGATTAATCCAGTATCAATGATCAGAATTAAGGGGACGTGCTCTCAATAGATCACCCTTCTCTCTCTGTCTCTCTTTCTCTCACTCAGAGACACAACAATCGACTAGCTACCACTCAGTCGGATTGCGACCGGTCACCCTGGGACCCCTCGGTCGAATGTCCACGAATCTATCTTTCATTCCTCATATCACTTTTCCCACGTGACCCTTAGCCAATCAAATATAATATCGGTTTCTTTCAAACTTTCAAATTAGGGGGTGGAGCCTAGATGAGGAGGGGGGGAGAAGTACGTCATATAGACAAAGACAGTAGTAACTGGACATCCATCACTTTGTCGGCAATTGACCAGGGCCGAGTGACCAGGGAGAATCCCGCGAGGAATGTAACGTGTTTCTGTTAACCACTGCCTCGTTCACCGTCCGCTGTCCACCTGGCTGATGACGCAATTACGGGGGTGGGGTAAAGGGGGGGAACTTGAGAACGGGAACGTATATTATTATACATGGTATACCATACGTCTTAATGTTATGAATATTATGTAGTTAAGGGTTGGAGTAAAGGGGATGGTTTCGACATATTAGTCACAATCTGTGACACATATAAAAACTGCTTTTTAACTCTTTTTCGTCACAAAGAAGTAACAATTGCTGGAAAACCCATTTCGTCATCACTCATTTCCAGCTCTTCTGCTAATGACTTTGCTGCAATTTCCGATGCCTTGAAGCCATTTTCTTTGAACGAAATAAGAAACTCACGCAACTTTTGTAGTAGCTCCAAATTTAGATCCAATTCTATGTTATCACGCTGCATCGTCTTACTTAGCAAATTTATTTTATTTAGCAATTCATACCAAACTGATAATGTTACAAGTAACGTGAAGTTTTTAAATTCTTTTGCTAGAGAATTAGCTTCTGTTCTGCATTTTGGATCATTAGCTGTTTCTGAGACCTCTACCAAAGAGTCGTATATATCACCAATTTGATAGCGAATGGCTTTTACCCTGTTCACTTTACACACCCATCTAGTGTCGGACAATGGTTTCACTGTAAGATTTTTCACATGTTTTTTTAGGATTTGCCATCTTTGAACTGATGCAAAAAATAAAACATAAATTTGCTGAACAATACCAAAAAAAGATTTAGCAACTACAGAGGATTAAGCCATATCTCCAAGAAGCAAGTTCAAACTGTGACAACCGCATGGCACAAACAATGCTACTTTGTTTATTTGCAAAATTCTGGACTGAACTCCTTTATTACAACCCCGCATGTTTGCGCCATTATCGTATCCTTGGCCACGACAGTTTGTGATTGACAAATCCAGTTCATCAAGTTTTTGTAAAAATGCATTAACAAGTCCGATTCCAGTGCTATTTTCGGTTGGTATAAAACCTACAAATCGCTCCTCAATATTCATAGTTTGTTCGTTTATTTCAACATACCTAATGATTAATGTCATTTGCTCTTGGTGGCTAATATCCGGTGTACAATCTAACATGACAGAATAATACTTTGATTCAATAATGCTGGCTACAATTTTCTATAAAATTCTCTGGCTGATCAAATGCAGCAATTCATTTTGCATGGTTTTACCTAAATAGTGATCATGAATTTCATTATTGTTTATTCTGCGAAGATGTTCTTGCAAAACGGGATTAAATTTAGCTAACAGCTCTACCAATCCAACAAAATTTCCATTGTTAGCACGATTAAAATTTTCATTTGTTTCTCGAAATGCAAGATTATTTTTAGCCTAATATTGGATAATAGCTAACAGCCTTTCAAGTACACCACGCCAATGCATTTTTTCGGCATTCATTAATCCAATAGTTTCTTTATCAATCGTTATATTTAAATTCAATCTATTCTCCATTTCGATCCAGTTTATCTGCGCAGTGATGTGTTTACATGATGTTTCATGAAGGCTGACAACTGCTAGAAAATGTTTCCAGTTATTATAACCGTCAGAGAAAAATGAGTTAGAAGCGTTAGAAAAAAATTTTACAACAGAAACAGTACACCCGGTCCTGCTTGACCGAATAAACTAGCCAACGTCTGTCAAGTGGTTCCTGATTGCAGAGTTTCCTTTTGTAGTATGCTGTTAAAAATCGTCTCCCATCTGTTTCTGGAAAATTAAAATTTTCAATACGTATTGGAACCAGCTGAACAACAAAAACACGCTCCTGATTGTTGAGAAATGATGGCCAACAACTAATGTCAGTCCAGTCGACTGCGTTGTCTGGATTCGTTATCTCAAGCTCTGAGACCATTATTTTTTTGGATACATCTTTTACGTCTATTTCTGTTTGATTTTTGATCTTTTCGTTTTTCCGATGTTGTTTCTTCTGTTTTGTCGGCAATGCTATCTTTTTCAATACGTCATGATATGTTATAGCTATATGTACTTGCTCATTGTCTTCGACTTCGAACGCTTCACAAAGTAACTCGGAGGACTCTAAAACAACGTCTGTATTTTTATCCTTCATCTTCAAGTGTTTATAAATAGCACCCTCTTGTGATTTCAATAGTTCCATTTCGACTTTTTTTCGTTTTCGTTTTTGTGCTCCGAAATCCGATTTAGTACCCTTCATGGCTGAAATTTTTAATTTAAAAAAAATTAAAAGCAAATATCAGTGTTGTGCTTATTAAAAACCATTAGCTTGTGAAAAGTGGATTTCCACTATAAAAACATCTAAATCACTTTCCAGATTATTATCATCCAATTGATTATAATTACCAAACATCCCTAAATATTCGTAAAATCTTGAAAAAATTACACAATTTCAAAAATAACCACACGTTGGATTTCAATAATGTAAAGGAATATGCTACGGGTACGAAAAAAGTACTCCGTATTTTTTTTTCCGGGGTACGAAAATTTAGCGCATATTTTTTTGTTGGCAGTGGCTACGGTTTGGTCCAACCGAACCCGTATTTTTTTTAGTTCGGGTACCAGCCATAGATAATATTGCTCCACACCCTAACCCTAACCCTATCTCTAACCCTATCCCTAACCCTATCTCTAACCCTATCCCTAACTCTATCCCTAACCCTATCTCTAACGCTATCCCTAACCCTATCCATAACCCTATCCCTAACCCTATCTCTAACCCTATCCCTAACCCTATCCCTATCCCTAACCCTATCTCTAATCCTATCCCTAACCCTATCCCTAACCCTGATCCTGAAAAAAAATTCTGAAAAAAAAATAATAATTATGTTGTTATATAGCTCAGTGCAGCGACTCGGCCGCTATGCAATAATAAGTAAGGCTGGTACCCGAAGTAAAAAAAAATACGGGTTCGGTCGGACCGAACCGTAGCCACTGCCTTTTTTGTTTTATTCGTCCGACTATATTAACTAAAAGGATACATTCAGAAAAAAAGGGTTAGGGTTAGGGGGTTAGGGATAGGGGGTTAGGGTTAGGGATAGGGGGTTAGGGTTAGGGTTAGCATCATATCGTTAAAAAATACGCACATCTTTTTTCGTACCCCGAAGAAAAAAAATACGGGATACTTTTTTCGTGTCCGTAGCCACTGCGTAATGTAAACACTAGGGAGCGACCGATATGCCTTTTTACCGATAGTCCGATACCGATATTTTCCCCCAGCATTTTTACCGATACCGATACCGATATTTTCTTTTTAGGGGCTGTCCATTATTTATGTCAACAAATTTTTGGCGATTTTTACCCCCCCCTCCCCCTTGTCAACAACTTGTCAAACTTCCAGAGACCCCCCCTATAAAATTACGTCAACATTTGATTACCCCCCCCCCCTAAAAAATGTGGCTTCCAAAATGTTTATGTGGCAAAATTAGTAAGAATATAGTTAGTTTAATTAAAATACTGAATGTTAAGCGAGTGTGTAACACAGAACTACAAACGCTGCTTAATTTTTCTATTTATTAAGTAATTATATTAAATTTAAAAAAGTAACATTGTTGACGTCAACTTTTGTTGACCTCACCCCCTCCCCCTTGTCAACAATTGTCAAAAATTTTCTGACCCCCCTCCCCCTATTTTGTTGACGTAATTAATGGACAGCCCCTTAAGCAACAACAATGCCAAACACGTGCTGTATGACATATGTCAACCCATGTTCACATATTTTGTAACACTTCGCCTACGCGTGTCTTATTTACCCCCCCCCCCCGATACCGATATTTTTTAAAATTAACAACAATGCCAAACACGTGTTTTTCTCGTGCTACAGCTAATGACGTATGTCAACCCATGCTTACCCCTTCCCTGTCATATTTCGTGACACTTCGCCCACACGTAAGTCTTGTTCCCCCCCCCCAACTCCCATCTCAACAAAAAATACACACATATGTTCACTAATTGTATCATTCAAGGTCATACATTAGAATTAAGAAATGCCAATCCTATTGTTTCAAGGTCATATCTCTGATGTAGACGTGACAATTTCTGTGTACGGGTTTTTTTTTCCTTTTTTTTTTAAATCTTGTCTGATCTGGTTATAGAATTGGGTTATTTACTGATTTTTTTTTTCTGCAACTCTGTTGTGAAAAAAAAAATGTATCGGCAGCCAAAAAACGGCCGCTCCGATAGTTAACCCATAGTGCCAATATCGGTTCGACTATCGGTCGCTCCCTACAACAATCGGCCGATCCGATATTAACCGATGGTGCCAATATCGGTCCGATACCGATACCGATCCGATTATCGGTCGCTCCCTAGTAAACACCATCAGAAAGTTCGTTTTCCGCTTTACACGAATCCACAATTTTTATTGCTTAAATTAGTTAATTAAAAAAAGAATGGCCTGAGCAGCGGAACAATCCAAAAAGGGGCAATCGGCGGCTACGGGGGTTATCCGGTAGAGGCGGCAATCGGCGGCTATGAGGGGTAAAGGGTTAATAACAATGATATTATTTTGATCGTTAGTTTGCGCCAGCTATTGAACGAAAATAAAATAAAAATCGTGTTTTTAAATTTTTAAAACATTGTAAATAATTTGTGATATTTTAATTTTTTCAATAATTTTTACAAAATTGGCGGCCCCTTTGAATTTGGCGGCCCTGGGCAAATGCCCAGTATGCCTAGTGCTAAAGCCGGCCCTGCTGTTCTGTCCCTGATGTTAGTTTAGGGACACCTAGTAATTTTTCACTGCCATCACCAGAAATCAGCACCGGCAAGCGGTCAACTTCTCCAAGACCCAGGATTTCAGGTAAGATATTTCCATCCCAGAGCTTCAAGGGGGTCCGTGAGCAAGTCAAGGAAAGCAGTAATTGTTCTTGCATAAAGTATTGCTTGGTTAGCTTTCAGCTAACAAAAAAAAATCACTAGCTATGCCAATGTTTTAGACACAGACAACAATGTGCAGAATTGAAAACTGCGCTGGTATTTCTTTATATTTTCGTCTGAAGTCTGAACTAGACTGCAAACTACATGTACTTGTGCAGTGAGTTTTTGAGTCATGTCATATTGGCAATATTTCTTACTTACTGAGCTCTGCCATCACTGTTAAAACATCCGGATCTGCACAAGCGTGTGTATTGTTTATAGATAGTCTGGTTAATCAGTGGTTACAATTATAATAGGCCTAGATTGGCCTAGAAATAATCTTAGACAAAAGTTTTTTTATCGCAGTGGCTACGGTTCGGTCCGACCGAACCCGTATTTTTTTTTCGGGTACCAGCCATACTTATTATTGCATATTTCTTTTGTTTTCGGGCATATTTTGTTTTGTTTACGGGGCTAGTGTTAGGGTTAGGAATAGGGTTAGGATTAGGGTTAGGGATAGGGTTAGGAATAGGGTAAGTGCAGTGACTTATATGTTGTAATATAGCTCAGTGCAGCGACTCGGCCGCTATATTTAGATATCTATATTATAGCTGGACCCTAACCCTATCCCTATCCCTAACCCTATCCCTAACCCTAATCCTAACCCTATTCCTAACCCTAACCCTAACCCTAGTCCCGAAAACAAAAAAAAAATATGCAATAATAAGTATGACTGGTACCGGAAAAAAAAATACGTGTTCGGTCGGACCGAACCGTAGCCACTTCGTTTTGTTATCAAATTGCTGGTATACACTTCGCATGTTAATTAAAAATGACACTCACAGATTGTTTTGGTTAAAAGTAGATTTTTAGTAAATCTTTAAAATGAAAAATAGGTCAGACCGATATTAGGGATTTTTCGCTAATGCATCGATGGAATGGTGCAAAATTCTAGCCATGAACCTATTATGCTGTTCTGTTGTCATGTGACTTGTTTATTTGCATTTGTTTTATTATGGTAGTCGATTTAATTTTAAAACGTGAGTGTTCGTCATCAGAATGTGAAATATTTTTACAGATTATTACCTTTTCTACCCCTCTCTACTCTGAAACTTTGTCTCTTATTTTGTTCCCCTGTGAGATCTGAGTAAACGGGACTAAACTATTGTGGTCATTTGTTTATCAATATTTGTATAAGTAAACTGTCCAAGCCTAGAGAAATGATCAGAACCTGGAAGATTCTGATGATCAAGTAGCCAAAGACGAACGAAAAAGAAAACGGCGCAAGTATAATCCAGAATGTATTCTATTCGGCTTCATCGCGGTGGGGACCAACCTTTTTGTGTCGTGTGATGCAAACATTATCGAACAATGCGATGACGTCTGCGAAATTGAGGCGACATTTGACCACAATGCATTCGGAACTTGCCAGTAAACCGAAGGAATACTTTGAGGGGCAGAAAGAGCTCTATTTGAAACTTAAAAAGCAAACTGGTGGCCTGCACAACTGTAAACGAGAAAGCTATTCAAGCGTCGTATTTGGTTGGTAGCATTACGAACAGCGCGTTCCAAAAAAAACATCATACTATTGCAGAACAGCTAATTAAACCGGCAGGAGTCGATATGTGCGAAGTCGTTCTAGGAAAGGAATACAGTCCAAAATTGAAAGCCATTCCACTGTCTGATAACACACTGAGCCGACGAATTGCCGACATGTCTGATGATGTTTGCTGCAACTGATTGCACGCTTTCAGCATATCAGATTCTCAATTCAGCTTCACGAAATTACAGACATTGCGAATGCAGCCCAATTGTTGGTTTATGTTCGATACTGCTGGGAAGTAGAAGTTGTGGAAGACTTTTTGTTCTGGAAGTCGCTTCCGTGGTGCACAACAGGTGAAGAACTTTACCGTGTACTTGATGCATTTTTTGAAGAATCAGGACTGGCCTAGACACAATGTATTGGCATATGCACAGACGGCGCTGCTGTGATGACTGATTGTAAGTCTGGTTTAATCGCACGAGGGAAACAGCAGCGCTTCACATAGTATTAACTAGGGCTGTACCGGATTGTAATTTTTAGATCCTGCAGGAATCGGAACCGGAATCGGATTTAATATTTGAATCCTGCCGGAATCTGAACAGGAACCGGATTTTACCAAATTAAATAGTAACTCTTCCGAACGAAGTAGTAAGTTCTCGCCTAACATAAAAAAGATATAAGAATGAAGAATAAAAAAAAAATTTAAGTTCTAGATAGCAACAAACAGTATTAATTATTTAGATCTTTAATAATGTGATTAAAACCTCTTCCCCAATCTTGAGTTAAGAAAGATAACTCTGTCAAAATAACAGGTTCTTTGTTTTAAAAAAAAATATTTTAATAAAGCTGTACCTAATTTAATTTGATTTCTATTACAATCAAACAAAGAAATGGGTAACATATCTTAGAAAGTATAATAAACATGTTTATTAATAAATGAATTCCAAAAAGATGTATATACTGTGGCATCCCCCGATAGCTTTTTTTTTCTTTAGTTTCCATAGTGACGTCACCAAACATTGTTATTTCATTCATACTTTCCTTTAAACCATTATCTGACTATTTCCCATAAAACGCAAATTAAAATGCAATAATGTTTAGCTAAAATGTATCTTCAAATTATTTATCTAAATATTGAAGGAATTTTTATCCAAATCGTGACAAAATCCACTAAATTAAAAAAATTTGCAGAAAAATAAATTATTGACCTATTTTTAAACTATAAACAAACAATAATAGACCGTTGTCTGCTCTTTAAAGAAGTTAAACTTTTGTAGCTAAATATAGTTTAAAGAAAACACGGAATCAAAAGTAGCGGAATGTAAGGTGTCGTATTACTACTACCCTAAATACGATTCAAATCTTCCTTTTTAATAAATTTTTACTTACATAAAGAACTAAAAGCGATCGACGTCATTGTAGTTTTAAAAAAGCAAAGGAAGTCATTGATTTAATTTAATTGTATAGCGCTTAATATTTCAAAGTTATGTTGCGCTAAAAAATGTCTTACAAATGTCAAACAACAAAGAAATCCGGCTTAAATCCGGCACATTTTAACCGGAACCGGAATCGGAACCGGATTTGTTAAAACTGCCGGAATCCGGCTTAACAGGAACCGGAATCGGATTCCGGTACAGCCCTAGTATTAACCCACTGCGTAATTCACACCGAGGCATTTGTCGTCTGACAGGACACTGAGCTTGCAGTTCAGCAGACTGCCACTGTTGTCGTTTTGGTTAGCATGTTTCTAGGTGTACTCCTGCTGTCAGACGAAGCCATCAATGTCCTGCTACCATTTTCTACGACGTACTTGTGCGAAACTGCATCATCTGCTGTAACTGTTACCAAGTCCAGACTGGACATTGAATATGAAATACGCATATGTCTATCTTGCATACCACCATGTTTCGACAAACTCTGTAGTGCAAAACAGGCACAGCTTTACCACTGAAAGGAAAACTGTGTAACAGACATACCAGTAGAATAAATACTCGATGATTGTTTAATTTTTTGGACAGATGGCTATTTCTGTATGTGAAATGACTTTTTCATGTTGTGCGCGTAACTTCGGCTAGGCATACTGTTAGACAGAATTTAAGAAGATTGCATCCGCAAACTTAATACGACATATTATGGCCCAACCTGGGGTACGAAAAGTTGAGGTCAGGGCGCCTTGGGCTATGGGGGTCTGCCACCCGGGCTTGTGGTCCGCAGAATAAAAAAGGTTGAAAACCTATGAACTAGAAGACAGTCAGGCTTGAATGAAACCTTTATATCTGTTGCTTGTTTACACCTGGTTTTCTTTCTGGCTCTTTGTATGGTGCTTCGTGAAACTGTCAAAGATGAAGGATCATGTCCAGCACTGCAGCAATAGGAATCATTAATCGCAAAGCTTCACTATCAGACGTAAGAAATATTTGTTGATTTTCCGTCTGCCCAATGTTCATAAAACAACAGGAAGTCATGTATCTAAAATGAGAACTAAGTCAGCATGGAATAGGTCATATGTGTGAAAAAACGTTGTACTTCCACCAGTCAACAAAATCGAGTAAAATGCCGTAAAAGGTAAAACAACGAGGCCTGTGAGCATCCCCTTATACTTGGAATTTAGTTGTAAAATTTTAACAGTATACTACCTAAGGCGAAATGAACACAAAAAAGGGTGCCCCGTATTTGGCACGAAGTTGGATTTTCGGGCCACCCTACTGTCGGAGTCCGTCAATCATCAGATTTTATATGGTTCATAATGGAATGGGGGCCCCTAGGTGGTCGATTACTTTGTCCCCAGCTTAGGAACCCCAAACACAAACACACACATGGACGAACACACACATACGTGAACTTACACACGCGCGCGCATTGAACGCTTTATCTCATTCCCACCTTTAAAAACAAAACTAAAGAAACTCACTCAATGCTTCATTACAAACCGCAGTGTAGTAAAACAGAGGTTCTCCAAATATGGAATTTCGAATGGATTTCAGTTTGAATGTGACAGCTTAAATTTATTGTTAAAAGATTGAGAATCCATTTATACAGGATTGCAAGTCTACAGGATTGCAAGTCTACAGGATTGCAAGTCTACAGGATTGCAAGTCTACAGGATTGCTTTTTAAAAAAAAAATGATCACAGTAATTATATTGATCGGGCGTGATGACTAGTATTATATATTGTATTACACACAAAACTCAATGAAGAGCCGCATACTGTTATATTTGTGGGGGGGGGGGGTCCAGTTTCTGTAACAGCTTTTTATTTATGAATGGAGAATCGTTGATTGTTGTTTTATTAATTTCAATAATCAAAATTAAAGTTTGAAGTTTGTTATTTAACGTTTTATCTGGGGGGGAGGGGGGAGGGGGGATATTAGTTTTTCCTTTCTTTTCTCGTTTTTAAAAATTGGAATTTTAGAAGGTTAAATATTGAATAATTGCTAAAATTTGTTGATGTTATGGTCTTTCCATATTTTTAAATTAGTGAAATTCTGTGTGAAAGTATTTCTAGATATACCTACCGTATCTGTGTGAAAGTATTTCTAGATATACCTACCGTATCTGTGTGAAAGTATTTCTAGATATACCTACCGTATCTATTTGTGTGAAAGTATTTCTAGATATACCTACAGTATCTATTTGTGTGAAAGTATTTCTAGATATACCTACAGTATCCATTTGTGTGAAAGTATTTCTAGATATACCTACAGTATCTATTTGTGTGAAAGTATTTCTAGATATACCTACAGTATCTATTTGTGTGAAAGTATTTCTAGATATACCTACCGTATCTGTGTGAAAGTATTTCTAGATATACCTACAGTATATATTTGTGTGAAAGTATTTCTAGATATACCTACCGTATCTGTGTGAAAGTATTTCTAGATATACCTACCGTATCTATTTGTGTGAAAGTATTTCTAGATATACCTACAGTATCTATTTGTGTGAAAGTATTTCTAGATATACCTACAGTATCTATCTGTGTGAAAGTATTTCTAGATTATACCTACAGTATCCATTTGTGTGAAAGTATTTCTAGATATACCTACCGTATCTGTGTGAAAGTATTTCTAGATATACCTACCGTATCTGTGTGAAAGTATTTCTAGATATACCTACAGTATCTATTTGTGTGAAAGTATTTCTAGATATACCTACAGTATCCATTTGTGTGAAAGTATTTCTAGATATACCTACAGTATCTATTTGTGTGAAAGTATTTCTAGATATACCTACAGTATCTATTTGTGTGAAAGTATTTCTAGATATACCTACCGTATCTGTGTGAAAGTATTTCTAGATATACCTACAGTATATATTTGTGTGAAAGTATTTCTAGATATACCTACCGTATCTGTGTGAAAGTATTTCTAGATATACCTACCGTATCTATTTGTGTGAAAGTATTTCTAGATATACCTACAGTATCTATTTGTGTGAAAGTATTTCTAGATATACCTACAGTATCTATCTGTGTGAAAGTATTTCTAGATTATACCTACAGTATCCATTTGTGTGAAAGTATTTCTAGATATACCTACAGTATCTATCTGTGTGAAAGTATTTCTAGATATACCTACCGTATCTCCTATAGACATTTGTCGCCTTATATTTTTTAAATTGTGAAGATTCTGTCACTTGACTGTACAACGATTCCAGTGACCTGCAAGTGACCTTATAAAGTCACGTATTTTGGTCTGACACGCCATTATGAATGGTGAAAAAATACTTACACGGGGGAGGAGGGGAGTAGGCTAAAATGTAGAAATCAGAAAAATACATTTAAGTAATAATTGAATGGCCCATAGTAAGGAATGGCCTATGTGTGTAAGGAATGTCCCCTAGTAAGGAATAGCCCATGTGTGTGTAATGAGTGGTCCATGTGTAAGAAGGGCCCATGTGTGTGTAAGGAACTGACATCTTCTAAAATTGCTATATTATTAATATATATTGTATATATATACAGAATATTTAAACTCTTAAATAAAATGAACGCTTTTCTTTACATTAGTTTCTGGTTTCTGTATGCATTCATATGATGGTTCTTTGTAATACATCGTTAATACAATGTAATGAGTTTGTAGCATTTGGGCAATAAATCATCTCTTATACTTATAAGACGCATTTGCTGTCTGTCTGTCTGTCTGTTCCCTTAAAACTCAATATCCAGACAACCAAATATCGTGAAATTTGATACACGTACACATAATTACAAGGGGAAGGTCATGAAACAGGTTTCGTTCCGTCTGAATGGGTAGTTTAATTGTAATTAATTATTTTAGTATTCTACTATATTCAAGTAATCACGGTATAGGAACGCCATCGTTATAAATAAAAATCCTCTGTGACGTCAATTCTTGATGATACACGAGCTTGCGCGCCGATGATACATTTTTTTTTATTTGGTGCTGTATCGTGCCACACCAACTTGCCTTTGTGCATAATAAAGTCGATTTTGGTACACGGAACACAATATTTTAGAGAAAACTTTACTAAACAAAAGAGGTAAGTAAACTCAAAATCCAAAAATTGTACAGAGAGAGAAAAAGAGATGGAAAGAGATAGATAAAGAGAAAGAGGGGGCATGGAGGGGAGAGAGAGGGAAGGGAGAGGGAGGGACGGGGAGAGAGGGAGGGAGGGGAGGAAGGGGGGGAGGGGGAGAGATATAGAGGGGGGAGAGAAGGGGAAAGAGAGGATGGGATAGGGAGGGAGGGATAGAGAAAGGATGGAGAGAGAGAGGGTAGTGAGGGTGGAAGAGAGGGAGGGAGAGAGAGAGAGAGACAAAGAGAGACGGGGCAAGGAGGGGGAGACAGAGGGAAGGAGGGGGAGGGAGGAAGGGGGGAGAGAGGGAGGGAGGGGGAGGAAGGGGGGAGGAGGGAGAGGGGGAGAGAAGGGAGGGAAATAGAGGATGGGAGAGGGAGGGAGGGGAAGGAAAGAAATTGAGAGAGGGGTATTTAGGGTGGGAGAAAGGGAGAGAGGGAGGGTGGGAGAGAGAGGGAGAGAGATAAAGAAAGAGATGGAGGGAGAGATAACGAAAGAGAGGGAGGGAGAGAGGGAGGGAGAGAAAGGAGAGATAAAGAGAGAAGGGGCAGGGAGGGAGAGACGGAAGGAGGGAGGAAGGAAGGGTAAGAGAGGTAGGGATGGAGAGGAAGGGGGAGGGGGAGAGAGATGGAGAGGGGGAGAGAAGGATGGAAAGAGAGGATGGGATAGGGAGGGAGGGAGGGAAAGAAAGGGAGAGAGGGGGTAGGTAGGGAGGGATGGAGGGAAAGAGAGGGAGGGTGGAAGAGAGAGGGAGAGAGATAAAGAAAGAGAGGGAGGGAGAGTGAGAGGGATAAAGAAAGAGAGGGAGGGAGAGAGAGATAAAGAGAGAGGGGGCAGGGAGGGAGAGAGGGAAGGAGGGAGGGAGGAAGAGGGAGAGGGGAGAGAAGGAGGGAGGGAGAGGGAGATGGGGGATGGAGGGTGGGAGAGAGGTGGTAGGGAGGGAAAGGGGGAGGGAGGGAAAGAGTGGGTGGGTGGGAGAGAGGGAGAGAGAGAGGGGGTAGGGAGAAAACAGAAGGTAAACAGAAAACATTATTTTAAACCCGGCAAAGCCGGGTACTTGCAGCTAGTATTTTTATATTTTACTGAACAATGTTTTTTTATATTTTTTTTTTATATTATTTGCGATTTTTGTTTCAATTCACTTTTTCGTCACATGGCACCTAAATGCCCCGACAACGCCGGCCGATCACAACATATCCAGATACAAAGCAATCATTTCAATCTTTATGCTCAAATAATTATTCAATTGTAAATGTTTTGGTAGGCTATGTGCAGAATAATACAGTTTATAACTACCGGTTCCTAAAATTATTTTACAGTAATGGATTTTAACTTTCTCTGCATGTGTTTTAAGCAGGGGTGAGGTGTCGGCCAAAATATTTGCCGACACCGACTCCGGTGTCGGTTTTCTAAAATCCACCGACACCGACACCGGGGGGGGGGGGAGGGCAAAGGGAGATAATTGTGATTTTTTTCCCTATATATATCTCATACTATCTCTATACTTATAAGACGCATTTGTTGTCTGTCTGTCTGTCTGTCTGTCTGTTCCCTTATAACTCAAGATCCAGATAACCAAAAAACGAGAAATTAGTTACACATACACATAATTACATGGGGAAGGTTATAGGACAGGTTTCGTTTCATCTGGATGGGTAGTTTAATTGTAATTAATTTTTTTTTTATTTTAGTATTTTACTATATTAAAGTAATCTCGACGGCGCCATAAATAAAATTTCTCTGTGACGTCATTTCCCAATAATCGAATAGAACTTGCGCGCTGGTGCTGTATCGTGCCTTTGTGCTGCAAATAATTGTTGATGTTTTTTCATGCTTCCCTATTTATACAGCTTGAGGAAGTTAAAGGAATGAAGAAGGATTTTAGAAGAAGTGTGAAGCCATAATAATAAGTATATATATATATATAATTATATATAGAGAGAGAGGGAGGGAGGGAGGGAGGGAGGGAGGGAGGGAGGGGAGGGAGGGGGGGAAGAGATAAGAGAGGGGGGCAGGGGGAGAGAGAGGAAAGGAGGGTAGGAGGGAGGGGGAGGGGGAGAGAGGGAGGTGGGAGAGAGGGAGATGGGAGAGGGAGGAGAGGAGAGAGAGGAAATGGGAGAGGGAAGGGGGAGAGAGGGAGAGAGAAAGGGAGGGAAGGAGAAGAGAAAGGAAGGGGGAGGGAGAGAGGGGGAGTAGGGAGAGAGGGTGGGAGAGAGGGAGAGAGAGAGGGCCTGGGGAGAGAGAGGGAGGAGAGAGATAAAGTGAGGGGGGCAGGAGGGAGAGAGGGAATGAGGGAGGTAGGAAGAGGGAGAGAGGTGGAGAGGGGAGGGAGGGAGAAAGAAGAGAGGGAGAGAGGGGTTAGTGAGGGAGAGAGAGGGGAGGGAAGGAGAGAGGGAGAGAGGATGGGAGAAATGGGAGGAAGAGATAAAGAGAGAGAGGGGGCAGGGAGGGAGAGAGGGAAGGAGGAAGGGGGAGAGAGGGAGGGAGGGGGATGGACAGGGGGAGAGAAGGAGGGTGAGAGGGGAGATGGGAGAGGGAGGGTGGGAGAGAGAGAAATGGGAGAGAGAGGGAGGAAGAGGGAGGGAGAAGGAGGGATGGAGAAAGGGAGGGAGAGAAAGGGAGGGAAAGGGAGGGAGAGGGAGGGAGGGAGAGAGAGGAAGGGAGAGAGGGGGTAGGGAGAAAACAGAAGCTAAACAGAAAACCTTATTTTAAACCCGGGCAAAGCCGGGTACTTGCAACTAGTATATATATAAAGATGCACGTCTAATTGTATATTTATTCTTCTTGGCTTTACAACACAGTTGTACATTAGGGTGCATCACCAAAAAAAATTTTTTATAATTGATCTGTCTGGTATTTAAATGTGTTCCATTGATCAAAAAAGCATTGTGTAAAAAAATAAAAAATATTTGACAATATTTAGAGGTCCCCCGGACTTCAACAAAGTTTGCATAATTAAGCGAAAACTAGATAAAACCATCCTTCTTGTAAAGTCTTACAGACTTACATACAAAAAGTGAAGCGCTATATAAACTGTTTTATAGTCTGTGGTTTTATAATGTTTGGTAGCTATGATTGATTTTGATAAGCAGTTGTGCTAGAAATGAAATTTAAAATTCCCATTTTATTAGCAAAAACAACACTTTTCCTTACCGCATATTGATGACCAAGTCAAGCATTTTAATTTCTTTATTTATATTATTTTAATTTCTGATACACACGACCTATAAAATCAGAACATGGAAATGATATGAAAAACAACAATAAAATGTTTACACCTTCTAAGGAAATGCTGGCTGACCCTGAATCAAGTTAATGCTTTCTACGAAAAAGCAAACATTCCAATGGTGACAGAGAGGAGAGCTTGTGAGAAGATTGTTCAGCTTCTTGATGAATACAATGAACTTCGTTCAATTGATAAAAGTCGCCGAAACACACCAGCCACTAAACGTAAACTGGAACAAATGAAATCTATGTTGGCAACAACTTTTCAACTGTGGCCACCAAATGTCGAGACTATTATCAAGAATGCAGAAGATCTTGCATTCTTGAGGTCTATGAAAGGAGACAGGTCTTCCAGCTTTGGATCATTTGCCAAAACACTTGCAAAAAAAGTCGCTCGACGCCATTCACGAGATGTCGCAACATTGGAACGTCAGAAACGCGCAAGAGAAGAAAATGCAGCATGTTCAACGATATCAGTGCCTTCCAGCGAGGGTAGCAGTGACGAACCCGATGATTCTACTTCTAAATCTGAAGATAATATTGAGTTTGTTGATAACTGTTTGGATGATATAATGCCATTGCAAAAGCGAAGAAAGCCAACAGGAGCTTTAGTATTTGTACCTCAAGATGTTATAAGCCGACCAAATCTTGTGTCACTAGCGACGAGATTAAAGATTACACCAACACAGCAGGCAGCTTTCACACAGGGCCTTATTAGCGAGTCTGGGGGTGATGTATCAATGGTGGCTTCTTCCTATGCCACTGCAGATCGTTCACGTCGCAAAGTTGTAAGTGAGATATCTACAAAGATCCACAAGTCTTGGTAACCACCCAAACTCTGCACTCTCCACTGGGATGGCAAACTGACACCTTCTCTAAAAAAATCATCGTGTCACTGAAGAACGCATAACAGTTGTTGTCGGTGATGCAAAGCAATTGAAACTTCTAGGAGTGCCAAATTATGCCAAGGCAACAAAGAAACCCGTTGGTGAAATAATTGCAGAATTAACCATGAAGCTAATGACAGAGTAGCATTGTAATGATTGTATTGTTAATATGACATTCGACACAAGATCAAACACTGGTCATCAGACTGCTGCCTGCATTGCCATACAAAATATGCTGCAACGTGCTCTTCTGTGGTCAGGTTGTCGCCATCACATTGGTGAAGTTATCCTCTCGCATGTGTTTGCAGACATGAAAATAGAACTTTCCAAATCCCCGGATATAACTTTATTCACCAAGCTGCGAAGTAATTGGGAGTTGGTGGCACATGATTGGTCTCACGTTTGTAGTTCGTTTACGTTAGCTGATCATGATCTGAAGGCTCAAGAGCGACTGACGATAATGAGAGATGCGGTAATTGCACATGCCAACTCTAGTAAACAAACCGAATTCTTGCGAGATGACTACCACGAATTCCTTAAGCTGTCCCTTGTTTACCTGAATGCTACAAATAAGGAGGTTAACTTTAAAAGACCAGGTGCCCTGCACAAAGCACGATGGATGGCAAAGCTGATATATTGCCTCAAGATTGCACTGTGTGAGAAACAAATTCAATTATTGCCTCCAGGTACTATTACCACACGTGATCAAGTGCCAAAGATTCGTGCATTTGCTACATTTGTAACACATGTTTATGTCGTGTGGTGGCTCACTTGCAAAAAGAGTTATGATGCACCATGGAATGATCTACAGCTCTACAAGCGACTTTTGAATTATAACGATGTCAACAGAGACATATCCAAGTCAGCAATCCGTGCCCTGAATAGGCATCTGTGGTACCTCACTGCTGAAATGATCCCACTTGCTCTGTTCAGCAATGAAGTACCTGTGTTGGAAAAGCGAGCTCTAGCAGATGCTCTGCTAAGGCTTCGACCAGTGGTTGCCCTCCAAACTCCACAGAATCGATTTGGAAATGGTTGGGGAAAACCACGATTCCAATCAATTGATTCTAAAACTCGGTTGTGTGATCTGGCTGGAGTTAGACTCGTGGTTTACTATATACAGACTTCAACTGGACACAGGATTCCTCCAACTGCCTGTTGATGATTGGTGCCAAACAGCATTGCCAGTGCAGAAAATGTTGCTGCTATTAACGTTGTTAACGATTGTGCCGAGAGAGGAGTGAAACTGGCATCTGACTTTGTTGAAGCAGCGCGAACGGATGAACATTTTCAAAACATTCTTCAATTGGTAGAAATGGACCGCAAAAACATCTCAAATGTGCGTAAACCTTACAAACGTGCAACAGTGACACTGAATTAAATGCAACAGTAATAAATAATTTAATACTTTAATGTAATTTTTATATAGGCTAGAATACCCTTTTTTTTTCTTTACATGTTTTGTGATTTCTTGGGCGGGGTGGGGGGGGGACCTCTAGATCAACTCTGGTTTGAAAAATATTTTACACAAGTTATTATTAATGATATTAGAACAAATTAGAAACATAGACAGCTCAAAAACAAACAATCAATTTTTTCCTCTATTGTGGTGATGCACCCTATTGTACATGCAACATTGAAAGGTCACTAAAAATACTAGATATGGACATCAAGAGTAGCTGCAGTGAATACATTGAAGTAACAAAAGTGTATGGTTTATTTCAAGATATGCCACAGTATGCGGGATGTTATTTTTATAGTAAACCTGAAGCGGCCAATTCGCTACTTTTAATACGTTCTCATTTATGTGTAGGTTTATGCTCAAATATTGGTCTAGATTATTATTAACGCTTGCCTAAGTCAGCAAATCACTGCAAAGTACAGACTTATCAAACAACACTAGAGCAACTTGGTCGTCCCAGAGTTCATGTGGCGAATCTTCACTGACGCTGTCTTCTACTGAATCATCCAACATTTGGAGAATGTATTTGTCGGGGACGGAATTTTAAAATTTGTCCCATTTCTGCGCAAAGTCATTTAGCTCTTCTTTGAGATTAGTCGCTGTGGCGCTTTCATCAAATTTAAAGAGTATACTGCTAAGGCGCTGCATCGCTGATGTAGTTAAACTGTCGAGAACACCATCGAAATCTCTTGAAATATTTTCTAACAACTTAACAGTACAATCTACATTACGGTATGCTTGCAGTGCATCCATTCCGGCATTGAATGCATCCGATTGTGCTAGTTCTTGTAATGTATAAATCAATTCAATGAACAATAATGAGTTTGGATCATCAAAATTTCCAAAAAAAAAAAACATTTAACGCACTTTCTTTGGCCCACCATCGCGTTTCACCAATAATATTTAATCTTTGGTGTCTAGATTTCTGTTGCTGGTCGACCCAAACATTCTTTGATACGATTCTCTAAAGTATTCCGCACATGCGTTAAGCAGTTGAAATAGGCTATTTGAAGAGGTCGTGGTTTGAGTGGTATCACTTAGAACAAGATTCAATACATGTGCGTAGCACCAGACATGAATTTGATGAGGTGCAACGTCACTCAATCATTTAGTAAACCCATTGTACTGTCCTTGAACATTGGCTGCCCCATCTGTAGCATTACCGCCACAATATTCAATATTTATGTTACATTGAATGAGTTTCTGTTGAAATAATTCAAACATACCTTTTCCAGTAGAAGATGTACAGTTTGCAACGCATATCAATCGCTCATAAACTTTATCAGTTACATATCTTATAATTATTGAACATTGGTCCTTCTCACTTACATCCTGAGTTGCATCTAATTGAACTGAAAACATACCAGCAGATTTAATTTCCTCCAAAATGCTTTTCTTTATTATTTTTCTTATTGAATCAATGATATAATTCAATGTCTTCTTCGATATGAAGGTAATCAATTTTCCTCTCCCCTTATTCGCCAAATTAGATGCATGTCTGTCATTACTTTTCTCAATAACCATATCAAGATGTTTTTTAATAATTGGGTCAAATTTTGACAAGAGTAATAATATTTCCAAGAAATTTCCATGATCGTTTGTATCGTCGTTTAATGTATAGGCAGCATTATTTTTTGACCGATAACTAAGACCACGTTTTCCAATCATTTTCATAATCTCAATTACTCTTTCCAACACATGTCTCTTTTCTTGAACTTGTTGGTACCTTTTTTTATTTTGCTGAGAGAATAAAATGCTATCAATGTCTCTTTCACTTACAGACATTATATAAGCTTCCACACACTTTTCGTGATATTTGCTGTTTTCATGTTCCTCTAATCTTTGATGTACATTTCCAGGAATTCATATGCTAAGCGTACTGTGCAAAACAAAGCTTAAGATTCTTTACAGTCATGCCCGTAGCCAGAAGGGGGCTAGGGGGGGTTGAGCCCCTCCCCCCCTTCATGACCTGAGCCCCCCGTGCATGATTTGAGCTTTTTGACAAAATTTTAATAATAACGGCTATAAAACATCAATCATTTTGTTCAATAAATCAATAATAATAAAAACTTAAAAGTTTATATTTTATATTCAGGCTATTTGACTTACATATATAGCTTTTCTAATTTTTGGGCATAAAAGATTGAATCTTATTGAAGTTCACTTCTGGATATTTTGGGCAGCATTGGCATTTGGGGCTTCAACAGCCGTGTGTGAGAACAGTTTCTCAACCATCACACGAATGCTCACCCCATATCGCAGATCAATGTTACAAAAGCGTCTAAGCAATCTTTTCCTGCTTGCATTTGAAAAAGATTCAACAGATAATCTGAATGTTGAAGCATTTTTAGGTAAATTCAGTTCTAAACCACGACCTTTGCAAATTTGAAACGTATTATAATATAAGTTCGCAACCAGTGCCGACGAGTGGCGGGGCAGAAGGGCCAATGCACAGGGGCCCGGCGAGTTTTAGGGACCCGGACTGAGCTGGCCAATCAACATTTTAAAATATTAATATCAGCATGGGGGGCCGTGTCACCCCTGCACAGGGGCCCGAAATTTCTGTTGATGGGCCTGTTCGCAACCTTGTAATAGTTTTATATATTGATATCTTCTGAGGACAACTAGCAACTTAAATATATTAATAAAATAACATTGACTTCTGACTTCATTTTTATACATAGCCTATGTATAATAAAATAATAAAGTACAAACTCCTTTATTTCTGAGTGATGTTATTTAATTTGCAAATTTACTTTTTAGCAGAATTAATTTTATTTTTAATTGAATAACTACGACTGTTGTTGTTGATAGATCTTTCTTTGTTTTCAATATTTTATAAGAAATATCACACAAATAGTTAAGCTATATTCGTGCATCTTTGTCGTTCTTCCCAGGTTTACGTTAAACAAACAGTATAATAATATAAATCAGGTATCTGTTATGTAACAATTGTGTAGCAGAACAAATGGTCAATATGTTTATAACAGGAATCAGAATTCGCTCAGCCTCAATACATTTTTATCATTAAAACTCGTTACTATTTTAATTATTTTTAACAAAACTGCAACATGCCATGCATTATTGAAACGTAGTTAAAATTATATATTTCTAATTAGTAGCTAAACAATCGGTACTAAAATGCACCATTCCTGATATGGAACTGCAAAAAATTTCTTGGGGAGGGGACTCACTGAGATCCCCCCCTCCCAACCCCCTCCTCTCCATTCGCAAGCTTTTGGCGCTTCGCGCCTCCATTTTCGCCCCCCCCCCAACATTTCTTCTACCCCACCAGGGGCGGATTTAGAGGGAGGGGCTGGGGGGCCATGCCCCCCCCCCGTTATCGCAAGTTTAGGTAATACATCATTAAATTATCGAAATATTTTTTGTTCTAAGACCAATTTTGTACAATAAAAACAGTTTTGCCCCCCCCCCGGGTCAATGTTTTGCCCCTCCCCCCGTCAAAGTTGTCTAGATCCGCCCCTGTGCCCCAGGATCATTTCTTCGGCACCCCCCCCCCCGAAAAAAATTTCTTCGCCCCCCCCCCCCGAAAATGTCTTTGCCCCCCCCCCCCCAATCCAATATTCCTGGCTACGGGCCTGTTTACAGTATGACACCCAATTCCTATTGATACCATTGTTTTTGAAAAATACTCGATGCGCATTTGTGAATGGTAGATCAGTTTCACTCGCACTTGGTTGTATTGGGAGAAATTAAAACAATGATTGTAGTAAAGTATTATGTCAAGGACGTTTGAAATAGTAACTGGTGTTTTTATCATCGATAACTGAAGTATCATTTTCGGGATTAAGATCTGCCACTGCCAGCGTTGTTTTCATAAATATTGTGCTGTCATCTAACTCAGTAACTTTTTATTGACGTAAGAGTACGGCAGCTGTTGGTTTGGACATTATGGACAGCCATTTTGATAGTTGCCTCTAATATCACCGCATATTAGTTATTAATTATTATATCACCAGTCCTGACGGCCCACCGGGAATCTTCCCGGTGTCCCAGTCCACCCCTGACTAGACGGCTTCGATGTAATTCTTTAAGTACCATTTCCAGTCATCCAATTTACAATGTGTTATCACATTTCTTAAATAAATATTTTTTAATAAAACAAAAAAAAAAGAACAAACTAACAACAATAAAGTCATTTAGATGTGAAAGTGTTTATTGGTGCAGTCGTTCAGAGATAACAATATTGAGGATATAAATAATTTGAAGCTAGTGAGGACTGAAATAATTTGAAGCTAGTGAGGACATAAATAATTTGAGTTTTCCAATCAAACAAAAACGATTTCTCAAATTATGTATGCCGTCAGATGCAAATAATTAACAATTAGTAATAGTACATGTATTAGGTTTATATTTTTGAATTTATATTAAACATTTTAATCAAAAGCAGTTTTTATTTCTAGTATGCTAAGCATTCTTTTTATGTATATTGATTGCAATTGCTGGTAATCATTTTGTTAGTATATATCATAATTTATAGAAAGTGTTTGTAATCTATTGTAGTGTTTTAAATTTGTAGCAATTATTTGTATTGTAGTACAGATTTGTAAATATGTAGCAAGTGTTAGTAATCTACTACAGATATATTTTAAATATGTAGCAAGTGTTAGTAATCTACTACAGATATATTTTAAATATGTAGCAAGTGTTAGTAATCTACTACAGATATATTTTAAATATGTAGCAAGTGTTAGTAATCTACTACAGATATATTTTAAATATGTAGCAAGTGTTAGTAAGCTACTACAGATATATTTTAAATATGTAGCAAATGTTAGTAATCTACTACAGATATATTTTAAATATGTAGCAAATGTTAGTGATCTACTACAGATATATTTTAAATATGTAGCAAATGTTAGTGATCTACTACAGATATATTTTAAATATGTAGCAAATGTTAGTAATCTACTACAGATATATTTTAAATATGTAGCAAATGTTAGTGATCTACTACAGATATATTTTAAATATGTAGCAAATGTTAGTAATCTACTACAGATATATTTTAAATATGTAGCAAATGTTAGTGATCTACTACAGATATATTTTAAATATGTAGCAAATGTTAGTGATCTACTACAGATATATTTTAAATATGTAGCAAATGTTAGTGATCTACTACAGATATATTTTAAATATGTAGCAAATGTTAGTGATCTACTACAGATATATTTTAAATATGTAGCAAATGTTAGTGATCTACTACAGATATATTGTAACTTACAACTTGTAAGTATGTATTTAGTTACTACACTAACATATGTTTTTGTAAACTAGTCAAGTTTCGTTAGGATTTTGTTAATACATTGATAGGTGAGAGATTCATAATTTGTATATATTACGATATTTTAACTTTTGTTTGGTATCTGCTGGATATGAAAGGAATGTAATGCCTTTTTCTTTTAATTTATTTTTTTAACGTACACAACTTATTGTATTTCATTGTGTTATCAAACATGTATGTTATTCTAGACAGGTTGATACTTATATGTCATGTGTTTCAATGGGATTTTTTATTAATTTTTTTTGCAGCAAAACACTATGGAATAAATACAAAATTGGATTTTAAAGCAAGCATTAATATGAATTAAAATGGTACACTGACTATCTTGTTATACATTGCTTCTTAATATTTATAGCTGTTGTGAGCAAATTTTAAAGTGAAGAGCTTTAAAAAAAACGTGAAAATAAAATAAAAAAATCCAGAAAATCCCTTGCATAGTCTATAATAAAAGTTCAATAGTTATTACATAGAACAACACAATCCTTCTTCCTGGCATTGTTCTATATAACTGTATGTCCACTGATCAAGGATTTTTCTGGACAGGACCCCAACAACGTAAAGGTCCTACTGTGCTAAAGCCTTCTTCATCTGATCCACCTGCAGAAAGTATGAAGAATGTATTAGCTCAGTAAAAAAAAAACTTTAGGGGTAAGCAGTGGCGTAAATAGGGGTGGGATAAGCAGTGGCGTAAATAGGGGTGGGATAAGCAGTGGCGTAAATAGGGGTGGGGCAATCATCCCGGTTGACGTTTTATTATCTGTAAGATAGGTGAGGCGGTATTTTAGGTGTCCAATGCCATGAATACCCAGAGTACAAAATTCATTAATAAAAACTTGTTCGAATTCCATATCGAATCATTTTTCTCATTAAGAACTGATATAAAGTGAATGAATTCTCACATAAGATTTTACCCAAAGATTTTTGCCACCGGCTCAATTATCTCCATATGTAGGTACATCAATCACCGTGCTACATTACATCTGTTGTGCTTAGCTCTCTCAGAATCTGAGATTAATCATTAAAATTCTGAATCATAATCCAAATTATTATCATATAAATGGACAGATCCATTGAAGAATCTCTACAAAAACTATTATTTTGTTGCAGAATAGGAGCTAAGTTGAGTTAAAGAGACAACTCATCTATCAATGTTTAAGAAGGGGGAGGTTACTGTCATGCAAGATACTTCAGAATATAAACTTAATTTGTATTAAAATTTTATTAATTTTCAAATCATTCAAATAATTTCTCCCTTATTACATATATAAAACGGAGGATCAGTTTCTTGACCTTACAAACACACGATATTTCATATTAGATTAGCATTCAGATAGGAGCGTCATCTGTTGTAGCAATTAGTCAATTACTCTGCCACTGTATATATGGAGACATCTGCTATGCTTAAATACACACACACACACACAAACAATAATCCCTTTATAAAGCTTTAAAGATGGATAGATTTTTCGCAATATCTCCAAAAAAAAAATAGATTTTCAATACCTCAGAATCAAAGTGTAGTCCTTCCATACAACACTAAATCAGAATCACAAAACGTTTTAGTTTTGAACTACTTTTTAAACACCTTATAATAAGAGTTGAAATGTGGCTTATTCTAACAAAGACAATTTTTTAAATGTATTAAGCCACTAGCCAGTTGCTAATTACTTACAAACAAAACAATATTTATTCTGAAAATATTTCGAATTCTCAATCGTTCAGGTTCCGAATCAGATACTTCACTTTTATTACAAACTGGTTGCAAGTACCCAGCTTTGCCCGGGTTTAAAATAAGGTTTTCTGTTTACCTTTTGTTTTCTCCCTCCCCCCTCTCTCCCTCACTCCCACTCTTTATCCCTCTCTCCCTTTCTCTTTCCCTCCCTCCCTTTCTCCCTCCCTCCCTCTCCAACTCTCTCATCTCCCTCTCTCTCCCTATCTTACTCCCTTCTTCTCTCACCCCTGTCCCCCCTCTCTCCACCTTCCTCCCTTCCTCCTCCCCCTCCCTGCCCCCTCTCTCTTTATCTCTCCCTCCCTCCCATTTCTCCCATCCTCTCTCCCTCCCTACCCCCTCTCTCCCTCCCTCCTTTCTCCCTCCCTCCCTCTCCAGTCTCCCTCTCTCCCCCTCTCCCTCCCTCCCCCTCTCCCTCCCTCTCTCCCATCTCTCTCTCCCCATTCATCCCTCCCTCATTCCCTCTCTCTCCCTCCCTGCCCCCTCACTCTTTCTCTCTCTCCCTCTCTCCCACCCTCTCTTTCCCTCCCTCCCCCTCTATATCCCTCCCTACCCCCTCTCTCCCTCCCTTCTTTTCTCTCTCCCTCTCCCCCTGCTCCCTCTCCCATCTCACTCTCCCCCCCCTGCTCCCTCTCTCCCCCACCTTCTCTCCCCCCTGTCCACCCCCCCTCCCTCCCTCTCTCCCCTCCCTCCCTCCTACCCTCCTTTCCCTCTCTCTCCCCCCTGCCCCCCCTCTCTCTTTATCTCTCTCTCCCTCCCTCCCTCCCTCCCTCTCTCTCTCTCTCTCTCTCTCTCTCTCTCTCTCTCTATATATATATATATATATATATATATATATATATATATATGTACAGTTTGAGGAAGGTAAAGAAAGGAATGAAGAAGGATTTTAGAAGAAGTGTGAAGCCATAATAATAAGTGTGTGTATATATATATATATATATATATATATATATATATATATATAGGGTGGTCCAGAAAAACAAAGTAACAGATTTAAGTTGTCCACAAGGTTATTTCTGTTCTTTATTATGTTAATAACAATTGTGCAAAATTTTAATGAAAACAAATAATATTTACAGGTCAACCCATTTGACAGTTTTTTGGGTTATCTCAAATGAAATAGTTATTGCCAATTATAGTTGATGATCGATTTAAAACTTAAGGTTAAAATTTTAAAGTAAATTAAAATTAAGAAATTAAATTAAAGTTGTAATTAAAAAATGTAACTAAAACTTACAATCTAATGAAAACCTTAGTTTTAAAATTTGACAGTTTCACAGTGGATAATCTATGACGACGACATAAGTGATGTCTTTGATGGAGTTGGGAAATTCCTGCGATGGTTTGCAACCAATCGAAGAATAAACTGTTTCTGTTCCTCATTCTTTGTCAGTGTTTTATTGTATTTCTCAATAAGACTGATTCCCCTTTCAGCTACATCATTTACAACTGTCATGTGTGCAGCCAGTTCATAAAATTTCTTGAAGACTGGATCAGATGTCCACTGTCCTGGTGGTTTCTTAAGGAATGTCTGAGACTTTTCTTTGCCTTCTTCCATGAGGACATCAAAGAAAGATGTCGTCCTTTCTGTCACCAGGTCCTCCAATTTCAACTGTTCAGATTCACTTGTCAACTTTACACGCCGAGGGATGTCTGCCAATGCTGGTCGAAGTAGATTTTGTACCATCTTTTCTTTGATTGATGCTGACACTCTGTCATCTAAAAGGGCTATGCCAACCAAATGTTCAGAGAGAAACCAGAGGTGCCTTGAAAATGCTTCATGTGCCTTGCTGGCAACAGTCTTATTCGGATAGGTCTTCAGATTTGATAAAAATTCGATGTCATTGAGAGGGGCTCGGATTGCAAGGGGTGCTTCGTTCCACTGTTTTACATAAACAAGACTGACAAAGAGAGCCAAACCTGTGATATTCTGGGATTCACGAACAGTCAACTTGAACTGAGTCTTAAAAAGAAAGATTTTCAGTGCGTAAATGGCTTTTGCCACCCATCTCTCAATTACTTCAATGCAAGCATTTACTTGAGCCTCTCCTGTTCCTCTATCCATTTTTGGAATACCCAACAGTTTTTCCTGGCCATTCCCAGTAACAATAACAGCTATGCGATCCACATTTTCCTTTGATCCATCAATGTCGGGCAATATTTTACCGTCCCAATGCAGCAATAGTGGTCCTGCCAAAGAAAATTCTTTTTCATCCATTGCAGCAGCCCGTTGTCTTTCTTTTATTCTGGATCGTCTGATTGAACTTCGAGATAATGTTATTTCTGAAATGTCATGGCCAAGCGCCTGTGCAACAGCTCCAGCAACAAACACAGCTCCACGGTCTGGGAGGCAAACACGATCCGAAGCACCTACAACTTCAGGGGACTGGAAGATATTCTTAACTTTCTTTTTTGATGATGAAGCACCAGGTGTTGATGTTGACGTTGTAGGCGTACATGGCTGAGTTTGAGTTAGCTGATACTCCTCATCTTCTTCTGACTCCGAATTAGATGTCAACGAAGAAAGTTCACCTTCTGTTTCATTGAAGCCCTTTGTCATGCGTTCTTCATATCTCATTTTCACCTTTCTCTCTTTTTCCTCTCGTTGCCTCTTCCTGCTTTCTTTTGCTGTTGTCTTTACGTCTACTCCAGTCATGCTGCAGGAAAAAACATCTTCTCTTTGCATGCGAAGAAATTCCCGATCTTCTTCGTTCTGTATTTCTGTCATCACGTCCTTTGTCGCAATATCAAACAATTCTTGAAGGTCACCTTTAAACATGTCTTCTTTCATCCTGTCGCTTTCTCGTTTTCGTGTTCTGTGTACCTTCAGAGCCAGATAGTTCTGATGCAGCTTTGACAGTTTTCTGACACATGAGTCAACCCGCTGTGTTGGTATTCTGGCTCGCATCCAAATACAAATAACTGCATCACAAGTCATTTTATAACTTTCCGGAAGAGTTCGTCCTTCAGTTAAATGATGAAACTGGAGCAGTTGAAGTACATCCAGCATACGTGGCAATCTTGCTGTAGATAACAGAGAAATTGGCTTTCCAATCAGCCAGTGCTGTGGGTCGGATCTCAAACTGGAGGAAGCCATTGTTGTTTATAGTTTATTACTTGAAGAGTTCAATAGGTCAATTTCAGTTCAATGGCAATTTAGTATTAATTCAGTAACAACTACAAAATAAAAAAATAACATGCACGTTAGAATTCAGCACACAAGTAAGTAAGTAAATTAATTTATAACGTGTCAAAGTCGGACGTAAATCGCAAGCGCGGACACCAGACAAGTAATGTTGATAATGGGTTGACCTGTAGATGTTGCTCGATCAGCCTGAAATTTTGCAGGCCAAATACCTATACCCAATGGACAAAAACAAACCATGTGGAGCAATGATTCTACAAACTTAAACTTTTCAGTATGGTTTTCTGGACCACACTAATATATATATATATATATAATATATATATATATATATATATATATATATATATATATACACTTATTATTATGGCTTCACACTTCTTCTAAAATCCTTCTTCATTCCTTTCTTTACCTTCCTCAAACTGTACATATCAGGGAGCATTAAAAAACAACAACAATTCTTCGCAGCACAAAGGAACTATACAGCACCAGCGCGCAAGTTCTATTCAATCATCGGGAAATGACGTCACAGAGGAAGTTTATTTATGGCGCCGTCGAGATTACTTTAATATAGTAAAATACTAAAATAAAAAAAAAATAATTATAATTAAACTACCCATCAAGATGAAACGAAACCTGTCCTATAACCTTCCCCATGTAATTATGTGTATGTGTAACAAATTTCACGTTATTTGATTGTCTGGATCTTGAGTTATAAGGGAACAGACAGACAGACAGACAGACAGACAACAAATGCGTCTTATAAGTATAGAGATGAAAGATGAATGGATTGTTGCAAGATTTTCACATTAAAAAATATTGCTGCCTGTGAAAGCCGGAATCCGCCGTACATAATTACAGGAAAACCTTTTAATCCTATCCAAACAAGTTCCAGAAAATCAAATTGTTGTTATTTTGAGCCTCCATAGTATTGCCACAGGTCTTGGATAGTCGCCAAAATTTCCACTCCCTAAGGCCGTTATTGTGGTATACATTTTAGGAAAAAACATAAAAAGTTCAACCTAGCATCGAAAAACGTTACGAATTTAATACCCAATACCCTGACTACATAGAGAAATTGTATGAAGTTAGCATAATCGAATAGGGAATGGACTAATATTTTTAAAAAGACAACATATTTTCAAATTTCATGTTCGTAGACTAAGGCATTTGGCGCAATTTCCGTTTTGCTCGACTTTAATGGTGTTTTGATTTTAAAAAATGGGTGTGGTATTATAATGGTATTTTTTTTCAATCGCTTAACCGATGTGGTCGATGGGTGATAACTATTTTCATTATTTTTCGTAACGAAACTGAAACCCCTCACATTCGAGGAACAATTGCATGTAGATGACAGTAGCAACATTATTTTTTTTTTAAATTGAAAAAAAGTTCCCCCACCTTTTCATTTTTGTTTTCACATATCGCGCAATTTGACTATCGGTTTCAATTTAACACTGATTTTTTACATGACTTACTAGACTGCTTTTAAGCACATTCCAGTCTGTTGTTTCCATTTGTTTATAAGCAAGGCATCTACCCTCATCTTCTAAACAGAATAGGGATCCGAGAATTCCATCTGTTGAAAAGCTAATTAATCTCCCACGGATGCCCACAAACCGTCAAATTCTTGGAAACTTCACTTTTCTGTTCAATAGCCAGAAACGGCGACTGGATCGAATCAAAATTATGATTACGGATATAGAATTGATCTGGAGGGAAATTCTAGACTTTCCACGCTTATCCAGCGCACTAATCAGAAAGAAACTCAATTGTCTGTGTGATTTATATGACAAAAACAAAAAGAAAGCGTCTGATAAATTTACTACGACACTTTCTAAATTATCTGATGTCACCAACGTTAATGGAAAATGGAAAAGGAGGATAAAGAGCTCTACCAGAGGTAAGTTAAGAGTGGAGGAAAGATTGGTTATTCAATGGTCAAACAAGCCCTTTTAGAATCAATCCACCCAAGAAAACGAATCCGACTATCCAAAACTCATTCTCAAGCCAGCTCTTCTAATCGCAACCTACACAAACACATACAACTTTCACACAACCTACACAAACACATACAACTGTCTCAGAATCTTCGGATTCTGAAACCTCTGCTTCTTCACCCGACTCGACAACCTATTCTTCCACGTCATCTTCTCCTGAATGCAAACCGAAATACCAAAGAGCAAGCTTTACAACAGCGGGTTTGCTAGTACTGAAAAACAACATTTCTACACATAAAGCATACGACGTTCTTGCAACCATTGCTGAACAGGGTCATGATGTGCCGGTTCCAAGTCCGGGGGGTGTTTGGAAACGAGTAATCTCTAAAGGATGGAAAATGAAAACCAAAATTTTTCAAAAAACTTCAAAGCAAAGATCCCTATTGTCTTCAGTTTGATGGTAAAAGAGTGCAAGGGGAAGAGTATCAAGTAGTTCTGCTGAAAATATGACAACCGAAATAAAACCCGGTACTCTTAAATGTGAGAGTGGTTCTGACGCGGCCATTCACAAGGAACTACATCAGCTAATTGATGAATATGATGCTTGGGAAAATATTTGCGTCATGAATTTTCTTATTCAATAGCCAACGAGCTAACCAGAACTCAACTATTCCTTTATTCACAAATTAACGCAAAACTATGCCACTCTTCAGGCTGATTACCGCCTCGTTGTGACAGATGATGTTAGCACAGGCCAGAACCCTGGATGGCGAGATGATTTCAAGTTATTTTTATGAATTATGTCAGGCATATCTTCATTACAAAACAACTTCAGGTTGGCCTCACACCAGCTGGAAGAATCTACCAAATTTACACTAGGCAAGATGGAACTCACATGCGATATATACTATTATAGCATTATTTCTGATACCAGAGTGGCGCAACATCCTCGCTCCTGCTTGCAACCATCTGCTATGAATGGGCAAATGCTTGATTCCATTTGCAACACTACAATGAAGCGTCCTTCAATGAACTGTTTACCTCACTCATCAGGGTAAAATGCAAGAACGTGCTGTGAAACTGATGGATGAACTTCATGCAAAATCGAGAAAATTTGAATTTTTGAATCTAAATTTCATAGGAAAAATATGTTTTACACATTTCTTGTACATTCTGTACATATTACTAACTGATCTGTATCTTATTTGTTAATAAAAGTTGATTCGTTATTATTATTACTCTTTTGAATTAAGCTAAAAAAAAAACTTGTCCTTTTTTTTTAAAAAAAAATATTTTTTAACTTTTTTCTTCCGAAAAAGGGGGAGGTGGGGGAACTTTTTTAAGAAAAATCAAAAATGCAATTGATATTCTTAAATTATGCATAAAAGTTCCTCGAATGAAAGTGGTTTCATAAAAATATTTTTTTTTGTTATCAACCTAGTGGTCGTTGGGGGACGAACGGATACATAAACAGATGTACTTTCAAACATCCTTTCTATGGGCTATTAGACTTGGTGGCCCCCAGCTTCTCTCCAAGTCAGCGGCGAATACTTTTGGCTTTACCAGGGATTGAACATCTAACTCTAACCCTAACCAAACTATCAACTTTGCTATACAGCAGCCATAGTAATTAATGTATGTCTAATAATAGTCTATCCTGTGTTATTTACGTCATTTTGTGTACATGTATATCCTTGAAGAAGGAAGTTTTAATAAGATGCTTCTTGTAATTTTTAAAAGTTATGGACACATAACTTTTTCTTTGAAGTAGTTTCATAACTTTTATATTTGATGTTCAGCTAAATTTTCAAAAATATCAATAATGTTAAATATAGAACTACATGTAAAACATTTTTTTTACTCATTTTCAAGAATTTATAATTGTTTTTTTATGATAATGTATACTGTAAAATAGTTATATATTCATGCAGGCTTATCCAAAAACTCCAAATATGTATCAGATTGTAATCAAATATTACCATTCAATTTAGCCTTAATGTTTGAAACCATCTTTGGAATTTCAAATGTGTTTTTTATGTGTCAAATACTATCCTCATGAAATTTCTAGCATTTGAAAGATTTTCTTTTAGTTTTTAGAAATGAGGAAACAAACTTGTTGAACTAGCCATTCAACAATAGGGCTTAAAATGTAGTTTATAAATGTGATGCTGTAAACATTTTTTTTATATTTTGTGACCTAGGAATGTAACTCTTTTGATTATTTAAAAAAAGTAATAAATGACTTTGAATTTTGATTTCTTATGACTTCCAGGACATGACTAAATTCAGTAATGTGTGTAGATTATATAATTTGCTTAAAATTTATTCTAAGTTTAATAAATTTTTCCTAGAAATAAATGAAAATATCTGTCATGCTCAACTGAAAAGAAAGTAGCTTTTGAATAGAAGAATACAATTGAAAAACATTTTAAAAACTGTAAATAGCAATTAGAAAAAAAACATCACATGAGGATATACCAAAATGATCCATTAATTTCGACTTTCAGTGTCAGCAATTTAAGTTAATGAATCAATTTAGCATTTCATGTAATGTTTATGCCCATATCTAACAGAACTTGATTCAATGTAACTTTGCAGTTCCATAACAACGAATTGGCCCAACTGTGCTAAAACCATCTTCATCTTGACCACCTTAGAAATACAGTTAAACTCATCATTTTAATATTGAATATATATACATAAATAAAAAAATGACTATTTATAAAAAAAAAATGTTTTACTACATATTATTTCTTTGATTGTCCTTAGTCAAAATATCAATTTCACCTTGCTCAAGATAATAAAATTTTACAAAACGTTTCTATATCTTTTTGTCTGCTGACAAAATCATAACTCTAATATCAAAGTATTTTGATGACTGATTATATAGAACAATAAAAATGTAATTTGAAAAAAAAAATGGATTAATTAAAAGAAAGTGTTGAAAATTGTTCCAAAGATAACAAATGAAATGGAATGGAAAAAAGAAATGTAATATATGTAATACAATTTAGTTTCAACTAAAAAAAAAGTTATAAACTGAGAATTGTATTTTACAGGTAGTGTGCTCAGAGAAAATGTTATTGTTTAAGGTCAAAAATTTTATTTTATTTATTAACCTCTAAGTGAGACTCACTTTTAAGTAAAATGGTTGTACTACAATACAAAATTTATTTATACATGCATCTAAGAAATTATGAAAGTGGTTACCTGTGTCACCTGCCACAAAGGCATAAACCGGTAGGTCATCTTTAAATGTCATATAGCCATCATCGACACGCCAAACATGGTCATTGGCATCACAGTTGCAGCCATAAGAGGGATCAACACAAGCATGCCTAGTACCACAGGTACAGTTGTTTGAACCAGGTGGAGCGTCTCCGAAATAGTCCGCAACACCTTTTGTTCTTAGAAATAAATAGTAAATTGATAACACTTGTTCATACATTGAAAGTTTAAAGAACAATGAAGATTGCATTATATTTGTAAATTTGAATGTATCGACCTGTTTAGCCATCCAGTAGTTATTTTATTGTTGTCATTATAGTTATGAATTAATGCAGCATAACATTCCCATCTGATATACTGCTCACAGTAGCTGGATTGATCCACTATGGAGATGGCATGTTCAAATGAAACATTATATATGAGAACAGCTTCATACTCTCTAGCACCTTCCCATCCTTGAACTTCTGTACGGATTTCCTGGTTGTGGCCTACGCATTGGAGAGTTTATATCAATAATATATAGTTCAGTAAATAAAGGCTATATGAACAAACTAGTATTGAAATGATTTTACTAATCTAGTTGAGTAAATGTACCTAAATGGACAATGTATTAACGTATATTTACCAATGACAGTAACTCCACTTTCGTTGTGAGATACCATGTCACAGTACACTATGACAGATTCTAATGAATAAAGTTCCGGGCCATCAGGGTCAACTTCAGCCATTACATTCTCAATTAAACCTCTTTGTTTTAGTTCTGTACAAGTTCTAGCTGGAAATAAGCCATTACATTTACAAAACATGTATAACTTGTATGTATTAGTTCTGTACAAGTTCTAGTTGGAAATAAGACTTTGGACTCTAAATAAAACTATTTATCTTAGTTGTCATCATAAAAAAGATCTTTGAGAGGGATGAACATATAAAAAATGTTACGTGTCAAATGAAGTTGAATATAAGCTCAATGACATTGGTTTACTTTATTCAAATGTTCTGAACAGGGCTCGATTTACCGCCGGAGATGTCGGGGATATCCCTGGCACTGAGAACTGCCATCCACGGCTCTTCTTTAGCTAATATATCACCAGAGGGGATGAAACCATAGACATTTATCTCCGGCTCTGCAGAACTTTTTGTTCATCACCGGCACTGGTTTTTCTTAAATCGAGCACTGGTTCTGAACACACCTTCATGGCAAAACCCAAGCTGTCTTTGACCAGTGGCATACTATTGAAGCATTCATGAGTAAATGAAACTAGATTTGACCAGTTGCATACTATCAATAGACTACAAATAAAATAAATATTCTGAATCTCAGAATTGTATACTCCTGTGAAATCAAAACATGCACACATTTTGGCACTGTTGAAACATAATTGGTTAATTTTACCAATTTTCATGCAAACACTGCAGCATGGCAGTGTATGATTGTAATTGCTAAACATGTCAAACTGACAGGGTTTGAGTGTGCCCGTAACATTGTCAAGAATAACAGATTTGTATTTTGTATATTTTAAAAATCTGAGGACAACACATATACATGTACTTGTGTAGTAAGGGTATCCTACCATGTCATAAACTGTATTCAAATGATAATAATTAATCAAGTGTAAAATGTAAGTATTTTTATTAAAAATTCTTTTAAATAAGCGTTTATTACAATGGACCAAAAAGTGCAAAAAATAACTTATTATCTCATATTAAATATTAATATAAATTATCAGTACTAAAAATATAAGTATGAGTGTCCATTAGGGTGGCCCAAAAAATCCAACTTCGCGCCACATACCGGGGCACACTTTTTTGTGTTCCTTTTGCCTTAGGTAGTATACTGTTAAAATTGTACAACTAAATTCCAAGTAGAAGGGGATGCTCACAGGCCTCGTTGTTTTACCTTTTACGGAATTTTACTCGATTTTGTTGACTGGTGGAAGTACAACGTTTTTTTCACTTATGACCTATTCCATGCTGACCTAGTTCTCATTTTAGATACATGACTTTCTGTTATTTTTATGAACATTGTGCAGACGGAAAATCAACAAATATTTCTTACGACAGCAACAAACTATACAAGGTGAATCAGGTGAAAATGAAACAGAGAGCTGTGAATCATCCAATAAATTTGAAGTCCTAGATAAATATGACTCAAGTCCAAGCTCAACTAAAAAAACGGACGAACAAGACGGAGATTCGGTATCATATTTCCTTGTTCACTATTCATGTCACCAGTGCCTTGGATCGTAACCAAACGTCTGATCGTGATTTGCGATTGATGATTCCTATTGCTGCAGCACTGGAACATAATACTTCAACTTTGACAGTTTCACAAAGCACCATACAAAGAGCCAGAAAGAAAGCCAGGTGTAAACAAGCAGCAGATATAAATGTTTCATTCAAGCCTGACTATCCTCTAGTTCTACACTGGGATGGGAAAATCTTACCTGAAATCCTGGATCTTGGAAAAGTTGACCGCTTTCCGGTTCTGGTTTCTGGTGATGGCAGTGAAAAATTACTAGGTGTCCCTAAACTAACATCAGGAACAGGACAGAATGCTGCTGATGCTATTCATGGTCTGTTAGAACATCGAGCACTGATAGAAAGCATCCATGCTATGAGCTTCGACACATTCTGTCAACACTGGTCGTTTCAATGGAGCTTGTGTACTGCTTGAGAATCGTATTGGTCGAGAACTATTGTGGCTGGCATGTCGTCATCATGTTCTTGAACTGGTATTGGCAAAGCCTTTCAGTTTGTGTGTGGTCCCTCTAACCAAACTTACCTATATTCAAACGATTTAAATAAGTTTTGGAACACATAAAGCTTGACAACTATAGTAAGTTGAAACTGCCTTCAAGCACTGATGTTTTCCGAGAAAACACGGTGAGCTTCTTGACAAATTTCGTTGACTTGAAGTCCCAGGTCAGAGATGATTATGAAAAACTTATTGAACTGACAATGATCATCTTAGGAGATCCACCAAAAACTATTCACCGGAGAGCACCAGGCCCTGTACATCATGCTAGGTGGATGGCTAAGTTGGAACTGCCTTCAACCACTGATGTTTTCCGAGAAAACACGGTGAGCTTCTTGACAAATTTCGATGACTTGAAGTCCCAGGTCAGAGATGATTATGAAATGTATTAAAAAATTCAACGAAAATGCGGTTTTTTATTAATATTGCAAAACTTTGTGACTCTTGAGCATCCCCTTCCAATAGCAGTAGGAAGGTGAAATTGTTGTCAGTTACTAAGTAAGACAAATGGAACTCAACAAGAGGGTGCCCCGTTAGATATTAGAAACTTTATTTTTTACCATATGATTTTGTTCACCCTAGTGCCCATTATATATATACTAGTTGCAAGTACCCGGCTTTGCCCGGGTTTAAAATAAGGTTTTCTGTTTACCTTCTGTTTTCTCCCTACCCCCTCTCTCCCTTCCTCTCTCTCTCCCTCCCTCCACCTCTCTCCCTTTCCCTCCCTCCCTCCCTCTCTCCCCCTCCTTCTCTCCCAACGTCCATCCTCCCTCTCTCCTTCCATCCCCTCTCTCCCTCCCTAACCCCTCTCTCCCTCCTTTCTCCCTCCCTCCCCTTTCCACCTCTCTCTCTCCCTCCCCCTCTCTCCCCCTTGCTCCCTCCCTCATTCCCTCTCTCTCCCTCCCTGCCCCCCTCACTCTTTATCTCTCTCCCTCTCTCCCACCCTCTCTCTCCCTCCCTCCCCTCTCCCTCCCTACCCCCTCTCTCCCTCCCTTCCTTTTTCTCTCCTCCCCCTCTCTCCCCCTTCCTCCCTCCCTCAATCCCCCTCACTCTTTATCTCTCTCCCTCCCTCTCTCCAACCCTCTCTCTCTCTCTTCCTCCCCTCTCCCTCCCTACCCCCTCTCTCCCTCCCTTCCTTTCTCTCTCCATCTCCCCCTACTCCCTCTCCCATCTCCCTCTCCCCCCTGCTCCCTCTCCCATCTCCCTCTCTCACCCTTTTCTCCCTCCCTCCCCTTTCCACCTCTCAGTCCCTCCCCCTCTCTCCCCTTCCTCCCTCCCTCATTCACTCTCTCTCCCTCCCTGCCCCCTCACTCTTTATCTCTCTCCCTCCCTATCTCCCACCCTCTCTCTCTCCCTCCCTCCCCCTCTCTCCCTCCCCTACCCCCTCTCTCCCTCCCTTCCTTTCTCTCTCCATCTCCCCCTACTCCCTCTCCCATCTCCCTCTCTCCCCCTCCTTTTCTCCCCCCCTGTCCACCCCCTCCCTCCTCTCTCCCCCTCCCTCCCTCCTACCCTCCTTTCCTCTCTCTCTCCCTCCCTACCCCCTCTCTTCCTCCCTTCCTTTCTCTCTCCATCTCCCCCTACTCCCTCTCCCATCTCCCTCTCTCCCCCTCCTTTTCTCCCCCCTGTCCATCCCCTCCCTCCTCTCTCCGCCTTCCTCCCTCCTACCCTCCTTTCCTCTCTCTCTCCTCCTGCCTCCTCTCTCTCTCTCTCTTTATCTCTCTCCCTCCCTCTCTCTCTCTCTGTATATATATATATATATATATATATATATATATATATATACTTATTATTAAGGCTTTACACTTCTTCTAAAGTCCTTCTTCATTCCTTTATCTTCCTTAAACTGTACAAATCAGGGAGCATGAAAAAACAACAATTCTTCGCAGCACAAAGGAACTATACAGCACCAGCGCGCAAGTTCTATTCGAATCGGGAAATGACGTCACAGAGGAATTTTATTTATGGCGCCGTCGAGATTACTTTAATATAGTAAAATACTAAAATAAAAAAAAATAATTACAATTAAACTACCCATCGAGATGAAACGAAACCTGTCCTATAACCTTCCCCATGTAATTATGTGTATGTGTAACAAATTTCACGTTATTTGTTTGTCTGGATCTTGAGTTATAAGGGAACAGACAGACAGACAGACAGACAGACAGACAGACAACAAATGCCTCTTATAAGTATAGATATATATATATATTACTTATTTATTTATTGATACTTATTAACTAATGTAAAGACATATTTAGTTCAGTATAATGTAATCTGTGAAGTCCCTGAAATTTTGGCTCCTATAAAACACTTTGGGTCTATTTTTGTAGTGCCCATCTTTCAACCCCACCAATAGTGCAATGGCTATTGGCACCATGTGAGCAATGTAGATAACTTTCATCTTGGCCTAAAAGATTCCTTGCTTCTCACTGATCAAATCTGGGAGCCTCAGGTTTACATTTGAGTGCTTTACTGCATGACCATTTGTCCCCTCAGTATAATGAGACATGCTGTTTTAATTCTTTTTAATTACCTAATGGTAAGCAGTTAAATGTATGACAGGATGCATTTTCCTTAGTACTTCCAGGACAAGGAGCAGTAAGATTTCCAAAAGATGTTGTGTTGCAGATTCTTTCTCTAATGTGAGAACCTCCACCACAAGTTGCAGAACATGGTGTCCACGGAGACCAGGGAAGCCATAATCCAGGAACTAATATATCAAAGAATAAATTATGTTAATTGGCAGTATTACACTTAATACAGCAGTTATACAGACAAATTAAACTCATGATTCTTAGAATAAAAAAATTTTATATTGAGAAGATACATATCAGGTAATCAAATTTTGACATAAGTTAATTATTAATTTAAATGAGAATTAAGTGCAAAGCATACATATGTTTGCATGTGCAAATCTATAATATGTTGACAAATGTTACACTTAGCTATATTTGGATTATATAGAACAACAATTATTTACATCCACAATAAATGTGATAAGACAAGATAAATCATTTAATTAACATGCTTATAACAGGAAATCAGAACATATGTTCATAAATTTTACATACAAATCAAATCCTTATATATATATATTACTTGTTTTTAAAAATTAAAACATTTTGTCCATTAATTTAGCAAGATAATAATTGAAAGATTTTGAAAACTGAATAGAGACAAATACATTCTTCTAATGAATATATTTCAAACAGTGTGAAATAATCATTTATTGGGGGGAAAATGCAATAATTAAGACAAGTAAAAAAAATTGGCTGTTATCTGGAAAAAGAAAAAAAAGACTATTAAAATGTATTGAAACCATCAATGAAACAAATTACTAATCTGCTTTACAGCAATGACTTATTTTGTTTGTAAAAACTGAGATTTACAGTGCTCAGTTTAGGAATGAACTGTTTCTAGGTACTGAATGTATTGAATAATTGTATGAATGTGCATTAGACTTACTTGGACAAGGATTCTCACTACACCTGAGATATTCAGCATTCAAACCATCACAAGGTTTTCCACCAAATAATGGTTCTTGACATAGCCGATTTTTTTGTTGCTGTCCCCCACCACAAGTGGTGCTACATGAAGTCCACTGAGACCAACTGGTCCAGAATCCATCAACTACAAAATAAAACAATAATATGCATTTCAGGCATTATCAAAAGAGCAATTATAAATGATGTAACAATTGTTCACATCAATTACCTTTATATTTAATTAAGGTTAGTTCAAGTAAGCACTCAATTCATCTGCTCTTTTAACTTTAAGAGCCCATTTAGCCCAACAATTCCACTCTAAGCACTACAATTCTGTCACACTATTTATAATAAAAATGAAACAGCCTTAGAAACACTTGTGTAATTGGTGTTTTGCAACAACAGACAGTCTGGGAAAATACTGCACCCTAATTCTCAGAATCCTAATAACTTGTAATTTACGCAACCTTGAATTTTAATATCCAGCATGTTAACAATTTAGTGCAGTAGCCTTACAAATATATGGTGTCCCTAAAAAACATTCATATACGCAGAGCCACTACCAGGGAGATGAAGAACTCATGTCAGAGGACATTATCTTTGGAGATAACATAATATAAAGTTAACTACTATAAACTGTTTTTATCAAGTGGATCCCAGTTGTTGGGGATTATCCCAAGGCCCAAGATTAGTTTGATATTCTTTTTCCCCTACGAATCTACAGTTTATTGTTGAATGATGGGTAGCTGATCAGTGTAGAATGATGATTGGCTGATCAGTGTAGAATGATGGCTGGCTGATCAGTGTAGAATGATGGGTGGCTGATCAGTGTAGAATGATGGGTGGCTGATCAGTGTAGAATGATGGGTGGCTGATCAGTGTAGAATGATGGCTGGCTGATCAGTATAGAATGATGGGTGGCTGATCAGTGTAGAATGATGGCTGGCTGATCAGTATAGAATGATGGGTGGCTGATCAGTGTAGAATGATGGGTGGCTGATCAGTGTAGAATGATGGGTGGCTGATCAGTGTAGAATGATGGGTGGCTGATCAGTGTAGAATGATGGCTGGCTGATCAGTGTAGAATGATGGGTGGCTGATCAGTGTAGAATGATGGGTGGCTGATCAGTGTAGAATGATGGGTAGCTGATCAGTATAGAATGATGGGTGGTTGATTATTGTAGAATGATGGGTGGCTGATCAGTGTAGAATGATGGGTGGCTGATTAGTGTAGAATGATGGGTGGCTGATCAGTGTAGAATGATGGGTGGCTGATCAGTATAGAATGATGGGTGGCTGATAAGTGTAGAATGATGGGTGGCTGATCAGTGTAGAATGATGGTTGGCTGATCAGTGTAGAATGATGGTTGGCTGATTAGTGTAGAATGATGGTTGGCTGATCAGTGTAGAATGATGGTTGGCTGATCAGTGTAGAATGATGGTTGGCTGATTAGTGTAGAATGATGGGTGGCTGATCAGTGTAGAATGATGGTTGGCTGATCAGTGTAGAATGATGGGTGGCTGATCAGTGTAGAATGATGGCTGGCTGATCAGTGTAGAATGATGGGTGGCTGATCAGTGTAGAATGATGGGTGGCTGATCAGTGTAGAATGATGGTTGGCTGATCAGTGTAGAATGATGGTTGGCTGATTAGTGTAGAATGATGGGTGGCTGATCAGTGTAGAATGATGGGTGGCTGATCAGTGTAGAATGATGGTTGGCTGATTAGTGTAGAATGATGGGTGGCTGATCAGTGTAGAATGATGGGTGGCTGATCAGTGTAGAATGATGGGTGGCTGATCAGTGTAGAATGATGGGTGGCTGATCAGTGTAGAATGATGGTTGGCTGATCAGTGTAGAATGATGGTTGGCTGATTAGTGTAGAATGATGGGTGGCTGATCAGTGTAGAATGATGGTTGGCTGATTAGTGTAGAATGATGGGTGGCTGATCAGTGTAGAATGATGGGTGGCTGATCAGTGTAGAATGATGGGTGGCTGATCAGTGTAGAATGATGGGTGGCTGATCAGTGTAGAACACTTGACTGTCGACCAGAGAATCTCAGGTTTGATCCTCTGTGAAAACTAAGGGTATTTTTCAAGGTCAAGGGGAAGTTCGTTTAGGATTAATGTCCCTCAAGTCCTCCCAGCGTTAAATGGACTTAAGTTGGGGCTGTAAAGGTTACATGACAATCTTTTTCTCTGCTGTTTTTACTGAAACAGATGAATTATATGCTTCATCTTCACTTTTTTTAGTTTATTGTAATGACCAAATTTGTATTTTAATTTCATATGAAATGTCTAGGTCAGAGTTGGACAAAGTATGGCCTGTTGGCCTTGGAGGGTCCATTAGTTTGTTTTGTTTAACCTGCACTCTTTTGTTAACATCAATGTTATCCATGATATTCTTTATTAGGTCATATAAACAAACCATTAATCTTCTTTTATGCCCCATGCTCCCCCCCCCCGACCAGACATCAGATAGAAAACAGGCTTTTTACAAAACAACCTTAAGAAGACGGTCGGAAATATTGCAACTTAAAAATGAATTACATTTTATTAAACATCTTTTCTTCATGATTATTAAAATGTCTATATACTGAGAAACCATACATTTTATTTTATGTATTTACTGCAACAAAAGTTGTAAAAAATTGACTTTGTGGTGATTCAGCATTTATTTAATCCATTAATTGATATATTTGTTAATGGAAAAAAGTATTCAATACTAGAACATTTTGAATTTGATTGATATCCTGGAATTTGTTTCATATTTTAAATCATGACTGAAATCCCTTGCAGGGAGCAAAAAAATTGGGAAGTTTCTGTTTTTTTGAGCAACATATACATATAGATATATTATTAGATTAATAAAGGAAAAAATATTATTTAAAACCTGAAAGATTTTGAATTTGACCTATTTCCAGAATATAATAAGTTTGGAATCTAAGTTTATAATGTAGACCAACCACAGATGTCAACCCAAACAACCATTTTGAACGATTTATGAATGAGGGACAAAAAACTGACTAAAAACCTGAAAGGTTTGGAGTTTAAATAGTTTCAATACAGATTAAATTTGGTTTGGGCAGGTTACCCTCTTTAAACAAAGCAGATTTCCATCCATCTGTCAATATGAACATTCAACCAAAGCCAGCAGGACAGGCTCAATCAGAGCTAACAGGACAGGCTCAAACAGGGCAGGGCCATCAGTAAAGAATCAACGAGGGCCAAAAGTAAAGGCACAACCAGGGCCAACAGCACAAGATCAACCAGGGCCAAAAGTACATAATCAGCCAGGGCCAACAGTACATAATTAATCAGGGCCAACAATACAGACCAAACAGGGCCAACAGTACATAATCAACCAGGGCCAACAGCACATGATCAACCAGGGCCAACAGCACAAGATCAACTAGGGCCAAAAGTGCATGATCAGCCAGGGCCAACAGTGCATAATCAACCAGGGCCAACAGTACAAAATCAATCAGGGCCAACAGTAAAGGCACAACCAGAAATCTTACATAATTTTCAAAATTAAATTTGTACTTGTTTGCTCAGATGTGTCCAATAGGGTGGTGTGAATGTAGAGGTAAAAAAAAAATTTTTTGAATTTAAATATGTAATAGTTTGGAAAAGTTGTCACTATAGAAGATGATTTTGTAGCCAAAGTTTCACCTCTAAATTATTATTTTTTCAACTGCCCCAATGACATGAAATATTGATGAAATCCCTTAAATCTCGAATAATTTACTGAAAATCGGCTAACAACAAACTGTAATGTCCAAACATCCATTTTGTCCAATTAATAATTTAATCAAAACAATAATCAGTCTTCTGGTTGAATGCTGTCATTTGCTGCCTGGACAAAATCATGTTCTTTATGAAGCCATTTCGGGCCCTTTCTCCGCATACCGGCTGTGATGTTTCTGTAACGAGTTTCACATGTCTTTCTACGGCTTGAGTGTGACAGGGTACCTGGATAATTGGCAACATAATATTGTGTTGATCATGTATTCTGCCAGTTATTTCAGACATTGGAATATTGGCCAACAATGGTGGTGCAGTTACTTCAGCTTCCTGCCAATTTATCAGGTCAACATAGTCTGTTGAATCAAAGTTCAGTCTTGGAATACAAAATTTTCTGATGCCAGTTTTCTGTTCCTGACGAGCCTTTGGAATTCTGCGCAGTCCAAGTTGTTTAATGTGATCTCGATCATCAGTGACCATTGATATCAATAGATTCTCTGGATGAGCAAAATAGGCATTTCTTTGGATAACAGGATCAATGATGTTCTTAACTTCTGTTGGCAGTGAACGAGACAAGTGAATTGTCAACCAAATGTGTTTAGTACCATCTACACAGCTGGGTTTGCTTTTGATTGCAAACCACACAGGAGCATACACCTGCATAATGTAAGTTGCCAACATCTGTAAGCTTTGAGTTGGATTTTGTTGTGAAATATACAATCGAAGAATGCGATTGGCCGTTGTCAACCACCGTGAATGAGCCATTTTGCCAGGGTTTCTTCTAGCAAGTTCTTCTGAACAGCAACCGGTCATCACACTTAAGCACATTTCATGTAAATACCTCTGCTCTGTACTTAGTTCTGAAAGTGACACATCAGGAATGCTACTGCTAATTGCAACAAAGTTGCACACTGGCTGGAGCTCGCAATTTAGCAGGGCAGAACCTATTGGACCCGAAAATCCTTGTGGCCCAGTTGTTTTACCATCAAGATGTTTGATTAAATGGCGCAAAGGCAGCTCATTTGCATGCAACAACCATGGCAACCACTGTAATGGTCTACCCAGTTTGATCTCCAGCAGGTCCTGTATTTGTTGCAGTACCATCACATCCAATCCCTAAAATGTTGGTTATGCTGTGCCCATTGCTGTCAAAATATGTATATATGCAGTCAGCAATATCTCGAGCTGATGATGATTTAGGTGCTAAATGTGTGATGAATTTTCCTCCAGGTTCATTCAGTATTGTGATGTGTTCCTCATTTACTACATTTTGATACCAACGGCTTCCTTTCTTCTCTAGTTTAATTGTTTTATCCTTGCGGCCGTCAAAATAGAGAGTTTGAATTGCATCAGTAGAGTCTACTAATTGATCTCTGGCCATCTTTCGCTCTCGTCTCAGTTTATAGCGATCAATTACATTGGCAGCCTCAGTTTGTGAAACTATACCAAAGTCTTCTAGTACTGCTGTCGCAACTGCTGCACCAACCCTGTCTGATACTGCAAATCGATTTTTTTGCTAACTTTGGTAGTTTTCTTCTCATCTGGCTAGAGCTCGGTTTGGATGAAGTAGGTGTCTCAGTATCTGTAATCATGGTATTGCTTTCGGCTTCAGTCTGAAATAAATCTTCATTGAGGCCAATTTCGGCATCTGATGAATCATCATTGTTCAAATCTATAACGCCAGGGCATTGGCCATTCAAATCGAGTTTGGGTGCTTTTTTGGCTCTTGAGTCCTCCTTCAACTTGCGATCATAGGTCTTTTTTAGTTTAGCTGAGGAAACTCGATCAACACTACCAATAAACATGATCCTCAATGTTCTCTGGTCCTGCAAAAAGTGTTGTTCCTGAGGTGGCACTTTGTTTTGCTTTGCACAACCACAGTTTCCAGGAACACATTTGCAAATTGCAACGTCAAAGAGTTTCTGTTTACTTTTGTCAGCATATTCTTGCAACTTCAGCAAATACTTGTTATCTGCTTTCCTTCCTTTAAATGGCTTCATGAGTTTTCTGAGTTCATCATGTGAATTTCTGATCAGTTTGAGAATTATAGTGTGTGAAACAACCGGAATGGAAGCTTTATGCCATACAGCTTCAATGTCTGTTGCAACGATTTCAGCTATTTCACTCACTGTGGGCTCTTTGGCTTGATCAGAACTTAATTTTTGTCTGATGTGACTGTAATACTTCATCATGTCCATATAGGTTGGCAAAACATTTGTAACCAATTCACAGGAATGACCAAAAACAGGGCATTTATTGGCAGCTCTGGTGTCAACATTAGATGACATTTTTATCCCGGTGATTATCTGAGAAAGCATTAAGGAATAATTTTATATAACCATATAAAATGAGTGAGCCATAAAAAAATGTTTAACATATTTGGTATATTATTCAATTATGTATACTCATAAAGCGATAATATTTCCAGTGCCAGTATAATGTACAACAACTGCGCCATAATATCTGGACTAAATTAAATGCGAACGGCAGATAATGAACTCCACCGGGAGCTAAGTTACTAAAATATGCTGATTTAAGCAGTAGATACTAAAAAATAAATAGATACTTACTCTGTGTAGAAAATACAATGTACGTTTATTCGCCAAAGTAATTAAAACACTTGAAAATAGAGGGTAAACGAATATTGTAAATACCGTTTTGCTTATAACGGAAGTCCAAATTTTCAACATGATTGGGGCACCACTCAAAATAAGCAAAAAATTCTGAAATTTTGCAGAGTTGTTAACTAACACTTAAGACAACTTTTTAGCACTATTACATTCAGAAATTCTAAACTTTATTTTTTCACACCACCCTAGTGTCCAATATCAAAAGTAATTCTATGCGAGGTGCAATCTATAACTGTTATATATAAGTTATAAGAGGGAACAAGTTAAATTTTGAACTATTTTTGCATATATTACATACATTTGAAGAAGTTAGACAAGGTGTGTTAAAACAAAGGGTAACAAAACTCCTTGGGAGCAATACAAATGATTGCCTCCACTAAAATCAGGTACCCACCCATTTAAAGCTGGGTGGACTTATGTGACTTTATTTAGGACCTGGAAAAATTCTTTGATTCTCACCGACAATGGAATCCAGGACTCTGAGGTCAGTCAAGCTTCAACACATCTCAACTATCCGTCCCACAAATGCTTCCCTCATGGGAGAAAAATGGGTCAATTTACTAATATTAAATTAAGCTAGAATTTATAGCTATGTATGAGGTAGTGGGGTGAGGGATTGGTGAGTACTTTTTGTTATACTCTTAACCGATGTGGTCATTTAGGGAACGAATGGACACATCAACAAACATAACTCTGTTGTGCTTTTGTACTTCCTTTCAGTGAGCTTATAGACTTGATGGAGCCCCGCACATGTCCAAGTCAGCAGCAAATTTCTTTTTTGACTTTATAAGAAATTGAGCCCTGTACTCTTTGCATGTGAGTCGAGTTCACTATCGACTTTGCCAATTATTTTTTCCCAAAAAGAGACGGTTGGGGGGGTGGGGGAGTTTGAATAACCATTAATGCATACATTATATGGTGGGCTTAAAATTTCTCTTGAGCTTTATCTCCTTCTTTCAATAAATAGAAGATATATATATATATATATATATATATATATATATATATATATATGTATATATTTGGATTACAGACATATGATTGTAGTTTGATGTTTTTCACTCCAAAATCACCCCTAAATGATTATTTACTTTTTGATGCTAGATCTATACACAAATAAGTCAATTAGTAACAGCAGTACTCATTACACATGTATGTTGATAAAAAAAAATTTCTAAATATACTGTTACATTTTTTACCATTGCACCATTTTTTAAAAATCATTACACTGCATTTTGTAATTTTACCTGATGGAGATATTGATATAAGACATTCTTATAAAATTTTGGGTAATATTAAAACTCTTCCTGCAAAAGGTTTATAAAAATCATGGATCAGTCAGTAATGTCATATATTTATTGGTCTCCCATTAGCAAACTCACTTGGACATGGCTGAGAATTGCAGTTTTCTGTAACATTAGCTGGCCCAATGCAGTCTAGCCCACCGTATTTTGGTGGTGTACAAGATCTATTTCTCCACTGATTTCCCCCTCCACATGTCACAGTACACAGACTCCAGACACCCCATTCAGTGTAGTAGCCATCAACTACAAGAAATGAAAATGTACACAGATAAATGATTTTTAAACTAGCATCCATGTCTTAAATAATTCAAATATTTAATAGCCTTCAAATAACCAACAATGAATAAATTGCATTTCTATGAACAAGTCCATTACAAATTAGTGATTTATCACAGCTAAACTAATTTGGTGAATATAAATTATTTTTTATATAACAATAAAGCAAACAAATGTTATATAGATAACAACTAAAATAATATATATATAAATAAGATATATGAGTTTTTGTGCACATTTTAGTGTTATACATAATTCATAAGAATAAAATGATCACATCATTTATAAATATTATAGACATTACTCAGGTTTAGAAATAAATAATGAAACATTGTCAAATTTGATCAAAGTAAACATTAGTTTTGTAAAAAAATTTAAAGTTCCAATTTTGATTTAATATAAATTTCTAAACACTGGGTATTATATTTAACATTTTTTCTTGAAGTTGATAGTAGGTTAATTATATTTAAGCTACCTGAGTTTCCATCCTGTAATATTTGTAAAAAAAACATATCAGTACCTGGACACGGATTATTATTACAGGCCTGATTTTCTTTATTATGTCCTTGACAATTCTGACCACCATATAAAGGTTGAATACATGTTCTGTTACGGTATTGGATACCACCACCGCATGTTTCAGTACACTGGTTCCATTCAGACCAAGCCATATAAAAGCCATCAACTAGTAAAAAATAAACAATTAACATGTTTGTATATGACTTTAAGTTGAATTAGTTTATAAAAAATTTTTTTACAAGTTTGCTCATAGTAATTACAAAAAAGTTATATACTATTTATCTATTTTCTATGTTATATTTATGTACTTCTAATAGTTTTAAAGACATTTACCTTAATTATTAAGTTACTTTTATTTTAATTACTTAACACTACTTCTCAAAATTAACTATTATTATCTAGCAATTTAACCCAGTAAACTTTTAATCAGTCTTTTTTTTTTAAATAATGTACTCATCACAATGTTATAAATTAAATAATTGTAATAGAGGACACTATTACATACAATTTTCACAATGTTTACAAAAATAAAAATAAAAAATCGTACTAGGGCAGGGTGCATTATTACAAATTTGAAGTTCATCAAAATCTCCAGAACAATTTTTCCCTCCATACATTGGTCCAATACAAGTCCGATGTCTTGTCTGTTGTCCTGAGCCACAAGAAAGTGTGCAAGTTGTCCAAGTAGACCACTCACTGAAAAACCCATCAACTTAAAAAAAAGACACCCTTTATAAATAACATTTTTTTAACAATATAGTATTTATTAAATTAAGTAAAATTGCCATTTTAGTTCATTTAGTTTTCATGGTTTTATGTTAATATTAATGAATGAATACTATCTCTTTAAGTCAGACAAAGTGAAAAGTTATGTAATCATATAACAATAACATATACATATGTGAGAAAGCAACACTGAGTGCTTCAAAAATAAAAATTAAAAAACAGCCAATTATTGGTCAACTGAGTATGAGTGAAAGATGTGACCTTAGAAATCATGATATGCAATTGATTCATACATTATTTTCAGTTTACTTAATTCGATGAATAAAAAAATATTATTTTTGATGTATACTCATTGTATTTGATTCTTTAAAATGTATTTTAATGATTTATCGCTTTGTAATCTATTCTTAAAAAGTGATAAACAACTTAGAAATAAATTAGTTTATGTTCAATACTAATATGAATACTGAAATTGGTAAGATGTAATTTCATTTGCAAAAGAATCAGAATGTCAATTGGAATCTCAGTGCTTCTTCAGTGTTTTAGAAAAACAAATTATGAAAGCAGGTAACTGACCAGGGCAGTTCTGAGAGAGACATAGACTACTCTCCTGGGAATCACCACTACAGTATTTCCCACCATTCTGTTGTCCAATGCACTGACGTGTCCTTATCTTGGAACTATTGCCACAGCTTTGACTACACTCACCCCAGACTGACCATGGCGACCATGTACCATCAACTAATAATAAAAAAAATTTGAACTGCAAAAAAAATCTGTTTTGATACTATGGACTTTCAAACACAACTTATTTTTAATATTTTGCTACTGCTGCGTTAGTCTATGACTCTGTCATGAAGCCACTACAATACTTCATGAAAGTGCTTTCTGGGGAAACATTTTAATACAAAATAACGGTATCTTTTAGGAAGTTACAACTTTTTCTATTGGTATGGTCTCCATTGTGAAATAAAAATTAACCGAAAATACATTTTTAAAATATACAGGTGACTGCTAAAACTACCTTGTCTCATTTTTATTTATGAAATCTTAAATGTCTTATTAAAACAGAGGCTCTATTATCTAACAATGAGGCTTACAAGTTACATATCGAATAGTAACAGTAATAAAGTATTGGGTCAGTTAGACAATGTCTTAATTACAAACTAACTCTGTTATATTTACTGTACTCAGTGCATGAAAAGAGATATGTTAAAGGGAATTCCCTGTAGTACGGTAACGCACCAAATGAATGGGTTATAAAAAACGGAAGAAAATAAGTAAAGAAGAGACACTGACGCTTATTGGAGGTAGATGTTTTTCTATAAAACTATGTCTTATTTGTAAATTGAATAAATAATAAAACCACCGTCGCCATCCTCGACATGTTGTGTTTAATAAAGAAATAACTCAAGAAATGGTGAATATTGTCAATTTCTTTACTGGACGTTTGTGTTGTACTAGTGATGTCAATCTAATTATATTTTAACTAATGAGGACACTGGAGGATAATAAGTTCACTATACTTGAAGGAGTAGTTTAGCCTTCTGAGGAGATACGACACTAACCATAATTGAAAGTAGGGAACACAGACCCCAAAAAGAAGCCAATTAAGTTTACGCGATGTCAAGCTAGTAGCCATGAAGATTCAAACATACTGGTTTACGGGATGTCAAGCTAGTAGCTATCAAAACATGGCCAACAAGTTTTCATTGTTGAAAATTGGTCTTAGAACAAAAAATATTTCGATAATGTAATGATTTCATACCTAAGCTTGCAGTAACGGGGGGGGGGGCATGGCCCCCTACCCCAATCCGACCCTGCATACACATAATATATATTGTATGTACATTGGTACCCAGACATACAAGTACCCTATCATACATCGAGCCAGTAATGTTTTGCTTTGAAATACGAGAAAAATTTGAGAAACGAGTAGGTCGCCCAGCTGCACATGACCCAGCGCTTCCTGTATCTTTCATTTCCTGCACTTAGTCAGTTGGTTTGTTTGCCTCACTCCTGTATCTTTCATTTCCTGCACTTAGTCAGTTGGTTTGTTTGCCTCACTCCTGTATCTTGCATTTCCTGCACTTAGTCAGTTGGTTTGTTTGCCTCACTCCTGTATCTTGTATTTCCTGCACTTAGTCAGTTGGTTTGTTTGCCTCACTCCTGTATCTTGCATTTCCTGCACTTAGTCAGTTGGTTTGTTTGCCTCACTCCTGTATCTTGCATTTCCTGCACTTAGTCAGTTGGTTTGTTTGCCTCACTCCTGTATCTTGCATTTCCTGCACTTAGTCAGTTGGTTTGTTTGCCTCACTCCTGTATCTTGAATTTCCTGCACTTAGTCAGTTGGTTTGTTTGCCTCACTGAAATATCTTTGATTAATTGTTCTCCTGTTTTGAGCTATTTGTTCATTTACAGTACTTTAACACATTTCTTTTTATAACCATAGGTTCAAATCAAAGAAAATCATGAACAAAGTGTGCGAGTGCTTGACTTGGCGAGGCATTATAGTGCATTACTACAATCAGGGCCGCTTTATCAACTAGGCACATTAGGCACGTTGCCCAGGGCCTATGGACTTTTCAAGGGCCTATGAAAGCCAGAACATAAAGTAAAAACAAGTTCAGAATGCTAGTAAAATTTAATTATGCTTGTATTAAAGTAACTACATATAACCGTGTGAGATGAGCACCTGAGCAAGTCAAGCTGCAGTGCTGTAGATCTGTAAATTACAGTATGTTAACTTTTCAGCAGGGTTGTTAGCAATACTCTTAAATTGTATCGTCAATACCGACACCAATACTTCATGAAAAATGTATCGCCAATACCAATACAAAAACTCAAGTAAAAATGTATTGCCAAAATCGATACCAATACAATACCAATACTTTTGAGAACAACAAAATATTTTTTTAATATAATGAGTGCAAGTTTTTCAAGTTTAAAAAAAAGTAAACACAATAAAATACATAGTCAAAGCACAATTTTAATGCTAATCACTTTAGCACTTGACGGATGGCCAAGTGATGTAGATACTTGACTGGGTAATTGTACCCTCGACTGTTATGAGTCATGGGTTCGATCCTCGGTGAGGACAATGTGAATTTCTCCACAAGTTCACCCAGCTTTAAATAGGTACCCGACTTTAAGCTGGGGAAGTAAAGGCGGCTAGGCGTTGTGCTAACCACACAATCCCTTCACATGCCGAGGTTATAGAAACAGATGAATCCACGATGGCCCGTCAGGATTAAGGGAGCTTTACTATTTCACCACTTGGCAGCACGTAAGAAGACCGTCATTTCAAAACGATCATTGCTTAGCCTAGGACATAATGGCATAAAAATACCCCACCTAATGAAAACAGGCGCTCAACTCAGCACTAGCCGATCAACTTAGCAATATAGTTTCTTAATGCTTGGGTAGGTTGGGTAGGGTGCTAATGACAGTATTTCTGATGAGTTATCTTCAAGATATCTGTCTACTTCAGCAGAACTTTTACTATTAAGCTGGTTCTGCCGCCGTGCAGTTTAAGTTGATTGGAAACTGCACTCAGTGCACTGCAAGCACGCTTGAAGGTTTGTTCAACTTCAGCCTTGTGATCCAAGTTGTCTTGATGGGAAGGTGGATGGTAATAATAGTGGTAGGGTTGATGGTTATCATTACAAGTAGTGATTGAATTTATGAAACAATGTATTAAAATCGCTATTGTTTTTCTTCAAAAAGCTAATAGTGGCGACATAAAAGTATTGGTATCGAGTATCAAAAATTTTTCGTTTAAAATGTATCGGCGATACACAAATCAATACTTGATACAAAAAGGATCGGCAATACAGCAACCAATACTGAAAAAGTATCGCCGATACTGTATTGGCCGACACCGATACTTCGATACTAACAACCCTGCTTTTCAGCTCTTCGTCTTAGCAAAGTCACATATGACGTCCTCAAATGTCATTTCCCTCATCAAATCCTTTTAATTGAATGTAAAAATAGAGAGGATAGTCGTGTTTGTACCATCGCTGACCGAAGATACGTTTTTATCAATATGAGATTAGAAAAGGAACGTTCCAATTCAGCACTTGTTCCAAAAATTGAAAGCTAAATCCGGAAAGCAATATTTACATTTGGAAAACTTTTCACCAACCTAATCTGTATTTGTGCTGTAAGCATTTCAGCCACAGTTTTCTTGTCAGCAAACATCCATGAGAACAAAAGAATTTCATTGGTAAAAGCCACTTCGAGATCTGATGGGTACATCTCAGTTAGTGACTTGGCTTTTGAAACTGTTTGATCAGTTGACAGAGATCTGTCCAGAAGAAAGTTTAACCTTTCATGTAATGTTGTGTAGGCTGCTCGCCGTTTTCCCAAATCAATAATACGTCTATCTATGATAACATAAAAAGATTGAGTATGGAATTTTTCACAAGGACTCATATCTGAAACCGGATCATTATCATCCACAACTTCATCATGAAATCGGTGTCGCTGTCGTTTGCGTTGTGTACATTCTTTATAGTCCATTTGTGGGAGCTCTTTTGCTATACCTTCGTACAATTCAAATTTATCGCGTGTATCATGAAGGCTAAGAACAAGACTGTCATACAAGTTGATGATGGTCGTTAACTCAATTCCAGGTTGCTGTAGAGCTTTGTTGACTTTTGAGAACATAGCGAACAACAACTGTCAGCTGATCAACATGACTGATGTCAGGAGTGGAATTGATACTGATTCCATATTATTTAGCATTCTTAATTTCAGACAGTATCTGCATCAATATTTGGATCCCATTGACTAAATAAATTCATCAAATATACTGGCAGAAAGATATGATACACTCCCCTTTCGGGGTTTCCTTGTCTTTCAATGTGTTCCATTAGAAAGGGATCAAATTCAGCTAAAAGGTCAGTGAAACCAAGGTAATTTCCCTTTTTTTAACAGTTATGGAAATGGCTGTCACCGCGAAAAGCTTCTCCTTTTGCAGTTTTTCTTCAATTCTAGATGTCTGTTGACATTCTAAGAGCCTTGACAGAGCAGCGATGTGATCCTTTGACTTCTCATGTGATGTAATCCTTGCGTTGGAATTTTTCCAGTCATCAAAACCATCGATAAACTGATTTGCACAACCGGTGATGTAGTCAAACAGCTTACACACATAACAAAACACTTTACCCGTTGAAGGAGAATAGAGAAGTCAGTCTCGCGTTTCACCATTTGTTAACGTTCTAGCAAAATATTTTTTGCGTGCATATCTGATCTTGTCGCCAAATTGTCTACCCTTTAATGTAAAATCTGAAGGAAGATGTTCAGTATAATAACTTCTTAGATGTGCAGTTATCTCCACTTCAACTGGATCACTTGAATAACTGTATTCTTTGTCATACAGCTCATGCTTCTAACCGGCGTCTCCTACTGACCCTAATATACAGTCTGAGTCTATTGGCAAATCAAACACAGCAGCTTCCACATGACCCATAACAGAATTTGCAGATACCTTTTCCTTTGTAACACTTGTTTCAGTTGTTTCACTTTTTTCAGCACAGTCCAGCAACATTATTTCTGGTATTGCGGGATTGTTGGTGTACATTGTGGCCGAAGAAGTAAATGAAATGTCATTATCACTAGTATTACTAGTTTTACCAGCAATGCAATCAGTGTCTCTGCTCATAAATTGCAGCAACGAACCCCGAATTTTTTTCAATGCTTTCTCTTTCTCCTCCTTTTTCTTCCACTTCTCAGATCCACTCTCGTGTTTCCTCTTGTATCAATCAAACATGGTTATTTAAAAATACTTTCTTTACTTTATTAAATGTTGTGAGAAAAAAGAAGCACACGATTAACGATAAACAAAGAATGCGAAGCGCATGATGTAACACCGGAATTACTACGTCATCACTGCATAGAGATCTGGGGGGCTTAGGCAATTAACAGTGCGGAAAGTTTATTTAGATTTCAAATTGCAAAGAAGTGCGGAAACATTCTTGAAAAATATTAAAAATGAATTCTGGGAGGGCCTACGACTTTAAAGTGCCTAGGTCCTAGGATGACCTTAAAACGACCCTGACTTCAATGATATGTATTGCGCTTAAACAGAAGGAGTCGATAAGGATATAACTAGCCAAGAGCGTTACAATGGTTTCTAAGCTACTGCACGCATTACCTACACCTACGCCAGCATCTTTCATATGATCAAGTCAGCGAATTTCCGAGTAAATACACTTTATAAAACCATTTTATTTCTTAAAATTCTCTTGTAAGATATTTTTATACTATATTTGTCATATATAAATACATTTTTGTTATTCCAAACAGTAACAAAAAAAACTGGGGTGGAATTTTAGAGGCTTGAATGGATTAATGTCATTTCAATTAATTTCAATTTAAAAATTGCTTTGAGATATGAGCCAATTGATGTATGAGCAACGTTATTGAACGAATTAAATTTGTATCTCAAGCTACCACTATATTTTGTTAAACCAAGTTATCTTTGCATTTTTAAGTGGAAATGTTATTACCTGCACATGAAATGTTATTGCAAGGTTGGATTTCAAACAAAGAGCTCTGACACTCTTTACCACCATGGAATGGTCCAATACATGTCCTATTCCTTGAATGAGTTCCCATACATGTTGCTGAACATGTAGACCAATCTCCCCAACCAGTTAGTACGCCATCAACTGGAAGAAAAAGCATAAAATTCCTAAAAGATAGAGGTCTTATTTTATAAAATTGAATTGATTGTTGGAATTGTTTTGGACATGTCGTATGTCATAATATTTGAAGGTATTGTAAAATAAATACACATGGGAAATTAAAATCTGTAAGCTGCAATAATTCTGATAAAGTGACATTGTGAACATTACACTAATTAGTCTCAAGCAATAATAAACACTTATTAAAATTTACCAGAACCCACCAGGGCATTCTTGAAGATTGCATTTCATGTTTTCTATTAAAACTTCCTGGCAATCCTGGCCACCATGAAATGGACCAATACAAACTCGAAGTCTTTCTTTAAACCCACCCCCACAAGAAACATTGCAGTGCCCCCATGTAGACCATGGAGATAGTACACCATCCTCTGTAAATATGGTAAATAGATCTAATCATTTCTAAGTGTGGCAACCTTGTATCGAAAATCAAAACAGACTTTTAATTTTTTGTTACTTGAAATATTCCAATTATAGAAACAAATGAACAGAAGTCTTATGTATTTGAATTTTAAAGAATAAATAATTTTATAAAAAATTTGCTTGGCATTTACATTTCAAAGGCAATAACCCATTTATTTGAATTAAGTAAATCTTCAAAGCACATATAAAGTTTTGTCCAAAAAAAATGTCATCTTTGTTAAAGACTCATCATTCATAATTTACCTGGGCAGCTATAGTTGTTACATTTTTGAAATTCTGAAAAATTTCCATCACATTTTTTTCCTCCATAGAACGGGCCAATACAATCTCTATTTCTGAGCTGTTGTCCACTGCCACAGGTAGCACTACATTCACTCCATTCTGACCACATTTCCCGAACACCATCCACTTGAAACAGTTTTTAGTTTTATTAGCCAAGAAAGAAAAAAAATCATTTTTTAATCATGATTTTGTTTGTTTCCAATATTATTTTGCTACACATCTGGGTCACTTCTAATAATGTAGAGCATCACTCTCTATAGTTTAACCTGTAATAATGTAGCATATGACTCTCTATAGTTTAACCTGTAATAGTAAAGCACATCACCCTCTATAGTTTAACCTGTAATAGTAAAGCACATCACCCTCTTTAGTTTAACCTGTAATAATATTTAACCTGGATAGTAATTTATTTGTGAAACAGTGAAGAAAAAAAACAATTAAATAGCTGATCTAAGTGAATTAATGCTTTGGACTGAAAGATTTAAAAAAAAATACTCATTAGCTAGAATAGTAAGACTTTCATTACACTTTTTAAAGCTTTCATATATCAAGACAGCTAATAATCTTGAATAGACACAGGTAAGTTGACTGAATGAAAAAATGATTGCAAAATAAAGTGACTATTGAGGACTTTGTAACAAAAACATGGCGATATATTTTGATTGCTGAAGGTGTTCCTTCTATTGAAATAATGTGTAGATCTTTATAATGTATATAATTTTTTAAAGTGGAAAGCCACCTATCTACTTATGAAGGTTTCTGTCATACATGATTAACATAATTACATAATGTTCAGCTGAATACATTTTTAAAAAAAATTCTTTGAACAATAATTTTCTTTTGCTTAGAATGTGAGATATACCCTTTCACCTTTAAAGATAACTCAAATATTACCAAATATTTTTAAAAAGTAAATTTGGTCTGTTAAAATAAATTTTCAACAATAAAATCTGTGCTAATTAAGGGTGATAACTAATTTTTCCTTTTAAGTTAAAATGCTAAATATTTCAATATTACATACCTTTTTCAAGTTCTATTTCATGTGAAGCTTAGTAAATCCTTCCATCTAAAAGGAATACTTCCATTACAACATTAAATTGACAACAGACGATTAGGTTCAGCTATAAAAGACTTTGAGAGAGCTTATATATAAAATTTTAAAGGCATAAAACTGCTGGGCAATAACTGTTTTGAAAATCCCTTTAATTCAAAGTGTTTAGATATAATAAATGTTATATTACAATGCATTTCATATAGATAGAATTATATTCAGAGTTGTATGATAGCTAAGGAAAAAAATATGTATATATATATAATATATATATATGTGTGTATAATTTATTTAATGTTGAAACAAATTATTTTAATGTCTATAATATTCTTTATTACATGCATTTCATTTCCTAACTAAGTCCAAAAGTTAATTAGAATCTATTGTGTATAGTCTTATACGTAAATTAATATTATAAAGCTCGAAAACTATCACTGTATTGTTGAATTTTGTAAAATACAACTAGAATGCATTAAAAAATTGTTACTATGTGAAAAAAAAAACAACAAGTTTTTAAATAACAAATAATGATGGTGATTTATTTTGCTCCTTTTCTTAAGAAAAATGGAATTTGAGCATTTTGAGATTAAAAGTAAATTATAATTTAAAAGATACATATATAATTGATGTATTTTACTTCATGCTCATTTTTCAATTTAATCTTTTTTTTTTGCATTAACTAATTTAAATGAATCACCTTTTACAAAAAAACACATATAATTTTTAATAAATTTATAATTGTACATTTCAGAAGATATAAAATGTGAAGAGTTTATATTTTTACAATATAGTTTGAGCGATTCTCAACTTATACATTTTGATCACCTTTTAAATATATTATAATTTTATTATTATTCTAATTTTTATGTACACATTTCTCGCAATTCTTATAATTTTAATGTTTAGAATAATTCATTTTAAAAAAATTTATATTGCATTAAAAATATTATAAATTAAAAGATATTAGTTTAATTATTTAAAATGCAGCTGTTATTTTATATTACTATACTATAGTCTTTAATTTTTCTTAACTTTAAAATTTAAAAGGTGAACATCATTGAGAGCACCTTAATAGGACAATGCCAATAATGTCACTAATGTGAACTGCTTCAGTGATATAAAGTTTGGTCAAATTGTACAACATACCTGCACAACTTTGATTATTACAAGACTGACTTTCCTTCACTGCTCCTAAACAGTTTGCTCCACCAAAAAACGGTCCATCACATAATCTCTCTCGTGACTGGTATCCATTGCCACATGTTTGAGAGCACTGTCCCCATGATGACCAGGTCATCCATTTTCCATCGACTGAATACAAAATATGTTTACAGCATAAGCTCTTAGAAGTTGTAAATTTACACTGTATCATATGAATGTTATCTTTTTTTGTATACTAATGAAGACCAACTTGCAATAAACGTTGTCTATGTGTGAAGACATTACCTGGACAAGAAGTCTCATTGCACAATTGTTCTTCACTGTATGATCCTGTACAATTGTTACCACCATAAAGACCTAAATAGCAATCCCGTTTACGATTTTTTTTCCCAACACCACACGTCACACTGCAAGGTGACCAACTCTGCCATTCCATCCACTGACCATCAACTATAGATAATATAGTGAACACATTAACCTATTATAAACTGAGGAGAAGGTAAGGGTTGACAAGCACAAAATATATTATAATTTCATTTAGTAGATGAAAGTTTTAGGTTAGAAATAACACATGTCTGCAATAAAAAATAATCAAGCCCAAAAGATGCAATACATGTGTATGGAAGATGTAATGTTCACAAGATAAATAATAATAATTCAATTAATGGCCACAATACTATATATTATATTCATTACTGATCTTGCTTTCCTCTGGAGACATCATAAAATATATGAGAAGACGGTTGCCTTCTGAACATTGTGATAATCAAGGCCATTTGAATGCTAAGCCAAAGTTTATCTGATCAGACAGCAATAATCTCAGCTCAATGGTAGACAGGATGGTAGTGATGATTTGTGATGTACGGTTTAGAAAATAAAGTAATGCATAGTTTGGAAAATGAAATTATATGTGGTTTAGAAATGAAAGGATAAATAGTTCAGAAAATAGATTGATTAAATCTGTATTTTAGTAATCATTAAACTATCTGACCTGGGCAATTGTAAAGATTACAGGTCTGAGTCTCATTCACAGCACCACTACAATCTGATCCTCCAAACGATGGTCCATTGCAAGTCCTATTTCTTTGTTGTAAACCTTGACCACAGGTTGAAGAACATTGTGACCAAACTGACCATGTGCTCCACACACCATCAACTATAAACAGATGTACATTAATTTTATCAAGTGATATTAAAGTGATAATAATATAGATACAATGTTTTCTCGAAACATTTTTTTTATGATCTAAAGGAGTAAAAAAAATCATTAACCATTCTATTTATTTAGAAAGAAACAGAAGGTAAATAATAGAAAAATTAAACTAATCAATAATAATTATAATAAGTGAAAGAAAAGTAAAAAATAAAAAAAAAGCATTGAAAAAAAATGACATATTACAATTTTATTGGATATATTATAAACAGATGTTGTGTTTAAGGTCAGAAATATATAAAAAAATTGGTTGTGATTAAGAAATGGGTTATGGTTATTTTGGCTGCAGTACAGTGGAATCGATTTCAAATAATTATCAGTCACACACTTGGACATAATTGCTGATTGCATAACTGAGTTTCATTGCCACCTCCTGGACATTGTACACCGCCATACAGGGGCTGCTGACACTGACGCTTTCGACTCTGATGCCCTCCTCCACATGTCACTGTACATTGAGTCCAAGAGTCCCACTGCAACCATTCTCCATCAACTAAACCAACAGAAATGTGAATATGACTATAAATTGGCTGTACATGCAATTATATTACATACAAGTATTTTGCTAAAAATGCTGTTAAAAAAATGAAACCTGGTTAATAGTTTCAAAGCTTTTTTTTTATACCTTAAAAATGCACAAATAAATCTTTGTGTCAAGTCAAGTATTCATGTCAATGTGAGTCCAAGATTTCCAAAACAGAATGCATGTCACAATACAACATGTCACTAAGACAAATTGAAAATGTTCAAAACGAGTGCCATAGTTTACATTCATGTGACTATATTTGTGTGAATAGCTCCAAACTGTGAGATTTTCACAACATTTGTGTCATTGAGATAGGAAAAATAATACTAGATCTTTTAACACTGAATTTTAATTAATTAAGTTCAAACAAGATAACGAAAAATATATTGATTCATGTGCATACAATCGATTCTTGTGTAAATAAGTACATGCAAGACATTTCCCCCCCCCCCCCCACCATCTCAGATAGAACCAATAAAATAGCATTAGCTCTTATTCTCAAACTGCAGAGCAGATCTTATACTTGAAATCGCATATCAAAATCAGTAATGTAAAGGACGTATTGTGGCCATCAATTGAATTATTAACATCTTGTGATCATTAACCTTTCTAAATACTTGTATTTCAACTTGTTAAGGTTATCATGTTTGTCTTAATCTATAGTATGTTTATATGGATGTGAGAGATGGTAACTGTATAAATATTTATTGATAGTCAATGAGATAATGTGAGGTGAAACGGCCCATCCAAATTAACACATTGCGGACCAAAATTATTTCGTCTTTTGGTGTATAGAACAGTTTACAGAAGCATGTGTTTAAATTTCTAACAGTCAAAAAGTATATTTTTGTTGTTTCTTGAGTTTTAGACAGGTTGGCTTGATACTTGATAAGTGATTTATTTTATTCAATTATTAATTATTTAGTTTTTACATTTTTGTGTTTTCCTTTTTTTTAATCATATATTTTATGAACAAAATATTTTTGTGTGTCAACCCCTAGTGGGTATCAATGGGCTGAAAGAAATTATGCAGTGCCCTTCTTTCTTCCCCCACCATAGCCGATAGTTCAATGGCCATGGAGGCACCACGTGAGATGTAGCGGGGACTTTAGCAATGAATTTTGATATCCATTGGTCCTCACCAAAGATCAAACAAGTGACCCTCAGGTCGACAGTCGAGAGCTTTACAAAATGACCCCTACCTGAAAGAAATGGGTGTGTGAAGTCCCTGTAAGGATGATATCTCTTAGAAACTATAAACCACTGATGGGACGGTTTTATGCTGCCCTCTTTTCCTTGCTCACCATAGCCGATAATGCAATGGTCATGGAGACACCACATGAGACATAGCGGTAACTTTCACCATGACCAGAAATATCCATTGGTCCTCACTAGAGATCAAGCACTTTACAGCACAACCATCCGTCCCCACAATAACATAAGAAATCGCCCACCTAAATGGACAATTTTTAGGTTTCTTAGTGCCATTATTTCATTCCAACCACAGCCGGGATAGTAATGGCCATGGAGGCACCACGGGAGACATAGAGGTAACTTCAAACATGACCTGAAAAATTCCCTTAGTCCTTACCGATGATCGAACCGGGTACCATCAGGTCGACAGTTGAGCGTTTAGCCGCACGACCATCCGTACCAATTAAGAAAGAAATAGGTAGAAATGGTCATTTTGCCACTTCTCCACAACTAATAAAACTTCATTTTTTAAAACACAAATTAGAATTATTCTAAATAACTAATATTAAACTGTTAAATAATGTATTATGCAATTGTAATAGTGCTTTTTCTAAAGTGTAGTCCTATTGGTATAAATTTCCTTACATTTTGTATGTCTGTTATGGAAAGAAATAAAGTTTTTTTAACATATATAAAATGACTAAATCGTAACAATTTGACAGTATAAAATGTTTATCTACATCAAAGTTTCTTCTTTCTTTTATTAGAAAAATGCCAGGAATATATACAAGAAGAAAACTTTAAAAGATTTAATCCCATTAGAATTCATGAAAAAAAGCTGTTGATGGAATGAAAGCTGGCCAATCTGTAAGATCTTTGGCAAATTCCCAAAACAACATTAGCCAACAACATAAAAAAAAAATACCAAAAACAGATCTTTTACAGCCCAGATATAAACATCGAATTTGTTCAGAGAATTGGCTTTTGAAGTTTGCTAATTATCTAGGCACAAGTTCCAGAATGTTTTATGGCTTAACTTTAACATATGCCAGAAATCTTGTTTATGATATGATATTAATAAATATAATTAAAGTGCCACTAGTATGGCATGACACAAAATTAGTATAAAAAGAATGGCTAATGGGATTTAAAAGATGAAGCCCACAATTGGTCATCTACCATAAAGAATCTACCCCACTAGCATGAGTTACTGCCTTCAACTCTCATAATATCAATATTTTTTATAAATTGCTAATTCTTGAATGTTAAAAAAACATTGAAAATCCAATCACATTCAATCACAATTTATCAGCAAGATCAGCCAGGTGAAGCGTATGAAAAAGCAAGCACTTTAGTTGCTCTTCAGGTAAATCACATTTGTCTGTAAGGCAAGAGTCTCTCCACAATTATTTAGAGTTTATTTAAAGGCCCATATGCAACTCTTATTGAAAAAAAGGAGAAACATGGGCAATATATTATTGTAACTTCTAGTCCTGAATTTAAAAAGCTGCAGTGAAAATGGGGTGAGAGGTAAAAGAAGTACAGAAACTTTTTAAAGATGACAGTGATGTATACATGGACTTCAAACATAATCAGCTTAGTGATGACCAGACTTCAGAAATTGAGGATTTAACATATGGAGGATGATTGTGTATTATGGTGTGAAGGTATGTTGTGTATTATGTTGATCTAGTGAGAAAATATGTTAGTGGATGATGATAGGGACATCAAATATTTAAGAATGAGAAACAGCTGGGACAAAAGATGCTTATTGTTTGAAGAAAATTTAACTATGATAAATTTAAGAAACACAACTTTGATTATATAATTTATAAGTTTGACTAAAAAACAATGAGAAAAAACTAAATGTTTCTTAATATGTTTTGAAATATTACATGTCATGTTTGTTTTACATTATTTCAATAATAAAAATAAAGAAAAACAGCTATGTTATTGACTTTTTAGATATGGCGGCCCATTTTCTCCTTGTTGTCCCTTTGCTTCAGTGCAATGGCCACTTCTCACCATAAACATATGTCTTTTGAAATAAAAACTAACTAGACGAATTTTTAAGCAAAAGTAAATTTCTTGTCCCATTTCACCTCACATTCGGTATTTCTTATTATGCAGTCTGTATGTATATATATATATATATATATATATATATATATATATATATATATATATTTGTTATAATTTTTTTTTAATTTTACTTACATTCAAAATTATGACAGCATCATTACTAGATTATTTTTCAATATAGACAAACAAAATTAGTTATTTGGCATGAGAGGATTTTTAAATTTAAGTAAGCCATTTACCAGGACATTGTTGAAGATAGCACTGCTTCACATCATAAGATGTTCCTATACAAGGCTGACCATCATTATAAGGACCGTTACAACTACGGTTTCTTGTGCGAATACCACCCCCACAGGTTTGTGTACAATCTAACCACATGTTCCATTCTTCCCACTGGCCATCAACTGGAAAATGTCCATGGGTTTTTTTTATACCACCTTAGCTTTTTTATAAGATATTATTATTTTATTTGACATATTTAGTTGAAAGAAATCAACAGAGTTTATTATTTTATACATAAGTAAACCATTTTTATGAGGCAGTAAAACGTTCATGCTTCTATAAGGAACTTAATCATAAATACATCTTCATATGTTTTAAACTTGAAAAACATAAATTACTGATAGAAAAAAAACAACTAAAGCCGCACCTAGATAGTAAACCAACTAAGTTTTTAGAAAGAAAATCTGACTTCAAAAGTGAACTTAGGTCTAACCCTTGCTAGCTGTAAATATTTGCTGATAATTTTTTTAAAATGTGTTTTAATAAACAGGATATAAAGTAAAATTACTTCTACTTCAAAAAGGCTACTTCACAAGTGATGCAAATTTATTAAATGACTAATTATTATACCAATAAACATAGTGATATAAACATATCTGGTTTTTTTTTAATTCCATTGTGACACTGTTGTTTCGCTAGATTATCAACCACAGTGTTATATTTAAAGACATATGCATATAATAAAGGGCTTAGATTTTCAGCTGTAAACAATACATTATTTTTCATAGCAGAGATTTGTAAAAGAATACTATCAATGCCAGAGTGATATTAGTACACTGATATTATCAATGCCAGAGAGAGATATTAGTACAATGATATTATCAATGCCAGAGAGAGATATTAGTACAATGATATTATCAATGCCAGAGAGAGATATTAGTACAATGATATTATCAATGCCAGAGAGATATTAGTACAATGATATCAGTGCCAGAGAGATAGGCCTATTAGTACAATGATATTATCAATGCTAGAGAGATATTAGTACAATGATATTATCAATGCCAGAGAGATATTAGTACACTGATGTTATCAATGCCAGAGAGATATTAGTACAATGATACTATCAGTGCCAGAGAGATATTAGTACAATGATATTAGAGACATTTTTGAATATGATATTATCACTACAAGAGATATAAAAGAATGATATTATTACTGCCATAGAAATTTTAACAGTGTTATTATGTCTGTCTGAGAGATAATAACACTAACAGAGGAGTATTTGTTTGATAATATTATGAATGCCAGAGCCAGAGAGATATTTGAAAATATTATGAATGCTGGACAGATACTTGTCTAATATGTTACCATTGCATTCATACAATAAATTTAGTTTCTCTACTGACATTTAAAAGCCAATTGTTACAACTATTTGTAGTTAGATAGTTAATAATTTCAAAAGCTTTAAAAACACACACTAGATTTGTTATTTATGGATTTTTTTTTTTGATTTTTTAAATATTAAATAGAGAAACATATAGAAATGAAAAGATTGAAATTTTATTTAAAAAAAACACTTCAGTAAAAGGGCCTTTACTCACTTGGACAATCTTTATCCTTGCACATTTTAATATCTTTATAATCTCCAGAACAATTAGCCCCACCATGAAAAGGTCCAATACATTGTCTGAGTCTGGACTGTGTACCATTACCACACGTAAGTGTGCAGTCAGACCAAGCCTCCCAATTACTCCAGTTGCCATTGACTAAATTAAAATACCAAAACTAATCAAACTGTTGAAACCATATATTAGTTATTAAGCATTATTACATAGTGATACAATGCAAGTGTAACCAGCTGTATAGTATGAAGATTATATGCTAGCCAGTCAACACAACTGCCACATATGATTACATAAAAGTGCATAAATAAATGATAGAAAATGGCATATATAAGTAACAGTGATTGATATATAACTGAACAAATATAAGCTAGTGATTTTCTCACTAACCAGATATTTTATTGATGAATGGCCAATAGCTGGGATGGCTAATACAATTTATAAAGTGTCCAACATACATTTTATTTTGCGCGTGTCATTATCTTATCATTTCATAGTAGTATTTAAAACATTTTTTTTTTTTGTGTTTCGTTCATTTAAAAAAATGTTTGGCCAACTATGAACATTTTTCTGTAGTGCTTGACATGCATACAGTATATTTGCTACCCCTTGCCAATAGCAATGTTATGTGAACCTAAAGGTTCAATTAATTGAGATATCAACATTCATAATTCATTGAGCTATATTTGTTGACTATTTTGAAGTAATTAGTGTATGTTTTTTTCATTTACAATTTGTTCTATACGTTAACTCTTTTTTAAGATAACGTTAGCTGAATAGTAAAGTTTTTTGTTTTTTTTAAGAGTGTTTAACTTTGAATCAAACTTTAACCTGTTTAATGATTGCAAAAAGTTCTGTCAAACTGAACTTAAATGAAAGTGTATTTAGCAGTCCTCCATCTACAAAACATGCCCCCCCCCCCCCAAAATCCCGGTCATTTTTATATAGTTTACTGAAGCACGTCTACGGTGGAATGGCCAGCATACTGTGATATGCATAGGCCTATTAATGGAACTGATAAGGGAGCCACAGGCAAAGGCTGGAAATAAAATTACTTAGATCTATTTGCAATGTTTCCTCTAATTTGTGGCGGCGCTGCGCGGTAAACAAATTTCTTGTGCAACTTTTTAGAACTTCGAAAAAATTTGGGCGCCAATTTGGAATAAATTATAAAAAAAATTGGGTGTTGTTTGTAGCCCGAATCTGCGAGAGTTATTCGAACAATGTTAATAAAAAAAAGCAACTATTTCTATATGACTTAGTCTAAAACTAATAAAACTGTTAGTCACCTAAAATAACCAGACAAAATTGAAAATAGGGTTTTCTGAAGTAATTGCTAATCGCTATTGAAATTATTAGCTATTGGTAGTTTCAGGAACAAATGAAGTGAATCTATCAATCAGTCACTTAAATTTATATAGCGCTTATTATGTAGCGAGCAAAAGCTCTCGGAACATGAACATTGAAAAAGTGCGTTTTCAGACCCTGTCGGAATGACATGAGATTTAGACGTAGTTAAAGAAGCGGTTAGAGAATTCCATAAAAAATACCGGAATAAGAAAAACATCATTTAGCATAAGAATTTTCAACTGAAAAACTCAAATCGCGCTTAAAGGAAGAGGATCACAGACCAGATTTAGGATATGACTAACAAAATGAAGGTAGAAAATAGAGATTAAGTTTCTGATAGCTATATATGACTGAAGCTAAAACATTAAACCAATAATCCAATACCAAACATCTTTTTTGAAATAGACTTTTTTAACCCATTACTCTACCAGACGTGCCAAAATACAAACTATTTATAGGTAAATATATGTTTAGTAGCATATAAAGGTATAATAATAGAAATGTTTCAATTTTTAACTTTTTTAAAACGAAATAAAAATGGTTTTCAATTATCACATTTGAAGTTAATCTCAATTTATAATTTTATTTAAAATATTTGATAAATATTTAAAATGAATTTATAATAGCAGACAATATGTGCTCTTTATTTCTAAATTAAATGAAATTAGTGTCCAAAGAATAAATTCAACGTTTTTCTCTTCTATCCTTCATTCCTGCTCATTCTGAATAAATTGCGTTTAAATCCATTTGCCCATCATCGTTTATAAAGCTTTTAATTCTCATCAGCATGTCTAACTGATCTTCCTCCAAGCGATTCCTCTGCTTTGTTTTAATGGAATTCATTAAATTGAAGCCACGCTCACAGTCAACGCTTGATGCTAAAAATGTTCCACAAATGTCTATGATCTGAGCCAAATTTTGAAAATCTTGATCAGCAAGAGCAAATTCTACAAGAGTTTGAGAATTTGTTATGACTTTTGAATTTATTTTTTCACGAACAATAAACTTAGAATCATTGTATTGTGCAACAATTAGGGTTCAAAGTCGCGTAACATTACGCGTAATTTACGGTAACGTAATTTTGGAAAATTACGCGTAAATTACGGTAATTTAAAAAAATGCATATTTGACGGCCATTTTTAATTGTTTCTGTCGCAATTAGTTTTGTTAACAGCGGCGATTAATTAATTTCTACATCCGGCCACAAGCCTAAACCGGAAGTATTCGTTTGGTAAAACAGCGTAATCCGCACAGTATATTGTTTGTTTTAATCGTTTTAGTAAACATAATAAAATAAATATTTTCAATAAGGAAGCCAAAGTCTGGTTAAAAATAAGACAAAATCATAAAAATTTTCTACACAATGCCGCCATGAGCTGTATGGCAAGCGGCCGCAAGCCAACGGGGAGGTTATAAAACCCGAAAATCAAAAAAAAAATATAGTAATAATTTTTTTAACATTATCTATATATGTTCCAAATGTCATGAAACGTATAGAAAACATTTTTCCCTGACATGAAATTTGTAGAGCATTTTCGAAAAAAATGCTCTATTGTCCCCGTTTTGTCTGTCTGTCTGTCCGTCATCACCCTAGATCTCAACAACCATAAGTCCTAGACCCATGATGTATATATCATTTTGTATGTCTTGGCCTGCCAAGTGTACATCAAAAGTCCATTTCGCGATCTGACCTCCCAGGGCCAAAATATAAGAGTTTCTTATGTACCGTTTTTGCTTATATTTTAAATATAAATAATAAAAGCTAATCAAAGGGGCGTAATCATTATTTCTAGCGTCGATCGCGTGTGACGTCTTTTGCTGAGTTCGGCAACCGCGGCGGCCGTATTTCGCAGCGCATTGCACCCGTCCCGCGTCGACCGTATTAGACGGTATTACTCAGCCAAAGATGGCCGCCGCTGATGCAGTCAGTACACGACGAAATACGTGGACGACGGGGCAAATTAGTATGGCCGGTAAATTACAAGTAAAAACATTTGAAAACATTATTAAAAATACACCTACTAGCACTCAGTGAGCGTGAGCAACAAAAGGAACATACATTTTCAAGTAATTGGGCATTAATGACACGCGTAATTTTGGCGTAAATTACGCGCGCCAATCTTACGCGTAATTTTCGAACCCTAAGCAGCGTCGATCGCGTGTGCCGTCTTTTGCTGAGTTCGGCACCCGAGGGCGGCCGTATTTCGAGGCGCATTGCACCCGCCCCGCGCTAGACGGTATTACTCAGCCAAAGATGGCCGCCGCTGATGCAGTCAGTACACGACGAAATACGTGGCCGATGCGGACGACAGGCAAATTAGTATGACCGGTTAATTACAAGTTTAAACCTTTGAAAACATTATTAAAAATACACCTACTAGCAATCAGTGAGCGTGAGCAACAAAAGGAATATAAATTTTCAAGTAATTGGGAATTAATGGTACGCATAATTTAGGCGTAACTTACGCGTAAATTACGCATAATTTACGCGTAAATTACGTGCGCCAATCTTACGCGTAAATTACGTGCGCCAATCTTACGCGTAATTTTCGAACCCTAGCAACAATGCTTTCACTTTTATATTCAATAAGTTCTTTATATTTTGTAGCTAGCTTTACAATTTTTAATGTCATATCTAAAGCGACCCAATCTTGTATTTCTTCGTCTGTAAATCTTCGAGTTTAGTGATCAGTGAGATTCTTTATAAAAGCAAGAATTGAAAGTGTATCAACTTCAATATTTTTTTCTTTGCTTTCCATCAGTAAAATTTGAACAAATTTTCCCCATGTAACATCTTCACCAAGATAATGTTCTCTTATTTTTTGTATTTTTCCTTGGGCGAGATCATATGCTTGAAGAGTTGTAAGACTACTTTTTTGAAGAGATAAACTCAATGATTCCAGTTCAGACAAAACATCATTTAAAACTTCAAGGACTATGTGTATTTCAAGGCTGGTTAATTTTTTGTAACAGTATTTTGCAACAGGATCATTAGACTTGTCTTGCTCAAAATATTCTACGAGTGGTGCATAATTTCTTATGAGCGCTGCTACAGCAAAATGACGTGATAGCCATCTAACTTCATTCAAAGGTTTAAACGCAACGACATCGGCCTCTGATGCTGAAGCTATTTTTGAAACTTGTTTATTTTTTTGATGCAAAAATTGAAAACAAGGTATAAACTGTTCTTAGTAAAAGTCTCAACATCGCGAATCAATTTAACTTCTTTCTATGCATCAGAAATTCTCAGATCCTCCCGATGAGCAACACAGTGCTGCTGAACTATATGAGGAATTTCTTGCCGAAGACGTGCAGCAACACCATTTGTTGATCCTAACATGACTGATGCACCATCAGATGTGAACATTACGAGTTTAGATAAATTAAGGTTATTTGATTTGTAAAAAGTTTTTATTGACTCAACTATTGCTTCTGAATCACATGTCTTTAATTTGACAATGCCACCAAATACTGTTTTATACACAAAACTATATAACAATCTAAATTTAAAATAAATAACTAGCATTTTTGACACTGAGATGTCAGTACTTTCATCAATTTAAATTTGTGATATGAAGACATCCTTATATCATTCATAATTTTTACTTTGACAACTTTGTTTATTGATTCAATAAATTCGAACGCATAATTTTTACACCTCCAGCTGTCAGGCAAAGTTGTGTATTTTGACATATGCTCATTAATGTATGTAACAGAGCACTGAATTATTCATTTTAACCGCTAAAATGACACTGTCAATTAGAAGTTTAATTTCCTCTGGAGTTGATTTTTTCAGTTCTTTTTTCTTGTCTCTCTGCTCGGCTGTTTCTGTTAACATGCCTCGTAAACCAGTTAAATTTCTCAATGCAGTGATACTAGTCTGATGGGGTTTACTCATTAAATACCTTTTCAGGTAATCTAATTTCCAAATGTCATCCCAAATCTTTCCAGTGCAAAAATCACTTCCACTTTTAGCTTTTTGGCAGATGACACATATAACACCAACATCATCATCATAAGTAAATATCTTTTTCAGTTAAATGCGACAGGGTGATTTTGACTCCGGCATAAAAGTTCGGACGAACTCGTCAAGCCACACGTTTTTGAAGGAGGCAACACATTTTCTTTTTTTGCACATTTTATGTAGCGACATTTTGAAATTATTTTCTACAACTATTTATTTAATTAATTATAGTACGAAACGATCAGCCATTTTGAAAACAGAAGAAATAATTTATGCTCAGGCGTTTGAATAAATCAGGTGAAAAGGAAATCGAAGTTTTAATTTTGCTGAAACTGAAGCGATAACTTTTTATATTGAACTTATGTAAATAAATTGTATGTAGGTACCAAATATAAAAAAAAAAAAAAATATTAGCACCACTTTTTCAATTCCTTGACAATTTTAGAAAATAATATTATAAGCAATTTAGTTGAAGTAATATTTTCATCTGATTGTATTCTGTGCGCGGGGAATAATTTTTTTCTGCGCGGAGGTTTTCTAAAAATTGCGCGCGCGCATGCGCTTTGCTTAGAGGGAACATTGCCTACTTGTCTGTCTATCGCGTTTGAAATATAATTATAATTTATACTATTTATTATTTATTTTAGTAAAAGGCAAAGTTTAACTAAAATAAAAAAGTTTAGCTAAAAGTGTCGTTTAACTTATTTTGTTTTAATTACTAGTTTTAGTTTAACTAAAAATGTTGAGCGATTTTAAAATATTTTCAGAATACAAAATTGTACAGTATGTTTTGTTTTAACCAGTGGGTGGGTAAACATTCAGCGGTCAAAGAACAGTTAAAATAAATCATTGACTGACTCAATCGTCACTAATTTGCTAACTTCCCGTGTTGACAGAGATCTAACTTCGAACATGAACAATTGCACATTCCTCATAACTTACTGACAAGAATCAAGCCGGTCTCATTCCTTATAGCTCACTGACAAGAGTCTAGAATGTTTCATTAAAAATTCTACCAATAACGGTCGACAATGTGCGCCATGTTGAAATTCTTATGTAAAGCTTCACCTACATACAATTTGTTTGGCGACTTTCATGTCATTACAGAAACCAATGTACGGAATTATTTCGCAAGTCTCATTTCAAATTTTATTCAACAATCATATATATCAGGTCTTGATATTGAACAGCTCTCACCCAGAAGAAAACCCAATCGACTGAATGCGTCATTAGAAAATATAAGAGATTATATCTTCAACTAACTACATCAGCCCCATTTGAAACATATCGGATATAGTCTCGGGCTACAGATGTAAAATTACAGTTAATTTGGCACAGTGACAAAGCGCAAGGGATCATCTTGATGTCAGAAGCAAGAAAATTGTATTTCAAACTCGACAACGAATAAAGGGAAGATATGATCGAGTCATCACAGCCAATGTGTGTGTTTTAAGTGTTTAGCAGTCACTCCAAGAGGGAAGAGGTCTTTATTATTGTTTTTGTATTATTGTTTGTGTATTATTGTTTGTGTATTATTGTTTATGTATTATTGTTTTTGTATTAATGTTTGTGTATTATTGTTTGTGTATTATTGTTTGTGTATTATTGTTTGTGTATTATTGTTTGTGTATTATTTTGTTTGTGTATTATTGTTTGTATATTATTGTTTGTGTATTATTGTTTGTGTATTATTGTTTGTGTATTATTTTGTTTGTGTATTATTTAGTTTGTGTATTATTGTTTGTGTATTATTTTTTGTATATTATTGTTTGTGTATTATTTTGTTTGTGTATTATTGTTTGTGTATTATTGTTTGTGTATTATTGTTTGTATATTATTTTGTTTGTGTATTATTGTTTGTGTATTATTGTTTGTGTATTATTGTTTGTGTATTATTGTTTGTGTATTATTTTGTTTGTGTATTATTGTTTGTGTATTATTGTTTGTGTATTATTGTTTGTATATTATTGTTTGTGTTTTATTTTGTTTGTGTATTATTGTTTGTGTAGTATTGTTTGTGTATTATTGGTTCTGTATTATTGTTCTGTATTATTTTTTGTGTATTATTGTTTCATAATTGCTTTGAAACAGTTTCATTTTACACATGAACACTTTGATACTACTTCACTAGTCTCACGTTGTTTGCTTTAAGGTGCGTGCTTAAAAATTTTAAAGTTAAAAATATCTTCAAGGTGTGCAAGAACTAAACAAATTGATATCAGCTTACATTTAACATCTTTTGATATTTTTATTTTTAGTTCTGTTCTTCCAGCTGATAGAGCTGTGTTACTTCACCTGTACACAGCAATGTGATTTCGATCATAATCATGAAAAAATCTATGAATCGTTAATAACTGGTAGCAAACGCAGGAATGACATTGACTGTCGAGATGACCTTTTTCATGATGTTGTCCAAGATAGCAGAGTTTGTACATAGCGCCAGTTGATGAATGATGTTGGAATAGATAGAGTGCATTCCTGATTGAGGAAATATGGTGACACAAGGCTGCCAACATTTTCCCAGTGGGGTAATCCGGGAATAGATGAAAAGCATCTAAAATTACCCTAAAAATATCGTCAAAGCAGTCCAAGAATGTGTGGTTGTGATTGTTTTAAGGCTGCGCTATGCTAATTTTGTTGTTCTTACGAAAACCGCAAATATTTTTAAGGCTTAAATAAAATTGAACCATATTTTCAAAACAACTACCTTTTATTATAATGATTAAGGACATATTTTTTTTTCAACAAAAAGGAATATCTGTGATCAGTTTTCTTTAACTTCACTAATAAATGAACTTTTTAAAATGTTCAAATTGACATATAATAGTTGGCGTATGTCAGCGTATGACGTTTGACAAATGTCAACGTTAATGAGCAAATTGTATGAAGTTATCTGTCGAGATCATATAACATTCAGTCATGGGATTATGTTAAACATTTATGTAATATATATATATATATATATATATATATATAATTATATACATTCAATAGGTTGTGTGACATATATAATGACATAAGGTGATAACACTATTCATTGGCACAAGATAGTGAACATGTCAATGACATTATGACGACCAGAATGAAGAAACACTTTTATACTCCTTGATATGTTTGTCAACCAACAACTTACCCGGACATGTACTCAATAAACAGAATTTCTGTTCCGTGCTAGCTCCTTGACAAGGAACACCGCTGTACATCATTTTTGGCTGGTTACAATATCGATGTCTTGATCTGGTTCCATTATTACAGCTAACACTACAGTCACCCCATGTGGACCACAGAGACCAGACGCCATTTACTACCGGAGAACAAAGTATTTAACTTGAACTACACAAGAAATAGTTGAATGTTATTGAAAAATTAACAATACCTACTAAGTTAATGAAAAATTAACAATACCCATTCACTTATTGAAAAAATAACAATACCTACTCAGTTATTGAAAAATTAACAATACCTACTCAGTTATTGAAAAATTAACAATACCTACTCAGTTATTGAAAAATTAACAATACCTACTCAGTTATTGAAAAATTAACAATACCTACTCAGTTATTGAAAAATTAACAATACCTACTCAGTTATTGAAAAATTAACAATACCTACTCAGTTATTGAAAAATTAACAATACCTACTCAGTTATTGAAAAATTAACAATACTTACTCAGTTATTGAAAAATTCTACAATGTTCTATTAATAAATAAATACATACGGCCAACATTTTACTAACTAATCTGAGGCTTAAGGGTGGACCATTAACTACGTCAACTAATATAAGTTTGACAGATGTTAACAAGTGTGTGTGGGGGGGGGGTAGAAGTTCATTGACAACATCAGTGTCAGCAATTTGTTAGAGCGTAAAATAGAAATGTGAAGTTATTGAAACATGTGACAGGGTAAGTACACTCTCCCATTAATGAAATGTACTCAAGGTAACTACTATCTCCCATTAATGAAATGTGCTCAAGGTAACTACTCTCTCCCATTAATGAAATGTGCTCAAGGTAACTACTCTCTCCCATTAATGAAATGTGCTCAAGGTAACTACTCTCTCCCATTAATGAAATGTGCTCACAGTAACTACTCTCTTCCAATAATGAAATGTGCTCACGGTAAGTACACTCTACATTAATGAAATGTGCTCACAGTAATATATAAAAGTTCTACCTTTGCAGTAAGTACACTCTTCATTAATGAAATGTGCTCACAGTAATATATAAAAGTTCTACCTTTGCAGTAAGTACACTCTTCATTAATGAAATGTGCTCACAGTAATATATGAAAGTTCTACCTTTGCAGTAAGTACACTCTCCATTAATGAAATGTGCTCACGTAAGTACACTCTCCATTAATGAAATGTACTCACGGTAAGTACACTTCCATTAATGAAATGTACTCACGGTAAGTACACTTCCATTAATGAAATGTACTCACGGTAAGTACACTTCCATTAATGAAATGTACTCACGGTAAGTACACTTCCATTAATGAAATGTACTCACGGTAAGTACACTCTCCCGTCATTGATTATATAATCATAGTTTTTAAAATATTAATGTGATGTTAGTTATATGAATTTTAGTAAAACTAGAAAAATTCCTGCATTCCGTATCTATGTGTAAATAGGTGTTTGTGTGCGTGTGGGGGGGGGGTCTGCTATTGGCGGCACTTTTGGAGGAGGGCGGCATATTAGGCATTCAGTGCCGTGATACCTCTAATACGAACTTATTCTTTATGATTTTTTTCGCATTCCAAATCGTTCAGGTTTCAAAAAATTTTTCCCATTATAAATGATATAAAAAGAAAAAATGTCCGCAAAAAACATGATTTTTCCAAATAATTATATTTGCCTGGCATTAGTAAAGTTAGGTTCAACAATCGCTCTGCTGACGTAGGTGGCTGTATCTGCCTCACTTAAAAACTTCAGAATATGAGATGAATACATTAAATTTTATATCGTTAGTGTGTGTGTGTTGTTGTCGTTCGTTTAATTGTAATCAAATAACACAGATGGATCGATCTTTTACATTTTTCTCAGTCGAACTTTGTTCAAGTGATAACTCGGCTAACACATGAGGGATGAGACTGCATCTGACGTACTTAAATACATAGATACCTCTGAATAAGAACTGAATTTATATTAAAATCCCATCAACACTGGCGGCGGAGCAGGGGGGGGGCAGGTGCGCCCCCCCCTAAATCTTTTAAAGGGTGGCGGCGCCCCCTTGAATTTCCAGTCTCCCCCCCCCCCACTAAAATTTTAACTTTGTTAACTTGTTTAACTTTGTAATTCATTTTAGTTTATATGTATCATTTTCATTTTCATAATTCATTTGATTTATTTCTTAAATTTAATATTTGAAAGAAATTATAATTAATTTACATTTTACAGTAATCATATTATTGAGAGTTGTTGTGGCATATTTTAAAAAGTGTTGCCATCTACCGAATGACGGCAAATGTAATTTTTAAAATAAATACAAATATTTATTATCGAATTTCCAACTGTTGAGGAATATTTTCGCCAGAAATATTTTCAGGCTATTGATGCTGCACAATACATGAAAGGTTCACTGAATATGAAGGACAACAGGTTATGACAAGTATTGAAAAATTAATTGTGGCAGCAACAAATGAACCACAACATATCAATATGGAACTGGATGAAAACAAATGGCTTCTTGAATATCCAGAAATTAACTCTGCTCGACTTACTACACAAATAAAAAATGTTTTGTGGTTTTGTTAAAAGCATGAACGAGAGGCATGCACTAAAACTTAAAAAATGTTGCATAGATTTCAACGATAAGTGACCTCTTCAAAATTGAAAGTTCAATTGGGAAAACTATGTTTTCAGAGATTTACACATTGCTGCGTATTTATCTCACATGTCCAGCTTTATCTGCAACAGCTGAAAGAACGTTCTCGACTCTCAACCGTCTAAAAACCTATCTACCTTCTACAATGACTCAAAAAACGTCTCAACAATATGATTATTCTTCACACACATAAGGACATGGCTGATTACGTTAATCTTACAGAAATTGCAGAAGCCTTTATAAGTTTGAACGAACATCGCCAAGAATACTTTGGTGCATTTAAATAGTTTTATTTATACTTGGATTGATTTGTAATATTATCCAAAGACTATTGAGACTTTTTAAATCTCGATACTTAGTAATCATAATATACCTTAAATGGATACTTACTCGTGACAAAATATTTGATCAGTGGATAGAGTCATAGAGAGAGCTATAATAAGAGTTTGAGTCTTTTTAAGACACATTCATGCATTATATTTTCATAAAATTATAACATTAATGAACATAATTCTCAAAAATATGTTCGAAATTATTGAATATTAAAATTTAAATATCTTGCTTAATTGTAACTTAATTGTAAGTTTCTATCTATAGATGTAATTATTATAAAATATAAAATATCAGAAATAAATAATACAGGAATGTTTGAAACTGATATTATGCGTATGCCCTGAAAAACAAGAGACAGGTCTACTAACTGTTATATTTGTAGTTAGCACATAAAGCTGCAATGTTTACAATAATTAATAATCCTGTTAGACTGCCGAATTTGCTCACTTTATTTAAAAATTCAATAGTAACATACCTAACATTCATTTCAGTAATAAATCAGTTGACGACAGAAGTGCTCAATGTTCATTTATATTTTTTTTTAATATATTATTTTTTAATAATATCGATTAAATACTTGCTACAGAATTACTATATTCTATTATTGAATTAAGGGGGTAAAATTTGTCTTTCGGTCAGATTTTGTCTTGCCCCCCCCCCTTAAATTTTTCAAGGGGGGGCCGCCCCCCTTGAATTTTGGCTGCCCCCCCCCCCCTTAAAATATTTCGTTCCGCCGCCAATGCCCATCAATTTCAAAGTATGATGAAACGTCAGAATCAATTTATAAAACTTCAAAGATGCACAACTTATTGAGCTGCAGGCAATAATATTATACATAGTTCTAGTTTTGTAAATTCTATTTTAACGCATTAATTACTCGTTGGTTGAAGCCCTACTGTTAGTTAACAATAAAACATCTCCAAGTACGGGCACATTCAGACGTGGAAACCCTTTCAAGCGCGGTAACCCCTTCCTCAAGCGTTGGACCTTGGCCCGTTGTACCAAAAGCTACTTACTAAGGCAGATACCGTCGTTTGAATATTTGAAAATTAAATACGAATAAACAATGTTTAAAGCTGCAGAAATAATGACGGATGTTATAAATGGTGTAAAGATGGTCGCAAAGAGAAGGACCTAAAAATAATACAAAAACCTAGAAGTAACACGTCGATTGTTCAAATTTCAAAGCATGTTTTTATTCATAGGGATTTTAATATATTTGTTTCGGTTTCCAAGTTGTTCGACTTTTAAGATGTTATAATCAAATTTTTGGGTGAGTTTCACATTCTGGCGCGCCTACATTCAGACCCGTCAGATGGAAAGGAACTTATCAGGGTTCGCCCTATCCTAGAATTATCAGTTTGTTGACAAGTCTCTAAAATTGATGGGAAATATTTGTGGAATGAAGCAAAAATTGTTGTCTTCATTTTAGGCAGATAAATCAAACACATTGAATACAAGGTAATGCAAAACGTATAAGGAAGTTTCATGATCGAGAAAGTTACTTGTCACAGTCGGAAATATTGCCTCAGTTGAATAAGCTTTTTATGAAATTCTGAGTAAATTTCAAGGTAGCAATGAGCCTTTAGAAATATGAAATTCTAAGTACGTTTCAAGGTAGCAGTGAGCCTTTAGAAATGACTGACTTGTACTTGAAGTGCCTATCTCTGCAAATGAGCTGTTAAAAATTACTGTCATTGGCAATATCACTGATAATAAAGTTGATAAGCAAAATGCCAGATATTTATCTCACGAAATTTAGAGTGAGCTAACTGGAAGAACTATTGTCTATTATTGTATTATTCTGCATACTCTTGTCAGCTATTTCAGAATTCATCTTGGTGGCCCTGCTAAGGGTACCTCAATGTGCTATTTAAAAAAAATAGATTTATAATTGTGGCGCTCGAATAAAGTTCTCAAATTTTAACTCCTTCTTCATGGATGTCCTGTCTAGATACCGGGCCTCTGGATATATATATATATATATTTAAGTTATGTGTACACTTGTACATTAGGGTTGAGCGAAACAATTGTTTTTTTTTAAATATAATAGTGAAAACGTTACATAATGAATATAAAAATCCAACTGTAAAATATTTACAATATCCGTTGATGTTTACCGTTGTCCCAAACCAGTTGAAATTTTTACTTATTCAACCATTTAATTATAATCCTAGCAAATCAACAGTCAATATCTAACTTTTGCACCCGTCCCAGGAAGCATCATACTTTCATTTTTATATTTTTGTAAACAATGAAGCAGTCTAATGAGTGATAATAAAGGCAGGCACGCCGAGTGGGGGGTCAATGCCAGGGGGCCCGCATCTGTAAGGGGGCCCGGCCACCCCCGAACATGTCAATTTTTTCACGACTCGTTGTTTATTGAGGGTACGTCGATGACAGCCGATAGCAGCCAATCCGAACGAAACTTAAAAATTCAGTCGACTGATGAGGCTCGTTAGATCTCATAAACCAATCCGAGTGTGAATTGGTGTACAACTATTTTTAGACATTACTTGAAATATGAGTATAATGTGTGCCATCATAGAATTAGTCTTAGAATGAAGATGTAGCGGTACCGGTGGATAAAAGTCATAGAGTTATGAATAGATTTCTATAGAAATATTGTGAAATTGTATTAATAACTCTATGGCTTTTCCACCGGGATTAGCATGGGAGAAACGTATACACGCACATTTTACTCTCAATCCAATCACAAGCCAGAATTCGATAAATCGATAAACCTCTTCGTTTCCTCCCGGTGTAAAAAGCCAAAGAGATCAATAGAATTTTATAATATTTCCATTGAAATATATTCATAACTAACTATAATTATCTTGAATTATCTAAAATTAACTCAATCAAACTATAATTATTGAAATTGTCTTATTATATATGTGTCATAGCAAAGCCATAGCCGCCAACGTAGAGAGCCTATTATTCATTTTGCGGTACATACATCTAAACACTGACTTGGATACCTTCGAACTACATGAGAGATTCCTTGCATTTGTGGAAGACGGGAGAAGATATAGCTCAGCTAATCATTGACACGTTGAAAAAACATAACATACCGCTTACGAACTGTCGCGGCCAAGGGTATGACAATGGAAGCAATATGAGTGGTTTGTACAACGACGCTCAAGCAATATACTAAAGAGCAATCCTTTGGCAACGTTCTCACCGTGTGGCTGCCATAGTTTGAACCTGTGTGGCGTGCATTCGGCCGAGTGCTGTACACAAGTGATATCATTCTTCGCAGTAGTCCAGAAATTATACAATCTCTTCAGCAGCAGTCCGCAGAGATGGGAAATTTTGACTAGTGGCATCGGATACTTTCTTCACAATCCGTCAGAAACGCGCTGGTCAATTCGTGTCGATAGTGGTAAGCCTTTCGCAGCGCATTTGCCAGGTATAATGACGGCGCTTACCCAAGTGCAGGAACTGAATTTGACACCAGAGACTCGCTCTGATGTAGCCGGCATGATTTCATACCTGTCTTCTTTCGAATCAATTCTGATGGCATCGCTGTGGTTGACAATTTTAAAAGCTATCAATTTTAGAAATTCGCTGCTGCAGGCAAGAGAAGCAATTCTTGATGTCGAAGTTGCTAATATTCGTGACCTCAATGGCGATTTAAAACTGCTTCGATCCAAGTGGGATGAGATATTGTCTGAGAGCAAACTTGTTGCTGAGAGCTGCGGTGTTGAACAGTCCCTGTGTTTGGCAGAGACAAAACGCAAACGAAGACGACTATTGCCAGATAGAACAATTCTCGACGACAATGATGATCAGCAGGATCGACACTAACACTTCAAGCGTTCCGTTTTCTACGTCGTGATTGACTGCGTGATTGCGAATTTAACAACACGATACGAGCGGCGAAGAATTTGGACGAATTGTTCGGCGTTCTGTAGAAATATCATGATATGAATACAGAAGACGTCCTCATCGCAGCCAAGAACCTGACGGATAAATATGTCGTTGATGTTAGCGCCGATCTGTTGAATGAGTTGGAACATCTGACAACAATACACGTTGCAAAACTCTAGCAGAAAAGTTTTTCGCCATTTGACTTGCTGAACCGTTTACACAATTTGAAAATCGATATACTGTTTCCAAACGTAGTCATTTTGCTACGTATCTTCTGCACACTTCCGGTTACCGTTGCTCAAGCAGAACGATCTTTCAGCTAATTGGCCCGAGTTAAAAATGTTCTGAGATCGACAATGTGTCAAAAACGCCTAACCAGCCTTGGAATGCTGTCAATGGTAGGTCGACTTGCAAGAACGATTGACTACAACAATATGATTGAAGTGTTTGCAAGAAGAAAAGACCGCAAAGTTTTGTTGTAGCTTTGCATGTCTGCATATCGTAAAGTCAGTTCCACAAAATTACATTGTTAGGAAAAACTTGTGTCGTTTTATGGGCGATAGTGCATTAACGGGGGCAAAGTAAAATACATTTAGATTAAAACTTTTGTAAATACTCTTTTTATGACTATATCTGGAATTGACTTATTTTGACAAGGTGCCCGCAATGATGTCCTGCCATGTGGCCCCTGTTGGCTCTCGGCGCCCCTGAATAAAGGTATTTTGAAATTTTAAGACAATTTTAATGGAAAAACCGGCTGTAACTAAGGTAAATATCCATAAGTTATCAATCTTTTAAAAGACAGAATTGAATATAATAATTAAGTTTTAATTATTAAATGATTATCCTAAATAATATATTTATTAACTAATTCACAATTCTGCTGGCCTCTACGGAGCTTACAATTAACATTTTTTAACAAAAATTCCCGATTCACAGCTTAAATAACCCATGACACTCAGTTCCATCACCAAAACTACATCTGCTCGTCGTAAGGCTGAATGTCCAGTATTTGGTTCATCCAAGGATTTACCATGCAATGTTCTCCCAACATATGAAGATATCATAAAATACTACTTGCTAAAGAAACATGAATTGAAATGTACGACAGAAAGAGAACCTACTGTTGAGGAATTGTTAGCTATTGTTGCTGCCGCCATAGACTTAATCTGGGAAAAAGCTTCCATACCGACCGTCAGCCACCCGCGAGTATTAAAGATGATAAGTACTTACCATGATTCTTACAGAAGGTTCTTGAAAAAATTTAAAGGACGACAGAATGACAACAGCTATAGAAACAAACTAAAAGAGTTTGCAAATCGCAGTAAAACACTTTGTTTGATATTGCCGTTTGCAAATGTAAATCTAAGATGTGTCCTTGCCAATGCCCACTGCAGCATAAAGTTCCATTAGAAGAAAAAGACTTCCTAGTAGACCAAAGAACCTTAAGAATGATGTACATCGGTAAAGTAGATGTAAAAAATCAAGGAATAGGGAAAAACGCAAAGCAAGGAAAGCAGCTGTAGGAGACAGACATATGCGCCATGATAGTGAACAATTGGCAGCATGTAGCTCAAAGAAACAATTGGAGTCAGATGTTTCTTTGACAGCATCCGATTATACAGTGTAAGATGAAGAATATGATTATACCCATAATAATAACCCAGTGCAATTAACTTCAATCACTCACAAAAAAGAAACAAATTCGTAACGCTCCCAGACAGATATGGGATTTCAGACAGAGCAGGTGCTGCAATAGCTACAGCAAGTTTAGAAGATATTGGCTTTGCCTTAGAACAAAATACAAGTAGGCTATCATAGATCGAAACAAGCTGAGAAAAGAAAGAAAAAAAAATGGATAACCTGCATGAATTTTTTTTATGGACGAAATGACAAACGTTTGTAACGAAGCAAGTGGAATCAAAGAATTGAAGAACATTTTGCACAAATTCACGAGCCTGGATCAGAGTATGTTGGACACATTTCACCTTCTTCTAGTGCTGCTGCAGCTGTTGTATGATGGAATTTTTTGTCCAAAACACAATCAGCACAGACACGTTATTAGTTGCGAATGCGATGGTACAGTAAACAATACAGGTTACAAAGGTGGCGTGATACGGTTTATAGAAGAAAAAATAGAATTAGCCTGTTCAGTTGCGAATGAATTGCCACTTCGGCTTTTAATCAAACACCTCGATGGTCCAACAACTGGTTCTCGCAGATTATTAGGTACTATTGGAGTAGTAGTTCAGAGTTGTGAAACTCTCCCACCAGTTGCTTTCAAGAGGATAGATGCTGACTTCCCGGAAATTTTCTTTTGATGATTTAAGCACAGATCAATCATATCTTCTGGATATATGTCAAAATGTAATTAGAGGCAACTGTTCCAATGATCTTGCTCGCCGCGATCCTGGCAAATTATCTCATGCACGCTGGTTAACAACGGCGAACAGAATACTTCGTTTGTATATTGCAAGAATGTCTCCGTCATTTGAGCTAAAAGAACTTTCAAGTTATATTGTGAGGGTTTATGGCCCTGTTTGGTTTGAAATAAAACAAAACCGTCGTGCAAAGATGGTGACAGACACTTGTGGAATACCATCTTCCTGTCACGTTATTTGTCTCCCGCCTTAAGAAAAATCGACGATCCTGACTTATTGTAAATTGTTAAATTGTTAATTCATAAACATAATTTAGTTCAGCAATTCATATTTGCACAATAACATTACGAATATCACTATTGAGATGTTGATCACATTCAAAATTTTTGTATTGTTTTAAAGTTTGTATCCTTTAAAATGTGAAGGCGTTTGAGGTACCGGTAAACGTTACACTAAATAAAAGATATTTTAGGCCGTAGCTACTTATACCATTTGGCAACCATTTTGAACTATTAGAATAAAAAAAAAATTGTCACTCCACCCTATTGTACATGTCAATAAATTTTTGTATGAACAATTTGATTAGGAGGTGGAAGGTGTCACCTAGAGTGTGACACTTGTTGACAAGGGGGAGAGGGGAAGTGTGGGTCTAGGATGTGCCGAAATTTGTTGACGTAATTAATGGACACTGATATACCATTGCACTGTACGGCAGCAGGTACCAATGAACCATCACTGCACTGCGCAGTGGTTGTCCAGACGTTATGAGAGCATGCCGTGAGACTATGTTCACTGCCTGTACACTGTATGCTGTTTAAACTCATGTTGACAACATCGGAACCATAACGTGCGTCTCTGATAGCTATGTACAAAATAAAAATATATACAATTATACATCTTACACAGTAAAAAAAAACACTTTAATGAATGAACTGTATATATATATATATATATATATATATATATATATATATATATATGGTTTATCAATGGATTAAGAAATTTTGAACAATTGTTTCTAAAAATTGTCAAGATTTCAAATGAAACAATGTCAAATAGTGCTCAAACTAACATTATGTATACACATACACACACACTATGTACGCTCACTATGTACACAAATACACACACAATGTTCATTATAAGTCATTAAAAATGTTCTGGTATCACTTAAGATCCTCATCAGATGTTATAAAATGTTATGTGTACAGACAGTTTTACGCAGTTTTCTAACACTACCAACATGGCCGCCACGAGGAGATTGTAACCTGAACACTACCAACATGGCCGCCACGAGGAGATTGTAACCTGAACACTACCAACATGGCCGCCACAAGGAGATTGTAACCTGAACACTACCAACATGGCCGCCACAAGGAGATTGTAACCTGAACACTACCAACATGGCCGCCACAAGGAGATTGTAACCTGAACACTACCAACATGGCCGCCACAAGGAGATTGTAACCTGAACACTACCAACATGGCCGCCAAAAGGAGATTGTAACCTGAACACTACCAACATGGCCGCCACAAGGAGATTGTAACCTGAACACTACCAACATGGCCGCAACGAGGAGATTGTAACCTGAACACTACCAACATGGCCGCCACGAGGAGATTGTAACCTGAACACTACCAACATGGCCGCCACGAGGAGATTGTAACCTGAACACTACCAACATGGCCGCCACAAGGAGATTGTAACCTGAACACTACCAACATGGCCGCCACAAGGAGATTGTAACCTGAACACTACCAACATGGCAGCCACGAGGAGATTGTAACCTGAACAATACCAACATGGCCGTCACGAGGAGATTGTAACCTGATCACTACCAACATGGCCGCCACGAGGAGATTGTAACCTGAACACTACCAACATGGCCGCCACAAAGAGATTGTAACCTGAACACTACCAACATGGCCGCCACAAGGAGATTGTAACCTGAACACTACCAACATGGCCGCCACGAGGAGATTGTAACCTGAACAATACCAACATGGCCGTCACGAGGAGATTGTAACCTGAACAATACCAACATGGCCGCCACGAGGACATTGTAACCTGAACACTACCAACATGGCAGCCACGAGGAGATTGTAACCTGAACACTTGTCAGGTGTCAGTGAGTCTCAAGCACCTCTTTGATTTTCATATGTTACACAATGTTTAGGAAGCTACTGGAGGAAGTTATTGGAGGAACTTATTGGAGGAATCTATAGGAGGAATCTATTGGAGGAATCTATTGGAGGAACTTATTGGAAAAATTTACTGCAGGAACCTATTGGAGGAAGTTATTGGAGGAAGTTATTGGAGGAACTTATTGGAGGAAGTTATTGGAGGAAGTTATTGGAGGAAGTTATTGGAGGAACTTATTGGAGGAAGTTATTGGAGGAAGTTATTGGAGGAAGTTATTGGAGGAACCTATTAGAGGAAGTTATTGGAGGAAATTATTGGACGAAGTTATTGGAGGAAGTTATTGGAGGAATTTATTAAAGGAAGTTATTGGAGGAAATTATTGGACGAAGTTATTGGAGGAAGTTATTGGAGGAATTTATTAAAGGAAGTTATTGGAGGAACCTATTAGAGGAAGTTATTGGAGGAAATTATTGGACGAAGTTATTGGAGGAATTTATTAAAGGAAGTTATTGGAGGAAACTATTGGACGAAGTTATTGGAGGAAGTTATTGGAGGAAGTTATCGGAGAAAGTTATTGGAGAAAGTTAATGGAGAAAGTTATTGGAGGAAGATATTCAGAGGTCCTCAAGTGACTAAATACTTTCTGGTGGCGGCTTCGCTGCCAATTATTAAAATTGAACGAAAATGAACTGCATTTATTGATTACAGCGTTTTTTTTTCTCAAAGTTTATTTCGCGATAAACTGGCTAGTTTTATTTGGGTCTAGAAAAGGACAAGTTGAAGTGTCTTCTTAGAAAGTAGGCATACTGTACAGGCCTAATTAGTTATTGTATTATACATAAAATAGATAGTCAGTAATCAATTTTAATTATTTTTTAGGGGGAGTGGGCTTCTAAATACTGTCTGCACTTGGGCGACAGATAGGCTAAGCGCGGCTCTGTATACATGCATCAAGTTAATCAGACCATTTCAGCATTACCTTTGTACGGCCCTGGCCAACCTGCTTGTTTGCATGCCAGTGATGCTGCAAATTCAGTCATCTGATTGGCACAAATGGAAGTCCATTTTTTGTTTAGGTTGTCGTAGAGTTCTATTCTACCCTCATATGGGCCACTTCCATTGGTTAGTCTTAATGGTCCTTAAATTAGACAGAAAGAACGTAAGTCATATGATTAAATTTTTTTGTATCAAAATCAACGAATAACTGAATAGCAAAGTTCAATAACTAATATATATATATATATATATATATATATATATATATATATATATATATATATATATATACTCAATAATATCAAACTGCATTAGATTACTGACAATCATATATTATTGACTTAAAGCGATTAAATGGGGACATTAAAAAATTACAATGCAAAAATTTGTGTCTGTATTAAGTGTCATTCATCAGCAATTACTTGGACTTGTACACTTGGCCATTGTCTCAAATAAGTATTTGTATAACACCGAGTGAAATGTTTCAACTGTAGTCTAACAGTTACACACAGTGTATTACAAAGCTGTTCAATTGTATTCCTTACAGTTACGGTGTATTACAAAGCTGTTCAACTGTACTCCTTACAGTTACACTAAGTATATTGCATAGCTGGAATGAAAATTGAGTCATATTACTTGACTATATATTGTATTTCCTCAATGAACAAAAATGAACTTACCAAAACAATGAATGCTATAACATGGCGTTGTTTCTGTATCCAAACCCAAACAAAATCTGTCTACACCGATCTGACCTCCGTTTAAACAAGTTCTGCGTTTGGTCTTTTGACCGATACCACAAGTTTTGGAAGTCGAGCACTGGCCCCATGCTCCCCACTGGCTCCACCCTGGGGGGCAACAATAGAAATTTTAGTAGCAATACACAGTATATGGGCACTAATTTATCACAATACCTAACATTTATATCTACACCTAGTACTGAGCTATACAACAATAACCAATACAACAATAACTAATACAACAATAAACAGTACAACAATAACCAATAAAAGAATAACCAATAAAAGAATAGCAAATAATAACCAGTTAAACAATAATTATTACAGTAATAACCAGTACAACAATAACCAATACAACAATGATCAATACAACAATATCCATTGCAACAATAACCAATACAACAATCAAAAATACAAAAATCACCAATACAACAATCACCAATACTAATTATTTTCTTCCATCCATGGTGCAAAATTATATAAAAATATCAAATGCTATAGTTGCTATAAAATCATTGTTTCCCAATTATTGTATTCTTTCCATGGCAACCATTAGAGCAGACTTGACTTCCATCATGTGTTTCTGGTGCAGAGTAAACGCCTCGCTCATTTGGAATAGCCCAAGTCAATTAATGATCGAAGTCTTTTATAAAATGATGAGGGCGTGTCTCATCTTTTAATAAGTTCATATAATTTTATTAGAACAAATCTAAGAAATTATAAATAAAGTCCTGACAGGGAACACTTATGATCTAGGAGTTTGGGGGTCCGAAGCAGTCAACTAGTTTCAGAGGCTGTCACGGGTTGTGAGAAATTAGGCGAAGACATTCCCACGTTACTCCCTCAACCCTTGATTTGCACGGCTACCCCCTAATAGTAAATGTTCAATTTCTCCCCCTCCCCCACTTCCTACCCCACCCCCGTAATTACGTCAAACAGCAGGCCTACATTCCGACGAGTGGAGTCGGGAATTTGTCAGGAAGATGCCAATTCGCACCCTGGGGATTTTCGCTGACCACTCGGCCACTCGGCCACTGTTTAGCTACCGACAAAGAATAGATGTCCGCTTAGATGTCCGGCTACTATTGCCTTTGTCGGTTAGACGAACCTTAAACCCCACCCCTTTTAGGGCGGGAAATTAGTGACCGCTGATTGGCAGGGTAAAGAGCGTGGATGAATGATTGGTCAGGGGGAATCACGTGTGCAAGAGTGGAAGTATGAGCGAAAGCGGAAAATAGATTATTCGGCGGAGGTTTCTCGGGGAGAACGGTCGACGTATGAGAGAGAGAGAGAGAGAGAGAGATGGAGAGAGAAAGAGAGAGAACGTCCTATTCACTTTGTTCATTTTGTTGGATTATTTTTGCTGGATCTTTACAAGCCACCATATCCTGTTTAGGACTGGTGCCTTTATGTAAATAAATATCTAGTTGTTGTTACACATGACCTGTTGGTTTATTTTCTTCACGTATTGTACGTTTGATCACCTGTAAAACTCTGTGGCGGAGACACAAATATAATTACAAGTCCCAATTAAGTCAGCAACTCATACACTTTAGACGACAAGCTAAGGATTCCTCAAAGGAGTCCTCAACAGAGGCATAGCGAGGGGTGGGCTGGGGGCATCATGCCCCTGGCGCTACTCAAAAAGGGGCGACAAATGGTATATTTTACATGTAATATATGTTTTTCGAATGGGGAAGGCGCTTTTTAGGTGGGTAGTTACAAATTTTAATTCTCAGTTAACTAAATATTCAATATTACAACTCTATTTAATATCCATCTATTCAATATGACAATTCTATTTAATTTATATCTATTCACTATTACTATTTCATTTACTATCAATCTCACGAAGCATATCACTGTTTCTCTATATGTCTCGAGACACATTAGTGTGTCGTGAGAGATTTCCAGAAGTGTCGCAAGATTTAGTAAAATATTTAAAATTGCTAGGGTTCTGAGCTCTGAAGTTATTATGAAACTACAAAATAAAGCAAAAAAATTTATTTTTTAATAAATCAATTACGAAATCAGTAATCATGTGTGTTTCGAGTGGTTGGAGGACGTTAGATTCGGTTGGTGTCTGTGTACGCCATTTTCTTTTTTCATTCTTTCTAGCGGTGTAGTTGGCTTGAAATTTTTAATTCGGTAAGAAATTGAACTAAAAAATATTATTTTAAAGTTGGCTAAGCCGGCATTTTAAGCAAGTTAAGATAATTTTATCTTAACTTGCTTTAAATACCGGTTTGATTAGTTTATTTAATATAATAATCATAAAATTCATTAAAACGATTTAATTGTAAAAAAAATAAGCATTTCTAAGAAATTGAACAGAAACTTGAAACATTAAGGTTAATGTCTAACTCTATCAAGTTCATTCACTTGAACAAAACTTGAAACATTAAGATTAATGTCTAACTCTATCAAGTTCATTCACTTGAACAAAACTTGAAACATTAAGGTTAATGTCTAAACATCGTCGAACGAATCTCTGGTCCTCAACAAACTGAAGCGACACTTGGAAAAAAATCATCCATAGCAGAAAGACAAACCATCAGATCAGCCCCGTAGCGTGAAAATTCTACAGCAGGGGTCAGACATTTTACAGCAGGGTCCAGGCATTCTACAGCAGGGGCCAGGCATTCTACAGCAGGGGCCAGGCATTCTACAGCAGGGGCCAGGTCAATAGCAGGGGGCAGGAAATAAATGATACTAAGTAGAGAAAACAAGCAGAGGGGGGCCAGACAAAACGCAGGGGGGCCCGGCCCCCCAGGCTCCCCACCCCCAGCACGCTACGGGCCTGCATCAGATTACTTCAAAAGACTTGCAATTGAAAGAAAACAACAATCGGAAAATCTTCTCAGTTTCACTAAATTTCCTGTATATTGAAACGATGTATCAGTCATTTGATCTACAAGAACTTTCAACTTATATTGTCAGGGTTTATGGCCATGCTAGGTTTGACATTAAAACAAAACCGTCGTGCAAAGATGGTGACAGGCACTTGTGGAAGACCATCTTCCTGTCACGTTATTTTTCTCCTGCCTTAAAAAAAAATTGACGATCCTGATTCATTGTAAATTGTTACATTGTCAATTCATAAACATAATTTAGTTCAGCAGTTCATATTTACTCATTGACATTACGAATATCACTATTGAGATGTTGATTTCATTCAAAATTGTTATAATGTTTTTAAGTTTGTATCCTTTAAAATTTGAAGGCCTTTGGGGCACCGGTAAACGTTACACTACATAAAAGATATTTTAGGCCATAACTACTTAGACCATTTGGCAACCATATTGAGATATTAGAATAAAAAAATTTAAATTTTTTTTTTCGCTCCACCCTACTGGTTATGTTATACTGTATTAATTAATGCTTAATTTTTATTCTGTAGTTCAACTCTGTCCATAGGAACCCTAAATATTTAATCTTTTAGCTGCTAAAGACTATTTCGTCGCTTACAGAACATATGTTATAAATATGCTAAGTACACGTGTGTTGTGTAATGAACAACATCTACAGTATTTGTTTGTTGTAGTGAGTAAATTACATCAGTAATTACATGTTATTGTCACTCACTGTTTAAATTTTTACACCAAACCTTATATCCCCATCTCTTTATGTAACTTTGTAAGGGATTTTTTTTTTGGGAGGGGAAGGTCAAAGACTCCAACTACCCCAAAATAAAAATATGTAGATAAGTCTCCGTGATTTAGAAATAGCTTGTAATAAACGTTCTGCAAGATACTTTCCACATAATTTAGAATGACTGCTATTTCCACCTACACACCATAAAGTCTGCAATGAAGTCCATTGTTCCAGTTATTAAAACGCCTCTCAGCTGTAGCAATTTTTTTCTTAAGGCGTTAATTCGCTTTGACATACTTATCATATTCTTGAATGAACATTTTCATGTAGAAATGTAGATGGATCTGAGATGGATGGCCACACATGAAGTAAATAAGAGGTGCGTCCCATTGTGTATAGATTGTAAGCAAAATACGTTAAAGAGCCGCAGTCAATGGATCCAAATTTAGTCAACAAAAGTAAAAAAAACAAGACATACAACTGACTCACTGGGGGCCGTTAAAAACAAACACCGAAGAACTCTGGTCAATGGAGGCTAGATACAGAAATACGTAAAGGACCGACGCAAGAAATTCTTGGACAACATAAATCCTCTGACCACTGGGTTCCCGACATACTGCATATACAATCACGGGTTAAGTAGGATTGTGACCTTTTCCTCCATATTTCTCCATTACAAACGCTAACAAGATGTTTCATAAATTCGTGTCGCTTGATAAAAACGACAGAATAGATATTATACAACACCACGGAATATATATTACACAACACCACGGAATAGATATTATACAACACCACATAATAGATATTACACAACACCACATAATATATATTATACAACACCACGGAATATATTGTTGCGACTTGTAAAATTCTCTAGGTAGGCACTAAAGGACACGTGGGTTCGCCAGTTGAACAACAAGGTTTATTCACAGTCCACAATGCACAGGTCACAATAGTACATGCTAAAACAAAACAACAAAGTCCATTATGCGTACAACTAATCCAGTTGAAACGAGTCTACGTGTTATCGCTGGCGATGTGCTGAACGAACTCGCGGCATCAACAGACCTGGTCTCTCGTTGTCCCTTCTTCCTTGCGTCGTTCGTCGTTCTCCACTCTTTTTTTTTTTTTATTTATTTTAAAGAATTTTTTTTTTTTAACGCCGCCATTGCCAGCATGGTAGGGTGTAGTGTGCCTACCACACCAGCACTGTTGGCGGCGCTGATGCACGTCTGCCATGCCTGCAGAGCGGCGGGGTGAATGTGCCCGCTATCATCTGCAGGGATGGCAGAAAGATGGGTTTTAATCCTTGCCCAAACTGGCCAGACCAGCAGGGTGTGTGTACTGCCGATCGGCCAGAATGGCAAGGAACGGGGTTTTTCCTGCCACTCGGACAGAAGGGAAGGTGTAGTGTGCCTGTACCCTCAGCCCGAAATGGCAGGCTGCGCAGGTGTGCTTGAGTGGGACAGAGTGGAAGGGTGTTGTGTGCCGACCACATCCGTCACCACCGCCAGCTGTGAATACTGCGGTCTCGGATAGTCCTCACTGACCACAACACCACCACCCTCGCAAGTAACGGTTTTTTTTCCTGACTAGAGAACCCCCATGATCCATCCCCCGTGGATCACGGTATGTCTCTCAGACCAGGAAGGAGAGTTCACAAAATACCAAAATATTTTGTGATACTCTCCGTAACAACGTCGTTCTCCACTCGAACGTTCGACCTGTTCGTCCGTCCCTTCTTTTCACATCACAGTTCCTTTTATAGGCAGTCTCACCCACGCTAAACCATCGTTTTCCCGCCAAAATGGAGGGTGAAGGTCATTGCGTGGGCGTGCAGGTGGCAAATAACACTATTGCATCACTTGTACTAAGGCGGGGGGGGGGGTGAACGACCGAATTAACAATGTGTAGGCGTACAAAAGTGATTGCATCATTCACCTCGGGCAGAGGTGCGAACGGGGGCGGGGTGTGAAGCAGAGTTATAACAATATATTACACAACATCACAGAATAGATATTATACAACACCACAGAATAGATATTACACAACACCATGGAATAGATATTACACAACGCCACAGAATAGATATTACACAACACCACGGAATAGATATTACACAACACCACATAATAGATATTACACAACACCACAGGATAGATATTATTGAGTGTTACGACTACTGATCACGTCAAACAAAGAAAATAAATTACAAAAGTATCCCTCTGATTCTAATTATTTAGTATCGATTCTTTTATATATATATATATATATATATATATATATATATATATATATATTAGGTGGGTCAAAAATTTTTTTTTATTGAAACATTATTAAAAAGTTGTTACATCATGGTAGTACATGGAATATGTACAAATATTTGAAAACTACATAGTTTTACTCCCTGTTCGAAATTTTAACTATATTTACTGTGAGTTTTTTGTGACTGAACATTTGTGACCTAGGTTATTCAAAAAAGAAATGATATGCATATAAAATTTGTGTTTTATCTTGATAACCTTTTTTATGAATAACTAATTAGTTCAGACAACTGGGATAAGCATTGCATCTTTTTTTCTCTCAATATAACTGGTGTACCGTGTTTTCATTATCGGATCACGCATGGTTGTTTTATTTCATTTTTGATTAATTTCTCAATTATTTTATTAAGTTCTTCTATGAATATGAGTTCTTCTACAAAAAGTGTAACTGTACATTCTGTGTTTGGGTCAGCAGCTGAATTGCCTAAAAGACAACTTCCAACCAGTGAAGATGTTTTCAAGGCTATTGGTGGATGCTTAAAATGGAACAATACAATCATAGCCTTCATTCACGAGCGCACTGCATTAGCGCATGAAGTTAAACAATTATATGACCAGGCTAGTATCCGTACAAATAACATTACCAGTATAATTGTTCGAGTAAATAGATGCAGGTGTTAGGGGTAGAGGAGACTGTAAATGTCCACAATCAGTAATAATTTCTGTGCTTGAGTGGGCATTTTGGGTGGATCAAAAGATGGCAAGAAATATGTTCATAGACAATGTTGACAAGCAAACAACAAAAATATTACAAAATCGACAGAAAAGAAAACATTCATTGATGCAGGGTGGCGATCAGATAGGAACCACAAATGATAACGTCAATGATGAGAAAGATAATGATATTCCAGATCAGGATGCTGAAGATGATGAACTACTTGATGCAGACTTCTCCAGCGATGAAGAATGTTCCAAATAACAAAACAGATATCAATATGAAGCAGTGGATCGATGTAAACTAAGCAATAGGGATACCGTTAAAGCTGTGTTGAAGGACTTAAACATGTTAACACCATCTACAGCTCTGGATCCAGCAAAGATGCGTCAACATAGATAGGGCAGCCAAGGGACATACTGATGAGAGCAAAGATGGTTAACAAAAGCTAACAGGATTTTTGCAATCCATCTTGTCAAAGTGGGGCTAGAAACTTTTTCTATATGATACAACTGCTTCAGAACCTTGATACTGCTGATCAATCTATTATATTGCCTGTATTGGAAAATAACTGCTACTTTGCACATCCAGCAAACATTCTAATGGTTGCAGTTAGGACAATGATGAAGAAATTGGAAGGTATGCAGTAAATAAAATCATAACAGCACGACATAAACCAGCTCCATGCAGAGTTAGAATTTTTCAACAAAAATGACATAATCCTGAATATTGCAGCTAAATCATATGATCAGATGATTAACTGGGATCTTTGTGCAGTGACATCCCCTCCTCTGCTGGAACATATTTGTGATGATGAACTTAAACGCAACAACCCAATCATGCTGGATCAAATTCCCTGTCACTTTCAAGCTGTTGAAAGAGCAATTAAAGAAGTTACTGCTGTTAGTTTGAAAGTGTACGGACGTTTCAATCTATACGGACATAGCTCTCGACATGGGATGGTTTTGCAAACAAAGAAATCAAGGGATGTTCTTCCGAAAATTGAAAGCAAAGCAAGTTTCCTGTGACAATCCATAAACAGTACTATTCATATGTACATTGCATATTTTGCATGAACGATTTATAGATTTGTACAATTTCATATTACTTATACCAAACATTCTAAATGTTGTAAAATGTCATACATTGGGGGGGGGGGGGTACCCGGGTCAAAATAAAATCTTTTCTATTATTAAAGTTTAAGACTTTTTAATATCTTAGTAATGATATAGTAGATTTAAAAATAATTTTGTTAAAAAAAAAAGATATTAACATATTGATATTTGTGGGTGCGGCATGCCACCATCTTGAAATTTATGACCTTTTTGTGGCAAATATTTCTGAAATATTTATAGACTGTTTCATATAAAATGTACATTTTTATAATCAGAAAAGCTTACTTTAGGGAATGTCAAAGTACTTTTTTTGATAATGTAATAAATAAATTTTGTATGAATTTTTAAAATTTTGTATGGTGAAAATAAGCAAAAAATGCTAATTTTGAAAATTTAAAAAAAAAAAAAGGACATAAAATTTCTTGAAAAGCCTCTGATATTCTATAAATGCACCTCTTCTACATAAAAATTAGAAGTTTTATCAAAATCTGACAGATGGTTTTTGAGATTTTCTTGCCAAAGTAAAGCAAAATGTCAAAAATATTTTTTCAGAGAAAAATGACTTTTTAGTTTTTAAATTATTGAAGTTTCTGAATGAGTAACATTCTAAAAATACATTTTAATTGATCTAAAAAAAATTTTCTGCAATATAATTAATTCATAGTTATTATTGACATGTTTTAGTATCTAAAAATGTAAAAAAAAAAAAAAAAAGAAAAAATTTTTTTTTTAGACAGTGCATTTTTTTTCGCCCCGTAACCCCTTGAATTAAAAGTTGGGAGTGGAAGACATTATCTGATTTTTACAAATTTTACATTTTTACAATCAGTAGGACCATAGGCAACTCTTTGAATATGTTTCAAATTCCCAACTCCAGAAAAAATTTTTTTTGACTCACCCTAATATATATATATATATATATATATATATATATATATATATATATATATATATATATATATATAACGTTTCTGTTTTCCTATTTATACATTACAACATCTAGTTGGGTTTACATGATCATCACCCATTTATTTACAGTGTAAATATATAATGGAACAGTATTTTCTCAAAAATTCTTAAATGGTCAGCAATCGATACGACGCATAACTTGCATACTTAATTATTATTGTGTATATACCAAGTGTAACATTAGACAATAACCATTAGACCTTTGGGTATTCCCAAATACAAAATTGTGTATGAGTCGCTTTGTGTGTTTTAATAAGTGTCACTTTGTGTGTTGTATGTGTGTATTACTTTGTGTGTTGTAATGTGATCATTCACTTTATGTGTATTAAAGAGATCATGGGGACAGAAGAAGATATTAAAGATTATAAAGCGTCTTCAATCAATAGTTTTACTTTTCCAGAATAGTATCATATTGTACGTTTGTATGTGTTTGTTTCTACATATATCTCATAGAAATATAAATAGCCGTTCTTAAGGTCTGGGGCCCTTCCGAAATGGATTTTTTTGGACCTCAGGAGAAGAAAGTATAAGTCGGGACCTATACAGTATTATATCAAATAGGACTTGTACTGAGTTGAATACACGCCATTAGATGTAGTAGCTGTATAGGACATGTACTGAGTTGAACCATTAGATGTAGTGGTTCTATAGGACTTGTACTGAGTTGAACCATCAGATATAGTGGTCCTATAGGACTTGTATTGAGTTGAACCATTAGATGTAGTGGTCCTATAGGACTTGTACTGAGTTGAACCATTAGATGTAGTGGTCCTATAGGACTTGTATTGAGTTGAACCAAGTCAGCGGCTTTACCAGATATTGAACCCTGTACCTTTTGCATATGAGTCAAGTCTACTATCGACATCGCTCTCTCTCTCTCTCTCTCTCTCTCTCTCTCTCTCTCTCTCTCTCTCTCTCTCTCTCTCTCTTAGAACGCTCTCAGTAAAACTACGGGCTGATTAGGCTTGCGGAGCCGCCAATTTTTTTCGGCTCCGGCTCCCACTAATTTGACGGCTCCGGCACGGCTCCGGCTCCCTATTAAAATAGTATCACACGAGACAAATAATTTTGTAATTGCGCCACGCAAACATGCCGCTGATAAAAATTTATGCAAATTTTGCCGCGTTCACTCCCATAGACAGGAACTGAAAAATATACGCATTGTCGATTTTACTAAAAAAACAAATCATTTCAGTGTATCCAGAAACATATCATTATTTTTGACCGAGGTTTCACTAGTTGCCATTTTCATTAGTAATAAAAAGTTATTTCAATGATCACATTAGCAAATAGTAAAATGATACATTATTTAAAATATTTTAAAGACTTCAGTATTTATATTTATTATTTATAAATTCGAAGTGAGTATTCGAACCGGGTACCAATAAACTCCGATTTTTATTCGGACTCCGTCTGAATAAAGTCTGATTGTTATTCGGACCCGTGGTAAATATGCACTTAGCTTAGCTATACATAAACTTTATTATTGTTTCTTTTTTTTTATAATTGTTTGAATTGTATGATTTAATCGTTACTCAGTGCCTAGGGTTCCACTAAGCGGACTCTGTATTATTATTTCTTCGGGTTCCGTCTAATGAAGTTTAAATATAGCTAGGCTTAGTGCATATTTGCCACGGGTCCGAATAATAATCGAATTTTATTGGGACCCGGGTCTGTATAGTCACAGCCTTATAAATTTATCTACTCTATTTTAGATATTATGTTTATAATAAAATTGTTAAATACAGAAAGCGACCATTTTGTTTTTAGTCTATTACAAATTTGCGGTCAAATAATAATACGAAATGACGCGTTATATTTGTCGTCGTAGTAAAAATTTATTTGAAATGATTAATACAATTATTCTATGAAATAAAACTGTTTTAACTTTATATATAACAAAATAACATGCCATTAAAAAATTTCGGAAGGTAAACAAGATTTAAAACGAACACAAAACGATTCCCCATTAAAGATTTCTTGTGGTGATGTGCGTGCACGCTATCATTTTAACGCTGTTACTGTTGTGGCGTTCGTAAAAATGACAACATTTCAAATTGTCGGAGGCAAACAATAAAACAAATTTGATAGTTTAAAGCTAAAAAAATTCTTTTGTAAAAAAAACACTTGGGAGCCGTGGAGCCGCAAGCCTGGGGCTGGCACTCTCTTAGAGCCCGTGAGATCAAACTCGCTGTGTCCCTCAACATTTGGAGACTGCCATAAAGCCCAATGGCCAGCAAGCTGCCGGACTGGTCCACCCTGTGGTCCGCAAACCCGGGACACTCGAAAAGCAAATAATCAACGGTTTCCTCCACCTACCTGCAGTGTCGGCAAAAGGGTATCGACATTGGGCCTCAACCTCCCAAAGTACGCACCTATAGGACAATGCCCAGTCCGGAACTGGGCAGTCCGTGCCTGCTCGATCCTCCTAAGCCTCCACCACGGGTCAGTTTTGGACGGCCGCTCCATCTGACTTCGGACATTTCTGCCCGTCACCCCATTGTCCCTACTTGAGAATCACTGAGATTGTTCATAGAGCCTGATCTTGGCACACGCTGCCTCCAGTGAGCTCTTTCTTGCACTCACGGGCTGCACTTGGGCATGTATCGACTTTGCAAGGAAGTTGTCTTCCAGTAGCTCAGGCCATTCTCCCGTCCCCTTTAGGCTTGGAGAACAGAGAACGCATCAGTCAGGATAACAATGCACGTAGCAGGCAAACTACCTTCCAGAATACGCCCCCCCCCCCCAATGTGTGCCACTGCCTCAGTAATGGCTGCCATCTCTGCCTCGTAAGCACAGAGAGACCCACACGGCTCTGCAAGATCTTCGACAAATCGAGTTTGTGGAATAACTGATATCGACCCAAAACGAGGAGCTTGTTTGACCGTCAATACTGGTAACGGAAGCATCAGTATAGCGTCTCTCGGATAGGATCTATTGTCTCCAAAGCGGCACTGTGCAGTTTTGGGCGATCCTTTGCTTTCCCAGCGTTGGTTTCGATCCAGGGTTGTACGTACCTCCGGCATGTAGGTAGCTTCAACAGGAGGAGCCCGGGATGCGATCTTTAGCATTAGGCGGTCGGTAGGCAGCCCGATTTCTAAGGTCAGTCTCGTAGTATGATGCATAAAGACTTCATCGTGAGCCGCTTTCCTTCCAGCCATCGACCATCTCCCTTAGGACAGAGGACTCCTCTTGCCGCTAATACTGCTCGTAAGCAGTAATCACAGCCCGCTCCCACCGATGCACTAGGGGTGGCACGTTTGCCTTGATTTCCACCGCTACTGTTGGCGCAGTTCGAAAAATGCCTGTGATCAGCCAGAGAGCCTGGTTTTGTACAGTGTCGAGGGTCTCTAGTGACGATCGAGACCCATAGACCTGCACTGCCTGGCTGTAATCAATCTCGGACCTTACTGCACCCATGTACATTGTCTTCAGGACATCTGCTCGAGCTCCCCAGGACGTACTCGCCAACTTTTTAAAAATATTTAGTCTATCGGAGGTGCTGGGGGCCACCTCCGACAGATATGCGCATAAAGTTAACTTCCTGTCCAATGTGACACCCAGGTAATTGGGTTTCGGTTCGACATCGCTATCCAGCCGGCATTTATTACGTCAACAAATTTTAGCACTTTTTCTGTATGATATATCTAGTGTATAATGTATTCCAAACAATGTTCTATATGATATATCAGTATATAATGTATTCCATTCAATGTTATATTTGTTTATAGCCTATTTTATTTTGTTTTACAAAGGATGACAGAGAAAATATTGCATAGTTTTAACTGTCTTAATTTGTTTCCAAATAGCTACAAACTCAACTACATCTATTAAACTAAACTCACCCACGCCCAGCGGTCAATCTATTTGAAATACATTTATCTTGATTTATTGTTTTCCCACACACAAACAGTTCTTAATTGATGTCATCTCTTTCATACGATACTGTTCACATCGTCATTTTGACATTGGCCGTAACATATTTAAATGCTCTATAGTTTTATATTTAAGTAGCTTGTTTCATTTCATTTTTATTAATTGATGAATAATTGCAATGACATTTTTGCTATGATAAATTGATTTGGTGCGTCTCTTTACAAAATAAATACTATAGAAAGATACAGAGTGCAGCTCTCAATAACTTCATGATATATAATTGTATATAATATGCTTATTTTATATTATAAGAGCATTATAATTGGATTGCTAAGTATACTTCATATATATATATATATATATATATATATATATACTTCATATAAATATAAATTATATAAATATACTTCATATTAATATATTTCGTATAAATATTTAATAAATAAATTATAAAAAAACAACAATGTGGAAAAATGAAATTCCAGGGGCTAGTTGTATAAAGTGAACTCACTTGGACAGTTATTTAGATCACACTGTTTGTACTGTGCTGGTACACCTGGACACAATGCGGGGCTGACATTGACACCAGCTGAGACATCACTGCATAATCTTTGCCTTTTTTGCCACCCACGTAAGCATGTTACCGAACATAATGACCAATCACTCCAAGATGACCATTGGTGTACTAGTTCTAGAAAAAAATTTAAACTAAACTGTTACTAGGGTATATGACTTACATAATGAACCATACTTTTCAACTTATACCCTCAGTTTCAACCTGTACCCTATGTTTCACCTTATACCCTATGTTTACCTTATACCCAAGTTTTAACTATTCCCTCTGTTTCAATGTATACACCTGTTTCAAATTATTATACCTTATGTTTCAACTTATACCAATTGTTTCAACGTATACCACCTGTTTCAACCTCAGGCCCGTAGCGTGCTGGAGACCAGGGGGCCAGGCCCCACCCCTCCGTTTTGTCTGGCCCCCCTGCTTATTTGTTCTACTTAGCAAAGTATATTATCTGGCCCCCCTGCTATTGCCTGGCCCCTGTTGTAGAATGCCTGGCCCCTGCTGTATAATTTTCACGCTACGGGGCTCTTCAACCTATACCCTCTGTTTCAACTTAAACCACCTAATTCATCTTACACCTTCTGTTTTCACTTATACCACCTGATTTAACTTATACCACCTGTTACAACTTATACCCAATGTTTCAACCTATACCCTCCGTTTCAACTTATACCACCTGTTTCAACTTATTGCGATAAGGAATGTAACATCATGTTATATTTACCGGTGTCAAATTCATGAGACACTATCCTTGAAATGTACCAAGTGATCAATAGTAATCTTCAATTTGTATTTTCTACAAATCGTTTAAGATCGTCACAAATATGTGAACATTTCAGTTATCATAATAATAGTATGTAGACATCAGTTGTCAAGTCATACATAGGACACATATTGATGAAGGCTTATCGATTTTTTTAAGAAAACTAATTAGGGATCAACAAAATGGGAGGGAAAAGAAGGTTTAAAATGTTTGACATTTTTTGACATAGCTAGTAATGAAATTTAAAAATAAATTAACGTCATCATTTAGCAATGATAGTTTAGAATTTATGAAAGTACTGACCAGGATTTATTTATGAAAGTACTGACCAGGATTTATTTATGAAAGTACTGACCAGGATTTATTTATGAAAGTACTGACCAGGATTTATTTATGAAAGTACTGACCAGGATTTATTAGTCAACACGGTCATCAACAAATTCATACCTTTAATGTCGACACCATAAGCATTTTGTTTCATTAGACAAGACACAAACTAATACTGACTGGGTTGTAGCAGCCAGACACAAACTAATACTGACTGGGTTGTAGCAGCCAGACACAAACTAATACTGACTGGGTTATAGCAGCCAGACACAAACTAATACTGACTGGGTTGTAGCAGCCAGACACAAATTATGACTAACTGGGTTGTAGCAGCCAGACACAAACTAATACTGACTGGGTTGTAGCAGCCAGACACAAACTAATACTGACTGGGTTGTAGCAGCCAGACACAAATTATGACTAACTGGGTTGTAGCAGCCAGACACAAACTAATACTGACTGGGTTGTAGCAGCCAGACACAAACTAATACTGACTGGGTTGTAGCAGCCAGACACAAACTAATACTGACTGGGTTGTAGCAGCCAGACACAAACTAATACTGACTGGGTTGTAGCAGCCAGACACAAACTAATACTGACTGGGTTGTAGCAGCCAGACACAAACTAATACTGACTGGGTTGTAGCAGCCAGACACAAACTAATACTGACTGGGTTGTAGCAGCCAGACACAAACTAATACTGACTGGGTTGTAGCAGCCAGACACAAACTAATACTGACTGGGTTGTAGCAGCCAGACACAAACTAATACTGACTGGGTTGTAGCAGCCAGACACAAACTAATACTGACTTGGTTGTAGCAGCCAGACACAAACTAATACTGACTGGGTTGTAGCAGCCAGACACGAACTGGACTTTGCATTCTTTTAGATTGAACAAGAAATGTATTACCTGGCTCTGTGCAGTTACATAAATGTATTACCTGGCTCTGTCATGTTACAAAAATGTATTACCTGGCTCTGTGCAGTTACATAAATGTATTACCTGGCTCTGTCATGTTACAAAAATGTATTACCTGGCTCTGTGCATTACATAAATGTATTACCTGGCTCTGTGTAGTTACATAAATGTATTACCTGGCTCTGTCATGTTACAAAAATGTATTACCTGGCTCTGTGCATTACATAAATGTATTACCTGGCTCTGTGCAGTTACAAAAATGTATTACCTGGCTCTGTGCAGTTACATAAATGTATTACCTGGCTCTGTGCAGTTACAAAAATGTATTACCTGGCTCTAAGCAGTTACATAAATGTATTACCTGGCTCTGTCATGTTACAAAAATGTATTACCTGGCTCTGTGCATTACATAAATGTATTACCTGGCTCTGTGCAGTTACATAAATGTATTACCTGGCTCTGTGCAGTAACTCCCTTGCCATCCAGGGTCACAAAGGCACGCGGCGCTCAAATTACCTGGTGTCAACCTTAGCTCAAAGCACCGTCCATGTGAGCTACAGGTGTTCCCATAGCATACACCAAGAGCCTCCTGAAAATTAGAAAGAATACAAGAAAATATGAAACGTTTGCTAAGGCTGATACATGTAAATTTAAATAGCACAACCCGAGATCGGAAGAACATGTGCTAAAGCTGATACTTGTACATTTAAATAGCACACACAGAGATCGGAAGAACATTTGCTAAAGCTAATACTTGTACATTTAAATAGCACACACAGAGATCGGAAGAACATTTGCTAAAGCTAATACTTGTACATTTAAACAGCACACACAGAGATCGGAAGAACATTTGCTAAAGCTAATACTTGTACATTTAAATAGCACACGCAGAGATCGTATGTGATTAAAACCAACGCAAAAGATATAAGGATGCCTAGAATAGGTATTTATTACGCAAATTTATTTTTGTTAAGGAACTAATAATACAAATACTTATCATTTTTTGTAAATAACGGAAACAATACTAAATGAGTCAAGGGTACTTTCAATAGACTATATACAGGTTACCAGAGATATGTGGTTGTTATTAGTTGAGTCAAGCATACTTTCAATAGACTGTACACTAGGGTGTCCCAAAAAATGAAGTTTTGGAAAGTTGATGTCTCACCCCGCAGAATATGTCTGTATGGTAACAGTAGTTAACCTGCAAAATTTCAGCTCATTTGGACAATGTTTAGGGGTCCCCCAAGAGGTTTAAAGTTCCAGATTTTGGTGTAAAATCATTCGCGGTCAAATCTAATACAGCGTTAATGTTGCATTATATGCGAAACTGATATATTAAGTAACAAATTGATGCTTAGTATTGTTTATAATATTAAATGAAACAAAATATATAAATCTTGAATGGTTTATATTTTTAAATTTGAAATTTAAGTAAAAAATTATGAAAAACAAAGTTTTATTCATTTTGTCAAGTTAATTCTTGAATCAATGTTAATCTGCTTGAAAAATAATAATAATAAACAATGCAAATAAGTATTCCTACTATTTATTTTGTACTTTGTATTGTAGGGTAGACAAAAATTTAAAAAAGTTCTTCAAATTTAAATTTTAGCCAGCTGTTCACGATTACACTCTGCAAAATTTTTCCGATGTTTTTCAACCACTTGGAGCAAAAATTGTCTTTGTTCTTCATTCTTGGTGATATTGTCATTGAAATTTTGTATCAATGCTGCACTTCGCTCTGCAGAGTCATTGATACAAGCCAGATTCTTTACAAAATCTGCTGCAACTTTAAAAGATGGTGTATCTGACCAGGCTTCAACAGGAACATCTAGAAAACTGGCATCAATGTTGGATGTTTCAAAAAATGTGGTAGAAGCACGCAAATCAACAACACTTTTTGATAGTGTTTTTATGAGATGCGGTCCACGTTCTGATTGCATTGTACGAACAATAATCATCACATGAATGACTGACCTCAAGTTGACATTTAATAAATTCTTAATCGAATCAGACACGATTATCAAAGGGGCGGATCTGGCTTCGGGTGTGTGGTTTAATTCTGGCCATTTTTCTCGAAACCTCTTAAAAAACAAAATCTCTGGTCCAGTGGATGGTCCAAGACAAACATTGAATGCATCGGAAAGGAGTACTTCCAACATGTGATGACGGCATGCCATCCATAATAGATTACGTCCCAGGGCTACTTCTAACAGAGTGCAAGCTCCATTGAGTCTTCCAGTATTGGAAGCCGTAGTGTCGAAGCACATGCCGATGACCATAGATTCGCACTTCCATGATTTGATATGTTCATATACTGCATCAGCAGCTACCCATCCTGACCCGGATGCTAACTTGGGAACACCAAGAAGCTTTGTAGTGCCATAGACAAGTGATGAGAGCAGGACAGGTAATCGATCGCCGTTGTTAGTAACCTCTCCGGTAACATCGGGCAATAGCTTACCATCCCAATATACAATTGATTTTGAGGGAATATAGTCTTCTTTTATACGTGCTGCAGCTTGTTGACGACGAAGCTTGCGATGACGATGCATTGTGCTCTTGGAAAATACTGTGTCAGATGTCGGAACACCAGCTTCGTTGAATGCGGATTGCAAGTATCATTGTTGATTTTCTAATGCTGGTGTTCGTTCTGTCCAGCACTTCAGCAACTTTTGGTGATATGATGCCTGACAATTTAGCATGCTTAGTTTAAAAAAATTAAATCTTCAAAAAATATGCTCATTGCTTAAATTTCGCACATTAGGTATTTTATATGTTTTCTAGCATTTATTACATTTTCTAATTAAGAATCACACAATTTCAACTCTAGTTAATGGTAGCAATGAGATAAATATAAGTATATTTAAACTTCATTTTATTCAACTATGGCTTGCAAAAACTGCAAATTATTTGAGCCATGATTCGTCTGGATTTTTATGTTGGCCTAATACTGGAATTTTAAAAGCTCTTGGGGGACCTCTAAATGTTGTTCAAATGAGCTACAACTTCACCAATTCACTCATTGTACCCAAGAGACACATTTCAGGGGTGAGACACCAAAGATTTAAAAAAAATAAATTTCGAGCATTTCTGGGACACCCTACTGTACACAGGTTACCAGAGACTTGTGATTGTTATTTGTCGAGTCAAGCGTACTTTCAATCAGGGCTGGGGAGCCGGTGTCGGTGTCGGTGGTGTCGGTAGTTTTTGCCGGTGTCGGTGTCGGCATTTGTACTTCGTCCGGAGTCGGTGTCGGCATTTGTACTTCGTCCGGCGCAAACCCCCCCCCCCCCAAAAAAAAATATTAGAACTTAAATTAAATAATCCAGAACAACGTCAGAGAGTTCTTAGCCAATCTTTAATTTAAAGTTTTCTTAAGTTCTTCTTTTCTTTTTAAATAAATACTTTGTAAATCTGTTTATCAACAAATGTATTTTTTTCCAAAGTGAGATTCTCTATATTACAACAACTTGTCAACATTAACAGAAATGTGACTGAAAGCAGATAGGAAGGCTACTGGCTATGTTCACTCTGTTATTCACTCAATCATTGTAAATCATGAGAAATTTTTAGTTTGCATCTCTCTATCAATATCCATGTTGAAGAAAGATTATACACAAACCTATTCAAGTATTTTAGAACTTCAAAGAATGATCACACTCTCCACAGCTTAATTTCTCTCAGCCAGAATGAAACATTACCAATCTACGTCACAATGGCACTACATTAAAGCCCAGTCCATAGCTGGAGCTGTTGAGCCCACCACCTATTACAATACAACCATTTTCAATACATATTTCAGGTATAATTCGTGTGTAAAATAACGATTCATTCCTCTATTAACTGTTAAGTATGCAGTGTCTTCATATGTCTCTCTCTTTTCTAAAAAAAATAGGTCTGGAATAACCATCTTTTATCATTGTCTGTAGTCCTTGCCGTGATTTTATTTCAGCATTCTGTATTCTTTGAATTAGCACTTATAAACTTTCAAGCATCATTGCTCTAGTGTTGTTGGATATGTCTGTACTTTGCAGTGACTTGCTGACTTAGGCAATCGTTAATAATAATCTTGACCAATATTTGAGCATAAGTCTACACATAAATGAGAACTTATTAAAAGTAGCGAATTGGCCGCTTCAGGTTTACAATAAAAATAATATCCCGCATACTGTGGCATATCTTGAAGTAGACCATACACTTTTGTTACTTCAATGTATTCACTGCAGTTACTCTTGATGTCCATATCTAGTGTTTTTCGTGACCTTTCATTGTTACATGTACATCTGATAACTTTTTTTCATCGTAATGGACATGCTGCGAAATCGCAGATCAGGGATGTAAATTTATAACTATTGAAGAACCACAATAGGTTCTTAAATTTGATTGAAAGGGCTGGACCAAGAGCAGATCACTGGGGTGTTTATAGTACTTTATGTGAGCTAACATAAATGTAAATGTTATCAATGTAAATGAAAAAAGGGGAGTGTACTGCGGGTCAAATCAAAACTAGATTGCCAATGTCTGGTTTAGAAGCTGAACATTGTTTTCAAGATTACTATTTCGGAGACCCGTCTAGCTCGGCGCCCTGTGCATATTAGTAGTTGTACAGATGTTAATTATACTATTAGCGGTGACTTCATTCCTAAAACTCACATCAATGCAGGTCTAAATCAAATTTTAAAACATGTATTGTTTTTTACTCTTTTTAAGCAATGGATAGCGTTAACTTTGAGATTTGTAGCTTAAAACCCCGCCTGATCTTTTGATACTGGTGTGATTGAGAGGGGAGACATTATTTACCAATTGGCCCGATACCTACATTTTTTTTACATATTAAAATTTTAAAATGAATAAACATCTTTGAATTCTTAGCCATCCTGGATATATATATAGAGAGAGATATAATAATTCATCATCATCAAAACCTTAAAAGATGTGGTAGTTGGGGGGACGCTTGAACACATCAACAGACATATTTCTCCAGAGTTGTCTATCCTACGCGGCTGTATTTAGTTCATTCATTAGTAGCTATGTCTATTTGTTTATATTGTCAAACCAACATTGCCGGTGGCGCCCTCTGTGATGTCCTCCTTCTAAAGTCCCTTGGAGAAAAGTTTTTGGCAGGTCATCATGACCTTGACACATGTCCGAACCATGTCATGTTTGATTGTTGCCATAATCGTTTCCTGGGGGCCCGCGATTGATGATGTAATTTCCCAGACATACTCATTGGTCTTGCATTCTAGGTAAGAGATTTGAAGGATTTATTTTCATTTATTTGTGAATGCCTGCAACTTGCTTCCCGTGGCTGCTAGAACTGTGTCTCAAACCATACAAAGCAATTATTCTAACTAGGGCCCTAATGGTCTGACCTTCGTTGGCTGGCTAATGTTTGTGCAGGTCCAAATTCTGTTTAATTTAGCCATAGCCGCCATCACTGACCCAATGCTGGCCCAAATTTCCGCTTCGCAGCTTCCGTATATATATATATATATATATATATATATATATATATATATATATACTAGTTGCAAGTACTCGGCTTTGCCCGGGTTTAAAATAAGGTTTTCTGTTACCTTTTGTTTTCTCCCTACACCCTCTCTCCCTTCCTCTCTCTCTCCCTCCCTCCCCCTCTCTCCCCTTCCCTCCCTCCCTCTCCCATCTCCTTCTCTCCCCTTCTCCACCCCCTTCTGTCCCCCCTTTCCACCCCCTCCTTCCCTCTCTCCCCCTTCCTCCCTTCCTCTTTCCCTCTCTCTCTCCCTGCCCCCTCTAACTCTTTATCTCTCATCCCTTCCATTTCTCCCATCCTCTCTCTCCCTCCCTCCCTCCTTTTCTCCATCCCTCCCTCTCCCATCCCCCTCTCTCCCTCTCTCCCCTCTCCCCCTCTCCCTCCCTCCCCCCTTCCTCCCTCCCTAATTTCCTCTCTCTCCCTACCTGGCACCCTCTCTCTTAATCTCTCTATCCCTCCTTCTAACCCTCCCTCTCTCCACCTCCCTCCCCTCTATCTCCCTCTACTCCCTCTCTCCCTCCCTTCCTTTCTTTTTCCTTCTCTCCCTTTCTCTCTCCCTTTCTCTCCCTCACCCCTTCCCTCTCCTCCTCTCCCTCCCTCTCTCTCCCTCCCTCTCTCTCCCTCCCTCTTCCCTCCCTCCCCCCCTCTCTCTCTCTCTCTATCTCTCTCTCTCTCTCTCTATATATATATATATATATATATATATACATATTATTATGGCTTCACACTTCTTCTAAAATCCTTCTTCGTTCATTTACCTTCCTCAAACTGTACAAATCGGGAAGCATGAAAAAACATCAACAATTCTTTGCAGCACAAATGCACGATACAGCACCAACGCGCAAGTTCTATTCGATCATCGGGAAATGACTTCACAGAAGAGTTTTATCTATGGCGCCGTCGAGATTACTTTAATATAGTAAAATATACTAATATAAAAATAATTTATTACAATTTAACTACCCATTGAGATGAAACGAATCATGTCCTATAACCTTACCCATGTAATTATGTGTACTTGTACCAAATTTCACGTTATTTGGTTGTCCGGATCTTGAGTTATAGGGGAACAGACAGACAGACAGACAGCAAATGCGTCTTATTATTATATATATATATACTAGTTGCAAGTACCCGGCTTTGCCCGGGTTTAAAATAAGGTTTTCTGTTTACCTTCTGTTTTCTCCCTACCCCCTCTCTCCCTTCCTCTCTCTCCCTCCCTCCCCCTCTCTCCCTTTCCCTCCCTTTCTCCCTCCCTCCCTCCCTCTCAAATCTCTCTCCCTCCCTCTCCCATCTCCCTCTCAAATCTCTCTCCCTCCCTCTCCCATCTCCCTCTCTCCCCTCTCCCCCTCCTTCTCTCCCCCGTCCATCCTCCTCCCTCCCCCTTCCCTCTCTCTCCCTCCCTGCCCCTCTTTCTCTTTATCTCTTCCTCCCATTTCTCCCATCCTCTCCCTCTCTCCTTCCCTCCCCTCTCTCTCCCTCCCTAACCCCTCTCTCCCTCCTTTCTCCCTCCCTCCCCTTTCCACCTCTCTCCCTACCCCTCTCTCCCCTTCCTCCCTCATTCCCTCTCTCCCTCCCTGCCCCCTCACTTTTTATCTCTCTCCCCTCCCTCTCTCCCTCCCTCCCTCTCTCTCCCCTCCCCTACCCCCTCTCTCCCTCCCTTCCTTTCTCTCTCCCTCTCCCCCTGCTCCCTCTCCCCCTACTCCCTCTGCCATCTCCCTCTCTCTCCCCTCCTTTTCTTTCCCCTGTCCACAGGGGATTATGTAATTATGTGTACTTGTACCAAATTTCACGTTATTTGGTTGTCTGGATCTTGAGTTATAAGGGAACAGACAGACAGACAGACAAATGCGTCTTATAAGTATATATATATACATATATATGTATATATATATATATATATATATATATATATATATATATATATACTAGTTGCAAGTACCCGGCTTTGCCCGGGTTTAAAATAAGGTTTTCTGTTTACCTTCTGTTTTCTCCCTACCCCCTCTCTCCCTTCCTCTCTCTCTCCCTCCCTCCCTCCCCTCTCTCTCCCTCCCTACCCCCTCTCTCCCTCCCTTCCTTTCTCTCTCCCTCTCCCCTCCCTCCTCTCTCCCCCTCCCGCCATCCCTCCTCTCTCCCCCTCCCACCCTGCCTCCTACCCTCCTTTCCTCTCTCTCCCCCCTGCCCCCTCTCACTCTCTTTATCTCTCTCTCTCTCCTCCCTCTCTCTCTCTCTCTATATATATATATATATATATATATATATATATATATATATATATATAAATAAATATATATATATATATATATATATATATATATATATATATATATATATATATATATACTTATTATTATGGTTTCACACTTCTTCTAAAATCCTTCTTCATTCCTTTACCTTCCTCAAACTGTACACATCAGAGAGCATTGAAAAAACATCAACAATTCTTTGCATCACAAAGGCACAATACAGCACCAGCGCGCAAGTTCTATTCGATCATATGGAAATGACGTCACAGAGGAATTTTATTTATGGCGTCGTCGAGGTTAATATAGAAAAATACTAAAAAAAAAATTAATTACAATTAAACTACCCATCGAGATGAAACGAAACCTGTCCTATAACCTTCCCCATGTAATTATGTGTATGTGTAACAAATTTCACGTTATTTGTTTTTCTGGATCTTGAGTTATAAGGGAACAGACAGACAGACAGACAGACAACAACAAATGCGTCTTATAAGTATATATATATATATATATATATATATATACATTTATATATATAAGCAGCTGCATGATTTGGACAAAAACAATTTTAAATTTTATTATAACCCAGTAAACAGCTCAGTAAAAGAAGACTTCAAGCTGGAGTTGCCCATTTCACCCATTTTAATCCATTTCATTTATTTCATCCCTTTTACACATTTCACCCATTTCACCCATTTTACACATTTCACCCATTTTACCCATTTCACCCATTTTACACATTTTACCCATTACCCATTTCACCCATTTTACCCATTTCACCCATTTTACACATTTTACCCATTTCACCCATTTTACACATTTCACCCATTTTACACATTTCACCCATTCTAACCATTTTATCCATTCTAGCCATTTTACCAATTTTATCCTCTTTTTTCTATTTTGTTTTCGTGACACCATCTGATGTAAATACTAAAAATAAAGTGTGTATATGACAATAATCTGGATCTGTAGGTTACGTTACGTTTAGTACCAAGTTGACAACTTTCATCAGGCAGTGGTTCTCAAAGCATGGATACGAACAAATTGTAGCTCGTACGTTATTTGTTTGATACGACCTTAAAAATTAAACAGTTATGGCGGAACAGCGCTGAATGGGACAGCTATAAGCGGGGTCAGACTTTTCATAATATGGCGTTTATGTTGAAATCAGTTATGTTCTTCTGTAACTGATACATTTAGATATGTTGAAATCAGTTATGTTCTTCTGTAAATGATACATTTAGATATGTTGAAATCGGTTATGTTCTTCTGTAACTGAGACATTTAGATATGTTGAAATCAGTTCTGTTCTTCTGTAACTGATACATTTAGATATGTTGAAATCAGTTCTGTTCTTCTGTAACTGATACATTTAGATATGTTGAAATCAGTTATGTTCTTCTCTAACTGATACATTTAGATATGTTAAAATGTTAAAATCAGTTATGTTCTTCTGTAACTGATACATTTAGATATCTCTTGGATTTTCCGATTTTGTACGTGTGTGACACCATTCAACATAAAGACTAAAAACATGAATAATTTTAATGACAAATACTGGCTTGATATATGATTACAAGTAAATATGTAATTGTTTATCAGTAACTACTTTAAGTCACATCAAACGTAAGTTAAAAATCAATCTGCTTAACTGTATGTGGCACATTAAGGTAAACTGTATGTTCCCATTGTCTTCGTGATAATATTATATTTCTGTTCTATATTACGATATTCTGTTTGTGGTACATTTAGGTTATCTGTTTGAGTACTACATTATGATAATATTATGTTCCTGATGCATATTATTATAATATTCTGTTTGAGTACTACATTATGATAATAGTCTGTTTCAGCAGTGCATTATGATAATATTCTGTTTCAGCAGTGCATTATGATAATATTCTGTTTCAGCACTGCATTATGATAATATTATGTTATGTTCCTGTTGTATATTATGCTGTTCTGTTTGTGTACTACATAATGATAACATTCTGTTTGTGTACTACATTATGATAATACTAGATGTACCCTGCAAAGCCTTTGCATGAAGATAGACTATTGTAAAGCCAGTGCCAAACCTAGGGATTTGGGGGCCCGGGGGCCCCTGCATTTTGACGTTTGATACAATGACACGAGATTATGTACTTAATATTTAATATAAAAAATACTTTGGGGGGGGGGCTCTCCTCAAGCTGGGGCCCGGCGGGACCCCCTCACCCCACCCTAGGTATGCCTCTGTGTTCAGCTTTCATCCATATTTTCAACTTTTTTTTTTAAGTTATGAAATAATTAAAAATTTAATTAGGTGTTATTTTTCTTACTGTTACGGGCTCTTTTATAGATAATAAACACACAGTAAAACATACAGGTATATCAACAGATAAGTCAACGCTTATTGATTTGAAATATAAACTAAATGAACTTTATTTAAGCTACTCGTGACTGCACGACTATCTCATACAAACTCTAATCCAACACTAACTAACTAAAACTACATCTCTGTCCAAACTCCAATCTAAAACTGATACAAAACACTGACTTAAAACTAACTTACAACTTCTGGTCCCCGATCTGGTGGGTGGGGAATAGCGGGGGGGGGGGATTTTTGGACAGTAGGGCTTTGATCTAGGGTGGAGATCGGGGGCGATGCGTTACGCACATCAAAGCCTGACTCGGAGGTTTGACCAGAGTCCAGTGGTGCTTTGATTTCGGGAGAAGAATAGGGGGCGGGGCGTTACGGACATCAAAGCCTGACAATAGGGCTTTGATTTCGTCCACTTTAAACTGTGCCACGCTGACCACAGGGGTGGCGATGGGGGGAACATAATATGGGGCACTGTGGTGGGGGGGGGGGGGGTTCGATCGTAACCAAAACATCCTAAAAGATAAATTATTTCAATTTAAAAAATGTCAAAGAGATCTAATTAGTTACTTTTCATTAAAACAACTAAAAGGATACATTCTGAAATAAAAAACAATAGAAAATAATGTGCCTGAGAGGAATCGAACCTGGATAGTCAGCATACAAAAAAGACAACACCATTCAGCCAACACGTCAAACGATCGAAAAGTTAATTTTAATGAAATATTTAAAAAAAAAAAAAAATTGCTCGATTATTTTTTTCACTTCCATTACCTAGTTTTAGGCCTATATAATCTTATTTTGTAATGAAAAATGAATCAAAGTCATATTTATTCAAGAAGAAATGAAATATAATAGCTGAGATCTTAATTTGTATAGAAATGTGCATAATTTATTTTTTATAATATAAACTTTTAAAAAAAGAACTTTATTTACGAAATTAGATACGAAAACGCGCTCGCTCGCTAGTATTATCGTCGGAGATTTTCGATTATTACTATTGTTTACGTTTGACGATGTTCAAATGCTATCTATTGTAATAAAAACTATAATAATTGTTATATGTTAATTATTACTTTTTAATATTTTGGAATTTTACATTTCATAATCAAAATCACAGAAACGATTGAAAACTGTAGATTTTTCAAAAAGAAATATCGAATCGAGACACGGGCAAGTAGCCATTTTGAATTCTTGTTTTCCGCTTTCGATTTAACGTAGAGTGGAAATGAATATTATGTATATATAGATTCTATTTGTGTACTACATTATGATACTATTCTATTTGTGTACTACATTATGATAATATTCTGTTTGTGTACTGCATTATGATAATATTCTGTTTGTGTAATACATTATGATAATATTCTGTTTGTGTACTACATTATGATAATATTCTGTTTGTGTAATACATTGTGATAATATTCTGTTTGTGTAATACATTATGATAATATTCTGTTTGTGTACTACATTATGATAATATTCTGTTTGAGTACTACATTGTGATAATATTCTGTTTGAGTACTACATTATGATAATGCTATGTTCCTGTGATTCGAATCATTTTATCCATGTAATACAGTGTTTCTCAATCTGTGTGTCGTGAGAGATTTCTAGGTGTGTCGCGGGAATTAGTAAAAATATTTAAAATTGCTGGTTCTGAGCTCTGAAGTTATTATGAAATTACAAAAAAAAAAAAAAAAAAGCAAAACAAAATGTATTTTTAAATAAATCTACATCGAAATCAGTAATCATGTGTGTTTCAAGATGGGACAGGACGTTAGATTCGGTTGGTGTCTGTGTAAGCCATTTTCTTTTTTCATTCTTTCTAGCGGTGTAATTGGCTTGAAATTTTTAATTCGGTAAGAAATTAAACTAAAAAATATTATTTTAAAGTTGGCTAAGCCGGCATTTTAAGCAAGTTAAGATAATTTTATCTTACTTAAAATCCCGGCTTAATTAGTTTATTTGATAAAAAATCATAAAATTCATTAAAACTATTTAATTGTAAAACTCTATCAGGTTCATTCACTTGAAAAAAACTTGAAGCATTAAGGTTAATGTCTAACTCTATCAGGTTCATTCACTTGAACAAAACTTGAAGCATTAAGGTTAATGTCTAACTCTATCAGGTTCATTCACTTGAACAAAACTTGAAGCATTAAGGTTAATGTCTAACTCTATCAGGTTCATTCACTTGAACAAAACTTGAAACATTAAGGTTAATGTCTAACTCTATCAGGTTCATTCACTTGAAAAAAACTTGAAGCATTAAGGTTAATGTCTAACTCTATCAGGTTCATTCACTTGAACAAAACTTGAAGCATTAAGGTTAATGTCTAACTCTATCAGGTTCATTCACTTGAACAAAACTTGAAACATTAAGGTTAATGTCTAACTCTATCAGGTTCATTCACTTGAACAAAACTTGAAACATTAAGGTTAATGTCTAACTCTATCAGGTTCATTCACTTGAACAAAACTTGAAACATTAAGGTTAATGTCTAACTCTATCAGGTTCATTCACTTGAACAAAACTTGAAACATTAAGGTTAATGTCTAACTCTATCAGGTTCTACATGTAAAAAGACCGAATGGTCCCTAACCGTGACTGGTAGTTCTAAAAGAACTCAGAACTGAGCTTGTCTGACAAGTGAGTCATGAGGTATCCATCATATATGACATCCCTGCCTTAAGGGAACTGTCCAAGCGTCTACATGCACATGATCTGCTGAATTCCACCTAATCAATATGAGGCCCGCATGCCCGTAGAGCACAACTTCTTAGATGTTCGAGGGCTGAGTCCGTTGCCTCATTGTAAATCATATCGAAGTCCGACAAAGCACAGCCTGTTTACCAGCCCATGCTCAAATCAACCCAACTGGCTCGCAGTCCGAGCTCAACTCTCCCTCTCTCTCTCTCTCTGAATCCCTGACTCTGCGCGACTCAAGTACAAGCAAGGCTCATCGCTTCAATCTCGCGCTTCATGCGTGCGCAGACTTCCGATCCACTGGACAATGGCTAGCGACCACCATATGCCACACCCATCACTTGTGGTCAGTGACCTTCAAGCGTGGGGGCGATAAAGGGACGGAGTGCCCACCTCTCTCCCGCTTGAATCTGATAAGTTACCAATTCTCTATCCTGACTACTTTGATCTTTCCCTATTGACGTCAGTTGGTGTGCTAATGGGTTAATTTCCCTGGCGCTAGACGGTGTTGACCACAGTGCGAACATCTGGGAAGACACTATCGGTCCAGCACCGTTGACTGCCCTATTTGTTATCTCCCCCTGAGTCGATGACGCAACCTGGGGGGGGGATAAGGAAATAAGGGAGGGCTTACTTTTCATACAAAGTAACTCACAGAATGTGACAATGTGTGTATGTTCTCGCATGTTTGTTCTCCCAACCAATTTCAACTGATCGACAAGAAATTGTATTTGTTGAAAAACAGGATTTGAATCTTCATAAAAAGTCATCATTTTTTTTTTCAAATTTGATTTTGCTTCTTGCTTGATCTCATCAAAGGTTTCATGAAATGGAGTTTCATCAAAACATTTTAAACGAGCAAGCAAATTCAACAACTGACTCATTGTTTCCAAAGTGGCAGAACAAATATCGTTTGAAAATGATTTAGATAATTGTTTTCCTTTGTAATGTAGTGATATGTCGAAAAATTTTCAAATTGAAATTGATGATTTAATAAACAAAATGTTATTCTGAAATTCCAACAAATAAATATATAAATGTTCATTTTGAATATGGAGTTGATATCCAGAAGGTATTTTCTCTTTACTTAATTTTTCTTTTAGATCAACTAAAGATAACTTGTTTATGACATCATTTTCATTAAACAAGTTTTCCAACTCCATCATTTGATTTGAATTCATTGTTGTTCTACGGTGCTTCGGAGTTGATAAGTATGATGGTGCATTCTGAAAAATACTTGGCACTGCTTCATCTTTCAATTTCATTTTTGGTCTAACAGGTTTATTGGGTTCACATCTTTTCTTTGATCGAGACATGTTTGTATCTTTTACATCACTAACAAAATTACTTGGCAAGAAATGGAGCGAACACATTTTTGAATATTTCACAGGCTGAAAATTTTGGCGAGGATTAATCCATTTTTCACATAATTCCACATTGTTTAATGGATACGAATGAAAAGAAACTCCTTTACTTTCCGCTTTTTCAACACTGTCATATCCACTTTTGCATCCGTATGCAGAACACTTATTGACCATTTTCTTAGTTATTTAGTATATTTAAAATTAGATTTATAAACCAAAACAATTATTTTACGTAAATTTTACCTAGAAATTTTAGAAAAACAACAGTAATAACACAAATCGATAACGCAAAATAACAACCGGAATAAACAATGGACGAACGAAAACAAGCAAGCATGTATATGGTATATATAATAGTGCAACTTTGTTTAACCCTTGCGTCAGCCTAAACCGTACACAGCTAGAATGAAATTTTGTTTGGTTGTGCATCCTGGTGTTATATCTAGATATCCATGGCTTATCCAACCAACAACTCTGTCCCAAAATAATTGACACGAAGTTCCATCGTCTCAAACATACGGCACATGTCAATCGAACTGGTGGGGCGCGTCTGCAGATGTTCACTAACTGTATCATTGAAGGTCATAAATTAGAATTAAGAAATGGCAATCCTATCGTTTCAAGGTCATATAGCTGCTGTTATTTTAAGTAAACGTGACAGTTCCCGAGTTTAAATATTTTTTCTTCCTTTTTTAATCTTTTCTGATCTATTTCTGTTTATAGAATTGAGTTATTTACTGATTGTTTCATTTTTAATATTTTTCAGCAACTATGAAATAACAGCATATGGGTAAAAATTAACGCATTTAGGTGTTTGCGTTGAAACATTTAATGACATATTTCAACGCATTGATCACGCATTAATTGCAGTTAATCAGCAGCCCTAATTTATTCTATTTAAACCCAAAACATTAAGTAAAAATATCAAATATTTTAAAATTATATTTCAAACTATGACTACCTTTTTGTCAATTGCTTTTTATTAAAAAAATGAGAATTCTGGCTTTCAGCAAAATAAATTTTAAAACTATTCATTTAGAGGTATTTTGGCATTACCTGATCTGGGATATATTTACCGTCAGTCTCAGGTGGGATGATTGCCTCCTGGCAAAACTTAACAAAAAAAAGTGGTGGTGCCATAGTCAAAGTGGTTAATCCGAGACCATGGTATTCACAGATATATTGGTGAGGATGTGGTCGGCACACAACACCTTTCCATTCTGTCCCACTCTAGCACTCTCTGACATTTCTGGCAAAAAGGTATGCATACGACACCCTTCCCCTCTGTCCGTGGTTTCAGAAGAAATCTTTGCCAAGCCATTCTATCTTATCGGCTATACACACCAAACTATGCGTTGAAAAGTGTTTGGAAACGCTGACTTAAAATAAATAGTTTTTTTTTTCTTACATTTGCCTTAGAAAAATTAATACAATATACAAAGTATCAGACATTTCAAAAATTTCAAATATCTGACATTTCAAAGATTTCAAATATCTGACATTTCAAAGATTTTAAATATCTGACATTTCAAAGATTTATCACCAAACTTGTGGTGCTAGAAATAAAAAAAAAATATATTCAAAATTAGCGACACATTTCTTCTGATGAAAAATACTTGTCGATTTGTGTATTTTGTTAAGAGACTTGATAATATAAATGTATTCCTAGACATTTTCTTCATCAACTGACGTTTGTCTGACATCAATCGGCCTAAGTTTGACTCTTTATACCATTTGCTTTGCTCGTGCCTATCAAAATATTGTATTTCAAAAAAAGTCTTCGAGTTAAATTAGACCGGGATATTACATCAGTGTACATCAATATGTCTTGTTTCAATCTCCCCCGACAGTGTACATCAATATGTCTTGTTTCAATCTCCCCCTACAGTGTACATCAATATGTCTTGTTTCAATCTCCCCCTACAGTGTACATCAATATGTCTTGTTTCAATCTCCCCCGACAGTGTACATCAATATGTCTTGTTTCAATCTCCCCCGGCAGTGTACATCAATATGTCTTGTTTCAATCTCCCCCGACAGTGTACATCAATATGTCTTGTTTCAATCTCCCCCGACAGTGTACATCAATATGTCTTGTTTCAATCTCCCCCGACAGTGTACATCAATATGTCTTGTTTCAATCTCCCCCGACAGTGTACATCAATATGTCTTGTTTCAATCTCCCCCGACAGTGTACATCAGTATGTCTTGTTTCAATCTCCCCCGACAGTGTACATCAATATGTCTTGTTTCAATCTCCCCCGACAGTGTACATCAATATGTCTTGTTTCAATCTCCCCCTACAGTGTACATCAATATGTCTTGTTTCAATCTCCCCCTACAGTGTACATCAATATGTCTTGTTTCAATCTCCCCCGACAGTGTACATCAATATGTCTTGTTTCAATCTCCCCCGGCAGTGTACATCAATATGTCTTGTTTCAATCTCCCCCGACAGTGTACATCAATATGTCTTGTTTCAATCTCCCCCGACAGTGTACATCAATATGTCTTGTTTCAATCTCCCCCGACAGTGTACATCAATATGTCTTGTTTCAATCTCCCCCGACAGTGTACATCAATATGTCTTGTTTCAATCTCCCCCGACAGTGTACATCAGTATGTCTTGTTTCAATCTCCCCCGACAGTGTACATCAATATGTCTTGTTTCAATCTCCCCCTACAGTGTACATCAATATGTCTTGTTTAAATCTCCCCCTACAGTGTACATCAATATGTCTTGTTTCAATCTCCCCCTACAGTGTACATCAATATGTCTTGTTTCAATCTCCCCCTACAGTGTACATCAATATGTCTTGTTTCAATCTCCCCCTACAGTGTACATCAATATGTCTCGTTTAAATCTCCCCCTACAGTGTACATCAATATGTCTTGTTTCAATCTCCCCCTACAGTGTACATCAATATGTCTTGTTTCAATCTCCCCCGACAGTGTACATCAATATGTCTTGTTTCAATCTCCCCCGACAGTGTACATCAATATGTCTTGTTTCAATCTCCCCCGACAGTGTACATCAATATGTCTTGTTTCAATCTCCCCCTACAGTGTACATCAATATGTCTTGTTTCAATCTTCCCCTACAGTGTACATCAATATGTCTTGTTTCAATCTCCCCCTACAGTGTATATCAATATGTCTTGTTTCAATCTCCCCCTACAGTGTACATCAATATGTCTTGTTTCAATCTCCCCCTACAGTGTACATCAATATGTCTTGTTTCAATCTCCCCCTACAGTGTACATCAATGTCTTGTTTCAATCTCCCCCTACAGTGTACATCAATATGTCTTGTTTCAATCTCCCCCTACAGTGTACATCAATATGTCTTGTTTCAAAGGATGTTTTGGTGTTAAGTCTCAGGACATGATCAAGAGACGACGGACTAGTGTTTATGGTCTAGTGAGTGAAATGGATGTCAAAGATGGAAAGATAAGAAATGCATTAAACATTAAACTACAAATGGAGGTAAGATGTTGTTTTCAGTTTCTTTGAAAATCACGCGACACTATCGTAGTAAATTGAAATAAAAATAAAAATACGGGATACGAACTAAAATTGGAAAAGGCTAATGTAGTAGAGTATAATGAAGTATAGATCTATTCTGTGCTGTTTATAACTGACTACTTAGATCTATTATGAGCTGTTTATAATTGACTACTTAGATCTATTCTGTGCTGTTTATGTCCACCTCAGGCCCCTCATGCAGATGTTCTTGGCCTAATATTCCTACAACCAAATTAAAGTCGATGTTATTTCCCTTTTATTTAACCCTAAACTGATATGGTCGTTTGGGAGAACATATGCTTTCATAGTCCATTCTGTGGGTGTATGCTTTCATAGTCCATTCTGTGGGTGGCACCAATCTCCTCACCAAGTCAGCGGCGAATATTTTTGGCTTTACCAGGGATGAAATCCTGTACCTTTTGAATGTGAGTTCACAATCAACTTAGCTATTCAGCCGCATATCCATTTACGGATGTTTATCACGATTTAGCATCTGTGTCTCTATATTTCCCAGTGTGTCTCTATATTTCCCCGTGTGTCTCCATATTTCCCGTCATTAGATCACAGAGGTTCTGTCGGAGGCAACCTATGGTCTGACTCCTGAAGGTGTAGACACAAACCACTATGAAGCTCAGGACTTTTTTGCCTTCAAAGAGATCCTTGGTAGCGGTGCCACTGGAGTTGTATTTAGAGCTGTATTCAAACCTACTGGAGAAATATTTGCAGTCAAGTTTATACCAAACTTTCGACAGATTAAAATTATGGTCATTCGAGAGCTGGCAGTTTTAAAATTTAGTAATTTGTGCAAGTAAGTCTCATTAAATTATTAAATTCTATAAAGTCTCTCAATGGATTTGTTTTACTATAGTGTAACAAATAATGATGTTTTTAATACATGGTACCAGACGTCACACATTTTACAGAAATAAATGACGTCATTCTTTTAACTCGTTAAGGTTTTGACTGTGAATCTGATGGGTGTGGTTCGTGTTAGGTTACCAATTTCCAAATTTGACACTACACTTATGGTAGCGACTACTGTTACATAATCCAATCATCGTATATTGATATTTAAGCCAACTGATATTATGAAGTGACAGTCAGAACAGTTAGTTTTAAAGGTAGATGATTATTTGGGTTTTCATAATACTGAAGAGGTAGTAATGCTTGTAGTCTGCCCGTTGTCTGCCTATTGTCTGCCTATTATCTGTCTGTTGTCTGTCTGTTGTGTGCCTGTTGTCTGCTTGTTGTCTGTCTTTTGAACCAATTGAGCGTGATATATAATAAGGTAATCATTTAATGGCTTTTAAAGGATTAAATTTTTAATTGGATATTATGGGGGGCAATGGATAGAGCGAAACACGGAAAACCAACAATCGGTTGAGGGGACTTGAGGGGACTTGAGGGGACGGGTGGTCGGTCGTACAAATCCTGAGTGTCTTGGTTTTTTCTTTTCAAAATTTTCTTAAGAAAAAAAAAGCGAGGGTGTTTACCATACGGCGCTTGACTGTCGACTTGAGGGTCTTGGATTTTATCTCCTGTGAGAACCATTGAAATTGTTCAGGTAATGATGAAATTTCCCCCCTGGAACCACCACGGCCACTACAAAAGGTGAGGTGTGAGAGCTGAGCTACAAAAACAGTCCCATTGGTAGGTTATAGTCTCTAAGATATAAAGATCTCATCCATACAGGGACTTCAAAGACAAATACAAGGAAAACTTCTTCAAAACGTCCCGAAATTAAATAAGTATATATAAGCAATGGAACTGAACAATGAAGACAGCTTTATAAAAAAAGCCAATTTGACAAAAAAATTGACGGCAATATAAATTATTGAAGAAAGGCAAATAATAGTGTAATAGCTTGAAATATAATTCTAATAGATATGAATTCTGTAGGTGTACAGACTTATAAAGTTAGACAATAGCGTGCAAGAACAATTAACACTTGAATATCTTAAAAGTAAAAATGAACTATATAATACACTTTCATTAATTATTTTCATTAAAATACTCCAAAAATAATAACAGAACAAGACAGTTTCTTAGATAATACCACAGAATATATGAGCTCAGACAAATATTATATGGGATCATACCATTAATACATGGGATCATAAAATTTTATATTGGCTCATACAATTATTACATGGGATCAAAATTCATAAAAATTATTACTATTGTGGAAGTTTTATTTATATGACGCTACTTGGTTAGTACCGCCCAACCTAGTCACTTTCTAAATAACGCAATAGGGTTAAAGAGTAATAGTTCAGTATTGTTGTTTTAAGTACGTTTATTTGTCTAATTTCTAATAAATTAATGAATCTAAAATTCGATGTAGGCGCCCACACCTTTAAAAGACATCATTATTTGTTTCAGTATTTCTCTTGGATGTTTTTTTTTTTCTGCTTTAATATTATTGTTTTTGTTTCATTTAGTAAAATCATATTTCTTAACAGTTTTCCTTTCTTTTTTTATATTCTTTTTAATGTTTGTGAGAATGATGTTAAGTATTATAATGTTTGTGATAAAAGTCTGTAAGTTTTTTAATGTTAAGCTCTGACAAGATTTTTTTTTCTAAAATTCAAGATATCTTATCAGTTTTCATTCACACTTTCGAGTTGATACAAATATGTATTTTGTTATGGAGATATGTGAAGGTGGAACATTGGAAGATTTAATAGAACCTAAGCACCTGATGCCACCTAAGATAGCAAGGTATTAAGCACACTGTATTTTGTTCCAATTGTATACATTATATTGTACCGAAAGGTGAAATGTATTGAATACATTATATTGTACAAAAGGTGACATATTTTAAACTCAATGATTTAATGTACTGAACAACAATGTTTGTCGGTAAATTAAGTACATTTCATACTGAGAAGCTGTAAAGTAGCAATTGTATTGGTGCGATTTTAGAACTATTGTAGGTTCTACCTAAAAAATATATTACAACAAAGTAACTGCTTCTACATCTACCAACTACTGCAACAAAGTACCATCTTCTACATTCATCAACAATTGCAGTTAAGCAACTCCTTCTACATTCACCAACTATTGCAGTTAAGTAACTCCTTCTATATTCACCAACTATTGCAACAAAGTACCATCTTCTACATTCACAAACTATTGCAGTTAAGTACATCTTCTACATTCACCAACTACTGCAGTTAAGTAACATCTTCTACATTCACCAACTATTGCAGTTAAGTAACTCCTTCTACATTCAACAACTACTGCAACAAAGTACCATCTTCTACATTCACCAACTACTGCAAATAAGTACCATCTTCTTCATCCACCAACTACTGCAACAAAGAACCATCTTCTACATTCACCAACTACTGCAACAAAGTACCATCTTCTTCATCCACCAACTACTGCAACAAAGAATCATCTTCTACATTCACCAACTACTGCAACAAAGTAACTTTTTCTACATTCACCAACTACTGCAACAAAGTAACTCCTTCTACATCCACCAACTACTGCAACAAAGTAACTCCTTCTACATTCACCAACTACTGCAAAAAAGTACCATCTTCTACATCCACCAACTACTGCAACAAAGTAACTCCTTCTACATTCACCAACTACTGCAAAAAAGTACCATCTTCTACATTCACCAACTATTGCAGTCAAGTAACTCCTTCTATATTCACCAACTACTGCAACAAAGTACCATCTTCTACATTCACAAACTATTTTAGTTAAGTACATCTTCTACATTCACCAACTACTGCAGTTAAGTAACATCTTCTACATTCACCAACTATTGCAGTTAAGTAACTCCTTCTACATTCACCAACTATTGCAGTCAAGTAACTCCTTCTACATTCACCAACTACTGCAACAAAGTACCTTCTTCTACATTCACAAACTATTGCAGTCAAGTAACTCCTTCTACATTCACCAACTACTGCAACAAAGTAACATCTTCTACATGCACCAACTATTGCAACACAGTAACATCTTCTACATCCACCAACTACTGCAACAAAGTAACATCTTCTACATGCACCAACTATTGCAACACAGTAACATCTTCTACATCCACCAACTACTGCAACAAAGTAACATCTTCTACATCCACCAACTACTGCAACACAGTAACATCCTCTACATCCATGTATCAAAGAGTCAAAAATATATTGTCAGGGAGGCTAATTTATTCTTGTAACATTGTAATACTTTTTTAATAAATGGAAACCTTATAGTACCTTGTAACGTGACACATTGTGAAGGGTCTCTAATATTGTTGCACATCTTAAAGTGTCTCTAATATTGTTACACATTGTGAAGTGTCTCTATATTGTAACACACTTTGAAGTGTCTCTAATATTGTAACACATTGTGAAGTGTCTCTAATATTGTAACACATTGTGAAGTGTCTCTAATATTGTAACACATTGTGAAGTGTCTTTAATATTGTAACACATTGTGAAGTATCTCTAATATTGTAACACACTGTGAAGTGTCTCTAATATTGCATTACATTTTGATACACAGGATATATTTAAAAGAAATATCGAGTGCTTTGTTTTTTCTGCACCGAATGAAAATTGTTCACCGTGATGTCTACCTAGCCAATTGTTTACTGACTATAAAAGGTAGGAAGTATTTACTGACTATAAAAGTAGGAAGTATTTACTAACTATAAAAGTAGGAAGTATTTACTGACTATAAAAGTAGGAAGTATTTACTGACTATAACAGGTAGGAAGTATTTACTGACTATAAAAGGTAGGAAGTATTTACTGACTATAAAAGTAGGAAGTATTTACTGACTATAAAAGTAGGAAGTATTTACTGACTATAAAAGGTAGGAAGTATTTACTGACTATAAAATGTAGGAAGTATTTACTGACTATAAAATTAGGAAGTATTTACTGACTATAAAAGTAGGAAGTATTTGCTGACTATAAAAGTAAGAAATATTTACTGACTATAAAAGTAGGAAGTATTTACTGACTATAAAAGTAGGAAGTATTTACTGACTATAAAAGTAGGAAGTATTTACTGACTATAAAAGTAGGAAGTATTTACTGACTATAAAAGTAGGAAGTATTTGCTGACTATAAATTAGGAAGTATTTAATGACTATAAAAGTAGGAAGTATTTACTGACAATAAAAGTAGGAAGTATTTACTGACTATAAAAGTAGGAAGTATTAATTGACTGAAAAAAGTTTTCCATAATCTACTACTATAAAATTAATGTAGCATTCTATGGCAATAAAATGAAGGAATTTTTTACCGAGTATAAAGGTTATGGTCTATTTACTAAAGGGCATGGTATATCTACTAGCTATAGACTAAAGGGCATGGTATATCTACTAGTATAGACTAAATGGTATGAAAAATGTAATGTCTACATGGACATACCCTTTTAACAATTTTAAAACTCATTATAAGTGAGAAGTGTGTTAATGATTTGAATTTAATATTTCATTTATTTTACATCCGACAGCTACATATAATTTTTCACATTTTTTTATAACTATAGTCAGAAGCATATTTAGTCAGAGCCATATTTAGGTTTATTAGGGACCCGTGTGCAGAAGAATGTATAGCCCCCTCCCAAATGGATTATAAATATAATGGATTATATATAAATGAATATTTTGACTACATTTGCAAGTCCAGATACCGACTTTGTGTGTGTCATAAAAGAGCACATGTCATGTGTGTTGTAATCCAGATACCGACTTGCCAATGTAGTAAAAAAATTCATTTTATAATAAATTGTATACTTTGTAAAAAAAGAGCTATGGTGTTAAACTCTAACTTTTGTTATTCAAAGTCAAACTTGACGGTGCCTAGGGCCTCCTCTACACGTTAGGCCTCTCTCTAGGGCCTCCTCTTCAAGTTAGGCCGCTCTCTAGGTTCTCTATACGTTAGGCTTCTCCAGGGCCTCCTCTAAAAGTTATGGCTCTCTAGGGCCTCCTCTACAGGTTTGGCCTATCTCTAGGGCATCTACACGTTAGGCCTCTCTCTAGGGCCTCATCTACAAGTTAGGCCTCTCTCTAGGGCCTCTACACGTTAGGCCTCTCTCTAGGGCCTCCTCTACAAGTTAGCCTCTCTCTAGGGCCTCCTCTACAAGCTAGGCCTCTCTCTAGAGCCTCCTCTACAAGTTAGGCCTCTCTCTAGGGCCTCTACAAGTTAGCCTCTCTCTAGGGCCTCCTTTACAAGTTAGCCTCTCTCTAGGGCCTCCTCTACAAGCTAGGCCTCTCTCTAGAGCCTCCTCTACAAGTTAGGCCTCTCTCTAGGGCCTCTACAAGTTAGCCTCTCTCTAGGGCCTCCTCTACAAGTTAGCCTCTCTCTAGGGCCTCCTCTACAAGCTAGGCCTCTCTCTAGAGCCTCCTCTACAAGTTAGGCCTCTCTCTAGGGCCTCCTCTACACGTTAAGCCTCTCTCTAGGGTCTCATCTACAAGCTAGGCCTCTCTCTAGGGCCTCCTCTACAAGTTAGGCCTCTCTCTAGGGCCTCCTCTACAAGTTAGGCCTCTCTCTAGGGCACCCTCTATACAATAAGCGACTGATCAATCAACCATACAGCATCGAAAGGGCAAAGGGATAGACTCTGCTGTAATGGAAAATATGAGTCTGCCATATTCTCTGACACATTGTTACCACTCCTTGGGTTTTCCCCACAAAATCTTGGGTTTTCGGACACTAACTTTTGAAATGGGGATCTCAGCTGAAAATTTTAGTTTTTTTTATCTATTTAGTTTTTCTCTATTGTTAAGTGTCCGCCCACCCCAATCCACTTATCATTTATGGTGGGAAAAGGGGGAGTACTGAACCATTAATATTGACTTTGTGTTTCAAACTACATTTCTTGGTATTGTAGTCTAATCTATATAGGCCATCACGTTTTTATTTAATCAATATATTGTTATAGAATAATGTACGCCTTCGGAGTGTACCTACTATTAGACGAACACTACTAGTTACAGCTTTTACAAACTCATTTGCACAGAACACTATGCAAGAACCATGCATTTTCACAATCTTCACTGGGTTACAAATTTAAAAAAAAATTTTTGTTCCTCTGAATTTTTTAAAAGTTTCTAATAGATTTTTATATGCTGATTTCAAATCTGTAATCAATTTTTCTCTATCATTGACCATTCCCAAGATATCAACAATCTCATGATTTAAGCTTTTATAATGGCGATATAGTTATATAGCTAGCTGCAAAATACTTTTATTCGAAACATTTTAACACAAAGCAATGTTCAATTGCCACAAATTGTTAGTAATGATATATTTGCATATCATGATCATGATACATTACAAATGTCATAGATAAAACTAAGTAAGTTTAAACTTGGATCTCTAAAAATGCTGCGAAGAAGGACATTAACGGTTGTGTCCAGTACCATCACGTCGGACTATTGACCAGATATAATCACCCATCATAGCACTGTCCCAGTGCCCTCGGTACCTCTGCTCCATATGTCTTGGTGGAAGCGTTCACCGTGCTCTTCGCTTGTGCTTCCCTAATTCCCGTGAAAAAAGTCTATGTGTGAATGAAGATAATGCATTTTGAGGGACATACGACATCCCATTTTCTGATAGGCTTTTATCATGTTAGACACAAGTTCTTTGTAATTTGCTTCTTTATTATTTCCCTAGAATCCATTAACTACAGCTCTAAAAGACTTCCATGCTTGCATTTCTAGCCCACTCATGGTTTTTTCCAATGTTTCTGAGGCTAACATTTTTCGCACTTGTGAACCAAAGAAAATTCCTCCTGAATTTGGCCTCAGTAAGTTTTCGAAACATGATGCGAATTTGTTGATAAGTCTCACCTCCATGATCCAATGCAGTCACAAACTGCTTAATAAGGCCAAATTAATATGGAGAGGAGGAAGTAGCACTTTACTTGTGGGGTCCACAGCAAAAAACATTTAGTATTAGATTTGGTCTGGTACAGGAATGATGTCATTGACAAGAGCTGTAGACAGCTGACTTCCCCCCCCCCCCCGGTAAAGGGTCATCGATAAGTATCAAATCTATTGTTAGGTGGCAACATAGGCGGTTGTCTAATTGGTTATGTGGCTACATAGGCGGTTGTCTAATTGGTTATGTGGCTACATAGGCGGTTGTCTAATTGGTTATGTGGCTACATAGGCGGTTGTCTAATTGGTTATGTGGCTACATAGGCGGTTGTCTAATTGGTTATGTGGCTACATAGGCGGTTGTCTAATTGGTTATGTGGCTACATAGGCGGTTGTCTAATTGGTTATGTGGCTACATAGGCGGTTGTCTAATTGGTTATGTGGCTACATAGGCGGTTGTCTAATTGGTTATGTGGCTACATAGGCGGTTGTCTAATTGGTTATGTGGCTACATAGGCGGTTGTCTAATTGGTTATGTGGCTACATAGGCGGTTGTCTGATTGGTTATGTGGCTACATAGGCGGTTGTCTAATTTGTCTGTCCAAAAGAAGAGTGTTTGTACGTGACTCAATCCAGAAGATGGCTAACCTAAATATTGGGTTAAAGAGTAATAGTTCAGTATTGTTGTTTTAAGTACATGTTTATTTGTCTAATTTCTAATAAATTAAAGAATCTAAAATTCGATGTAGGCGCCCACACCTTTAAAAGACATCATTATTTGTTTCAGTATTTCTCTTGGATGTTTTTTTTTGTTTGCTTTAATATTATTGTTTTTTGTTTCATTTAGTAAAATCATATTTCTTAACAGTTTTCCTTTCTTTTTTATATTCTTTTTAATGTTTGTGAGGATGATGTTAAGTATTATAATGTTGGATTTCATTAAATTCTATGACATTTTAAAACCATAAAGATGTGAATACAATTGCGATATGACAGTCTATTTTATCGTCTTATTTCCGTTCTTCAAATAAAAAAAATTGCCATTACTTTTTTAATTATGTCAAACAAAATACAGCCAGCGGGATTGGGTGGGGATGGGTGGGGATGGACATTTTACCTGTTTTTACAACGTTTTTCTTAACTTCACTTCTTGTCTGTTTGTCCGCGGAATTTCGCAATCCAATTTTAGACCACTTTCCGATAAGCTATAGCTCTGATACTTTCAAAAAAACTCAGAACCCGATGACAATGCAATATTTTTACTATTTTATTATGATTTGATGAGTTTCTTAATAAATAAAATTAAATATGTATGGCGAATAGGTCACAGCCTGGTCTAAATCAAGGGAAATTACTGATGCTAAATATAGTACACAGTAACGGAATTAGGCACCAGTTTTAGACCACTTTCCGAAAAACTATAGCTCTGATACTTTCAATATAGCTCAGAACCCGATGACAATGCAATATTCTTACTATTTCATTATGATTTGATGAGTTTCTTAAGTATTTTTCGAAAATAAAATTATTGTGGCTGAAGTAGTGAAGAAAGAATGTGTAACGTCAGAGCTCTCCGATACGTTCTTGTGATCAGACCACTTCCAGAACAAAAAAAATTAACGACCAAAATTGATTTTAAAAGCGAACGCATCGCAATAAAAACAAATGTGTTGAAAAATTATTTAAAGTGAAATAATTCAAAATTTATATTCTCTGTTTATAAACATGATACTCGAATACGTTTCACTACTTTCTTTGATTTTACAATGTGCGGTTGTGTAGGTTACGCGCACAGTTGTGTATGTTTACGTGGCGAGGTCAAGTGAGAGGTCACGAAGTCAAGATTCCGAAAAGCTATAGCTCTGATACTTTCAATATAGCTCAGAACCCGATGACAATGCAATAGTCTTACTATTTCAATATGATTTGATGCTTAATCGGGTCTGTCTTACACCAAATTTTTTTAACTCTTTGTATTAATTGAAAAAAAATATTTTAACTAAAAGTAGAAAATAAAATTTACATTATAACAAACTATTTTATAAAAAAAAACAACGTTTTTCTTGCGTACTAATAAGCAGAAAATAATTTCTGAACAAATTGGTAAGATGGTAATAGTAACTGACTTTATAAGAGCTTCTGATACTCTAATTTATATAAATGAAAACCTGTTTAAAATAATTTCACTATATTAATATATTGATTCAATTGACTTTACAAGTATTACATTCTAAATCATGAGTTTAGGTTATACAACACTAGAATTAATTTTACTTTAATTGTTAACATTTGATGATTCTAATACTGTAATACAAACATTCACATAATATAAAACATGTGCCCAACGTTTTTCGTTTTTATAAAAATCAGAAGCTCTTATAAAGTCTATTACTATTACCATCTTAGCAATTTATTCAGAAATTATTTTCTGCTTTTTAGTACGCAAGACAACCGTTGTTTTTTTATAAAATATTTTTTATAATGTAATTTTTATTAATTTGTGCGGGTAATGCAGGAGGGTGAAAGGAGTAGTGTTTTGTGTTACATCAACATAGAACCCTAACCTCTTAAAATTAGTGTTTTGTGTTACATCAACATAGAACCCTAACCTCTTAAAATTAGTGATTTGTGTTACATCAACATAGAACCCTAACCTCCTAGAAAGGGGTGGAGTCAGGCAGTCTCTATCTATATTCGTGGTTCTAAGCCGGCGGTACGCGTACCCAAAGGTTAGGAAAGGGTAAGCAGAGACATTTAATTGTCTTTTAGGGTTTTAACTAATAAAGATCGACAGTATATTTATAGCGCAGTATTCATAAATTAATTTCCAAATTATACTATTAATAGAATACATTTTCACTGACTGTAAAATGTTAGTAGTATTTACTAAATATTAAATAGTAAATAATAATCTTTTACTGATATTTTAAAATATTAGAAAACAATTTAAGGACATTTTTTTTAAATCGCAAATTTAATAATTGGTTAAAAAAAAGTAGATATCCCATGAATGGTTTTGTTAAATAAATGAGATATCGTACTGACTTTCTGTCAATTCATTTGATTCTCAGCTGTTAGTTCTGTCAATTCATTTGATTCTCAGCTGATAGCTCAGTCAATTCATTTGATGTTCAGCTGATAGCTCAGTCAATTCATTTGATGTTCAGCTGATAGCTCAGTCAATTCATTTGATGTTCAGCTGATAGCTCAGTCAATTCATTTGATGTTCAGCTGATAGCTCAGTCAATTCATTTGATGTTCAGCTGATAGCTCAGTCAATTCATTTGATTCTCAGCTGTTAGTTCTGTCAATTCATTTGATGTTCAGCTGATAGCTCAGTCAATTCATTTGATTCTCAGCTGTTAGTTCTGTCAATTCATTTGATGTTCAGCTGATAGCTCAGTCAATTCATTTGATGTTCAGCTGATAGCTCAGTCAATTCATTTGATTCTCAGCTGTTAGTTCTGTCAATTCATTTGATGTTCAGCTGATAGCTCAGTCAATTCATTTGATGTTCAGCTGATAGCTCAGTCAATTCATTTGATTCTCAGCTGTTAGTTCTGTCAATTCATTTGATGTTCAGCTGATAGCTCAGTCAATTGAATTAGATGCTCAACTGATTCAGATTTTTTTTTTAAAATGATGAAAGATAGTCTAAACAATAAAAGAATGTCTACACAATAAAAGAATGTCTAAACAATAAAAGAATGTCTAAAAGATAAAAGAATGTCTAAACGATGAAAGAATGTCTATAGACTTCTATACATTTTGTAAAATGCAAGCATGCTTGATGTAGATTCATCGCATTAAACTAAAATAGACCTGAAGTAAAATTTGACTATTTATTTACAGCTCATTTGAAATTGTGTGATTTTGGTTTGTGTCGGACTGTAGAGGACCCACAAGGGGAAATAATGACTGACTGTGGTAAACCTTGGATTAGAGCCCCTGAAATGTACTTGGATAAACCTTGCAGCTTCGGCATTGACTGGTGGAGTGTTGGAATTTTATTATATCGTTTCATTACTGGCTGTAATCCTTTCATTACTGATAAGTTAACTCAGGGGTAATTTACTTATTGTTATCGTTTCATTACTGACAAGTTTACTCCGTGGTAATTTACTTGTTATTGTTTCATTACTGACAGGTTAGCTCAGGTGTAATATAGTTATTGTTCCATTACTGACAATTTCTTTCAAATTTAAATTACATATTGATTCGTTTTATTGCGCATTGTATAAAGTTTCCTTAAATATGAAATCATTTTCTAAAATGGACTAAGATCGTATAGCACTATTCATTTTCAATGACTCGCTGAAATATAATTATAATCAGTTGTTATTAAGAGATTGCTGTTTTAAATCAGGCAAGAAGCAAATATTCTTTTATCTAGTCATTTACAAACTCGTGCCATTTCCTAAGCTGATTTATTCTAAAGAAGAATTAAATCTACTGCATACTTACATTTTTTCACTTCTACGAAATGTGTTCTATCAATAATAAAATGACCACAACATTTATTTACTTGTTTAAAAATGTGTTCTATCAATAATAAAATGACCACAACATTTATTTACTTGTTTAAAAATGTGTTCTATCAATAATAAAATGACCACAACATTTATTTACTTGTTTAAAAATGTGTTCTATCAATAATAAAATGACCACAACATTTATTTACTTGTTTAAAAATGTGTTCTATCAATAATAAAATGAACACAACATTTATTTACTTGTTTAAAAACAACAACTTCGGACTAAGATATCAAGCAATTAAATATAACCCATTCGATTATAAAACGTGTCCGCATTGAGTTTATGAGCAAGATGTATTCCAACCAAAATAAAAACCAAACGTTCATATGTCAGTTAAAGGCACATACATTGACGTGTGATAACGTAATCGAAATAAAGTGACAGTCAATTTGAAAATATAAGCGTATAATAGTAATTTAATTGATCAAAGTAAAGTGACTGTCACTATTTGTATGATGTAAGAGAATATATATGTATGTATGTGTGTGTGTGTGTGTGTGTATGTGTGTGTGTGTGTGTGTGTGTGTGTGCTTTTAAAGCTTTCTTTATTGTTTTAATATTTCTAATATGTTTAAAACTATTTATGTACTGCTTAATTTCTGTTTGATCTGCAGTTATCAAAGTGTTACAAAGTTAAAAGAAAAATATCCTGAATGGCTATTTACTGATAAAGATGCCATGGATCTCTGTCAAAAGTTACTCATAAAAGATCCAAAACGAAGATTATGTGCAGAAAACGAAATTTTAGATATAAAGGTAAATCAACACTAGATGAGAACCGTGAGGTCAATGATACATTCATAAAAACAGAATCGCGTGGCGGCCATGTATATAAAGCCAACATTTGTAGGTATATGTTGATACAAACAACTACAGTTATACTTGATACAATATATATGGCCGCCATCTATTGTAGGTATATGTTGATACAAACAACTACAGTTATACTTGATACACTATATATGACCGCCATCTATTGTAGGTATATATTAATACAAACAACTACAGTTATACTTGATACAATATATATGGCCGCCATCTATTGTAGGTATATGTTGATACAAACAACTACAGTTATACTTGATACACTATATATGACCGCCATCTATTGTAGGTATATATTAATACAAACAACTACAGTTATACTTGATACAATATATATGGCCGCCATCTATTGTAGGTATATGTTGATACAAACAACTACAGTTATTCTTGATACAATATATATGGCCGCCATCTGTTGTAGGTATATATTAATACAAACAACTACAGTTATACTTGATACAATATATATGACCGCCATCTGTTGTAGGTATATATTAATACAAACAACTACAGTTATACTTGATACAATATATATGGCCGCCATCTGTTGTAGGTATATATTGATACAAACAATTACAGTTATACTTGATACAATATATATGGCCGCCATCTGTTGTAGGTATATATTAATATAAACAACTACAGTTATACTTGATACAATATATATGGCCGCCATCTATTGTAGGTATATGTTGATACAAACAACTACAGTTATACTTGATACAATATATATGGCCGCCATCTGTTGTAGGTATATATTAATACAAACAACTACAGTTATACTTGATACAATATATATGGCCGCCATCTGTTGTAGGTATATATTAATACAAACAACTACAGTTATACTTGATACAATATATATGGCCGCCATCTATTGTAGGTATATATTAATATAAACAACTACAGTTATACTTGATACAATATATATGGCCGCCATCTATTGTAGGTATATATTGATACAAACAATTACAGTTATACTTGATACAATATATATGGCCGCCATCTGTTGTAGGTATATATTAATATAAACAACTACAGTTATACTTGATACAATATATATGGCCGCCATCTATTGTAGGTATATGTTGATACAAACAACTACAGTTATACTTGATACAATATATATGGCCGCCATCTGTTGTAGGTATATATTAATACAAACAACTACAGTTATACTTGATACAATATATATGGCCGCCATCTATTGTAGGTATATGTTGATACAAACAACTACAGTTATACTTGATACAATATATATGGCCGCCATCTGTTGTAGATATATATTAATACAAACAACTACAGTTATACTTGATACAATACATATGGCCGCCATCTATTGTAGGTATATGTTGATACAAACAACTACAGTTATACTTGATACAATATATATGGCCGCCATTTCTGGTTTCATAAACATAAAGAAGTAAACTTTAATAACTTCTAACACATGAAGAAACGATATGTATGAATAAATATAAACTTAAATATAAACTTTGAACAACCTAGTCTATATCTAACGCTGTCTTTAAGACTCCTTTGGAACGTTTACTGGTCTACTAAGTTAAATTTCAACTCGCAGGTCTACTACTCCAATTAATCTACAAACCAAAATATTTAGGTCAACATTGTTTATTACAGTGTCAAGTGTACTTCAGGTTTGTTACATTCATCGGTGATTTAATTTCAGTTAATCACCTTTTTTATTTTGGTTAAAAGTAGAAAATTCAGTCACCCATACTTGTTTTATGGTCATATAAAATCATAATTCGATTATTTTACTTATTTTTAACTTGTTTTAGAGTCACCCATACTTTGATTCAGAGTCACACATACTTTGTTTTACCTATACTTTGTTTCAGAGTTACCCATACTTTGTTTTAGAATAACCCTTACTTTGTTTCAGAATAACCTATACTTTGTTTCAGAGTCATCCATACTTTGTTTCAGAAATCACTCATACTTTGTTTCAGTCACCCATACTTTGTTTCAGAAATCACTGACACTTTGTTTCAGTCACCCATATTTTGATTGAGAATCACCCATACTTTACTTTATTTCAGAGTCATCCATACTTTACAAACATTGACTGGGATGAAGAAGAAAACATGGCCCATGCAATAGAGCAGGACATGCTGCGTGACGTAGAGAGATATGTTGTAGTGTTTGCACGAATGTACACGGTCTTGGGTCTGAACACCGAGACACTGGCAGCCTCCTTATCTAAGGCCCGAGGTAGCATCAGCTCATTGGAGAGAGGGGACAAATCGAAGCTCTTGTCTGTAACACTAAGAAAAATTATGCCGCTATCAGCTACGCCCCTGAATGGGGACTGGTCAACAAAACGAACAACAGAGTCATCTGTTTGACGAACAACAGAGTCATCTGTTTGACGAACAACAGAGTCATCTGTTTGACGAACAACAGTCATCTGTTTGACGTATTGTCATACAAACAAGGATCTTAAACATATAATAACAAATAATTGTACATTATGACACTGAAAAGTATTGGATAATTTTGTGTTCATCATTTAAGACAATTTTTTTTTTGGGGGGGGGGGGGGGAGAAGGGAATGTTTTACTTAGGATTTTTCCTTATGTCCGGGATGTTCTTTTTTATATATTCATTGAATTGGTTTCTTAATTTTTGCACATATATCTAAAGTAAAATATAATTGGGGAATGGATGGTCTTTTTGTAGACATTTTCATTAGAAGAGAAAACATTGTCTTAGATTGGTGCTGAATGGGACCAGGCCCGAAGCGTGCGGGGGGTGCAGGGGGGCTGCCCCCCCCCCCTGCGTTTTGTCTGCCCCCCCTGCTTATTTTATTCTTCTTAGTAAAATGTATTACCTGGCCCCTCCTGCTATTGTCAGGCCCCTGCTGTAGAATGCCTGGTCCCTGCTGTAGAATTTTCACGCTACGTGGCTGAATGGGACACGTAGAATCAGATACATCACAGGCATAGAATTGTGTCACAGGCATAGAATTGTGTCACATGCATATAATTGTGTCACAGGCATAGAATTGTGTCACAGGCATAGAATTGTGTCACAGGCATAGAATTGTGTCACAGGCATAGAATTGTGTCACATGCATAGAATTGTGTCACATGCATATAATTGTGTCACAGGCATATAATTGTGTCACATGCATAGAATTGTGTCACATGCATATAATTGTGTCACAGGCATAGAATTGTGTCACATGCATATAATTATGTCACAGGCACATAAATGTGTCGTAGGCATAAAATTGTGTCCCATGCATAGAATTGTGTCCCAACTTCCATGTTCCAGTTAGTAGAGTGAATGATACACATGTGAATATGCTAATCATTAAAATTGGAAATTGAATTCTATTACACTGATTTTAAAATAACTATATAATTTTCTAGTACTACATTGTTCAGTATTTTATTAATTTATGTTCTTTAAGAAGAAAGATTTCGGTGCATTTGTCCAAATTTAAAGTATTTAGAATGGACTTTTTTCTTACATGTATATCTGTCGCTAATTTCGGGGACTTGAATAATAGACACATGACCATTTGGACTGACAATAAAAGACTGTATCATATGTCATTACTGTTCACAATATTTCAATGTTAAATCAGTTTTATACATTTTGTTATTTCATCCATGGTAGCCCCAGTCTACACATCGACTTGCACAGCTTAATTCTATCACATTTTTATTGGCTATTTCAAATAGAATTATAGAATATTTTGAACGTGTTCTACATGTTTATTCCATTTCATATTATCTTGTCTAATACATTGTGCAACACTTGTGTAATTGTGGCTAAGAATGCTGTCTTGTGCCTCTCAATATGTAAAAAAAAACGTACTCAGAAATACAACACATTTCCTACGCTCTAACTGCTCAAATTTTATCTATAAAAATAATGAATCCTCCTTGGCGGAAATTCAATTATTGCGATAAAATCTGGATACCAGTTAGCTGTGAGAGTCTTTTATCTGTAAAAAGTTGTCGACAATTTTAATCTTAATTTTTTACGAGTTTTAAATGTTTTTTTCCCAGGTTATTCTTTGGGTGCCTAGAGTCTCTATGGACCTTAGTCCACCTCTATCTACAAGGCCTTAGTCCACCTCTATCTACAAGGCCTTAGTCCACCTCTATCTACAAGGCCTTAGTCCACCTCTATCTACAAGGCCTTAGTCCACCTCTATCAACAATGCCTTAGTCCACCTCTATCTACAAGGCCTTAGTCCACCTCTATCTACAAGGCCTTAGTCCAACTCTATCTACAAGGCCTTAGTCCACCTCTATCTACAAGGCCTTAGTCCACCTCTATCTACAAGGCCTTAGTCCACCTCTATCTACAAGGCCTTAGTCCACCTCTATCAACAAGGCCTTAGTCCACCTCTATCTACAAGGCCTTAGTCCACCTCTATTTACAAGGCCTTATCCCACCTCTATCTACAAGGCCTTAGTCCACCTCTATCTACAAGGCCTTAGTCCACCTCTATCTACAAGGCCTTAGTCCAACTCTATCTACAAGGCCTTAGTCCACCTCTATCTACAAGGCCTTAGTCCACCTCTATCTACAAGGCTTTAGTCCACCTCTATCAACAAGGCCTTAGTCCACCTCTATCTACAAGGCCTTAGTCCACCTCTATATACAAGGCCTTATCCCATCTCTATCTACAAGGCCTTAGTCCACCTCTATCTACAAGGCCTTAGTCCACCTCTATTTACAAGGCCTTAGTCCACCTCTATCTACAAGGCCTTAGTCCACCTCTATCTACAAGGCAGCACTTGGATTATTGATATCTTTTAGTGAGCATTATACACTGTACTCAGCTTGATCACAAAGATACACTATACACTGTACTTAACTTGTTCACACAGATACACTATACACTGTACTCAGCTTGTTCACACAGATACACTATACACTGTACTCAACTTGTTCATACACATACACTTTACACTGTACTCAGTATACACTGTACTCAGCTTGTTCACACATATACACTATACACTGCAGTCAGCTTGTTCACACATATACACTATACACTGCACTCAGCTTGTTCACACAGATACACTATACACTGCACTCAGCTTTTTCACACAGATACACTATACACTGCACTCAGCTTGATCACACAGATACACTATACACTGCACTCAGCTTGTTCACACAGATACACTATACACTGCACTCAGCTTGTTCACACAGATACACTATAAACTGTACTCAGTATACACTGTACTCAGCTTGTTCACACAGATACACTATACACTGCACTCAGCTTGTTCACACAGATACACTATACTCAGTATACACTGTACTCAGCTTGTTTACACAGATACACTATACACTTCACTCAGCTTGTTCACACTGATACACTATACATTGCACTCAGCTTGTTCACACAGATACACTATACACTGTACTCACCTTGTTCACACAGATACACTATAAACTATACGCAGCTTGTTCACACAGATACACTGTAAATTGCACTCAGCTTGTTCACAAGGATACACTATATACTGCACTCAGCTTGTTCACACAGATACACTATACACTGCATTCAGCTTGTTCTCACAGATATACTATACACTGTACTCAGTATACACTGTACTCAGCTTGTTTACACAGATATACTATACACTGCACTCAGCTTGTTCACACAGATACACTATACATTGCACTCAGCTTGTTCACACAGATACACTATACACTGCACTCAGCTTGATCACACAGATACACTATACACTGCACTCAGCTTGATCACACAGATACACTATACACTGCACTCAGCTTGTTCACACAGATACACTATACACTGCACTCAGCTTGTTCACACAGACACACTATACATTGCACACAGCTTGTTCACACAGATACACTATACACTGTACTCAGTATACACTGTACTCAGCTTGTTCACACAGATTCACTAAACACTGCACTCAGCTTGTTCACACATATACACTATACACTGCAGTCAGCTTGTTCACGCTATAAACTTTAATTAGCTTGTTCACACAGATTCACTAAACACAGATACACTGTACTCAGCTTGTTTGCACAGATACACTATACACTGTACTCAGCTTGTTTACACAGATACACTATACATTGTATTCAGAATACACCGTACTCAGGTTGTTCACAAAGATACGCTATACACTGTACTCAGTATACACTGTACTTAGCTTGTTTACACAGATACATTATATACTACTCTCAGCTTGTTCACACAGATACACTATACACTGTACTCAGCTAGTTCACACAGATACACTATACAATGAACTCACACTATCATTTTTTAAAGTAATAATAATTTTTGTCAGATTTTCTGACCGTGTTTTTAAAATATTATTTTTGTTTATGTATTAAATTAAATCATTTTTATTTGGTTTGTTTTAACTAGTGATGGATGTCAACGATGCTATCCTTGAATCTATTTTTAAATAAAGTATAAATTGGAATGTGATTCTCCTCTGATTTGTTTATTAATGTCTATAGAATGTAATGTGATTCTCCTCTGATTTGTTTATTAATTTCTATAAAATGGAATGTGATTCTCCTCGGATTTGTTTATTAATTTCTATAAAATGGAATGTGATTCTCCTCGGATTTGTTTATTAATGTCTTAAGTAGCCTATCTTTCAAATATTTCAATTTGAATGATTATTTTTTTTAAATACAATGCTATTTGAATGCTAATGAGACGATTAAGATCAGTAAAAAATTTGAAAATCGATTCATACCATATATACTTTATATATATATTCAGTGGCGCCTTGAGATACGAATTTTATTCATTCCGTAACTCTTGCCGTACGTCATTTTACTCGTATCTCAAAGCAATCTTCCCAAGTGAAATTAATTGAAATGGCATTAAACGAAAACCAGAGTCATCTGTTTTACGTAAGTTATACAAACATACAAGATTTTTGAAATAAAAGCGAGGGAAGTTTTATTTTGATTTAGGAGAAACATTTGAGATACGAGGAACCGGTCAGTGGGTAAGCCTGTTGCACACGACCCAGTTTACTGCACCTCGTGCGTCTCCAAAGTCCCCAATATGTTGTTTTTTTTTTAAACGGCCTTCATGTGAAAGGGATGAAAGCGTGGAGAAATAGGTAAAGGCCAATGAAGATAAAAAATAGTGACGAAAAATAAGCGACATAAAAAAATGTTTGGCCTATAGGCTCAATTGAGTTCAGTGAGATTTTGTTCAGTTCCATTAAGTGTATTGCATATGTATATACTGTAGGACATGTATATCTGATAGCTTAACTACTTGACATTGATGGTATGAATCGATATTCGTTTCCGAAACTAAATCAATAAGATCGGGACAATGTAAACAATGATTATAATAGCAGCATATTTATAAATTTATATTGCTTTGTAAATTGTGTTACATTGCAAATACCTGTTTATTTTTTAGATCAACAATGCTAAAGATGTAACAGTTACCTAAGCCAAATAAATAACTGTTTGTGACAATAAATATTTTCTAATTGAGGTAAAAACCAACATTTAAGTGTAACTATGTTACCTGGGAAGAAAATGTTTACTATAACACATAAAAATAATTAGATTTTTCAATTTTACATAATTCTCACATATAAAGCAGCTATCTTGTCGTCCGTCCGTCCGTCCTGTATGGGAAAGCCGTCGCTATAAATAATTAAATCTATGACGACCCGATGGTACATTTTTTTTTTGCAGAATGGGAGCGCCATCGCTATAAATAATTAAATCTATGACGTCCCGATGGTAATTTTTTTTTTTGCAGAATGGGAGCGCCGTCGCTATAAATAAAAAAAAATCCTATATGACGTTCTTTTCCCGGTGGGTGCTGTATCGTGCCTTCGTTCTGCAAAATGGCATCATAAAGTAGTTATTTTTTTTTTCTTTTCAGTGCATTTTTATAAAAACATTTTATTAATGATTTGTTTTGATTTTAACATTGATAGAATTAAGGGCAAAACTTACGGGTGAGATAAATTAGCACCCATATCTTTATCTAATGGTGTTAGTTTGGTTTGGTTTGGTTAGTTGGTTTGCTTTGGTTTATTTGGTTAGTTCGGTTTGGTTGGTTGGTTAGTTTGTTTGGTTGGTTATTTGGTTTGGTTTGGTTGGTTAACGTTAACGGGTAAAACGTAATTGTGCGCAAATTTTGTCTTACCGTCTACTTTAATAGGAACTATTAACACGGAATTCCAAGTGAAGAATTATTTTTTTATTCATAGCGACGGCGTTCCCATTTTGCTATAAACGCAGCCTACTTCCGATATCCCAAGTGCAGAATTTTTTTCACGGAAGTCGTTTATTTATAGCGACGGCTTTCCCATATAATCTATATATATATATATATATATATATATATATATATATATATATATATATATTATTCATTTCCAGTGTGCGTCAAATCGAAAGCGGAAAACAAGAATTCAAAATGGCGTCTTTGCCCGTGTCTCGATTCGATATTTCTTTTTGAAAAATCTACAGTTTTAAATAGTTTCTGTGGTTTTTATTATGAAATGTAAAAGTCCCCAATATTAAAAATTAATAATTAACATATAATATCATTCATATTATTGTAGTTTTTATTACAACAGAGCATTTTAACATCGTCAAACGTAAAAAAATAGTAATAATCGAAAATCTCCGACGTCGGCTACGATAAGACTAGTGACTGCGTTTTCGTATCTAATTTCGTAAATAAAGTTCTTTTTTAAAAGTCAATTTAATATAAAAAAAAAGAAATTCTGCAAATTTCTATTCAAATTAAGTTCCCAGCTTTTATAATATTTAGTTTTTTTAAAATAAATACGGCTTTGAATTATTTTAAATTACAAAATAAGAATATAAGCCTAAAACTAGGTCAAAAGGAAGTAAAAACATAACCGAGCAATTTTTTTCTAATAGTACATTAAAATTGTATTTAAATATGTGTGACGTGATGGTAGAATGGATAAGCAGCTTGAGCAAAACTCACTTTTATGCTGACTATCCAGGTTCGAATCCTCTCAAAGACATTTTTTTTTCCAAATGTATCCTTTTAGTTGTTTTAATGAAAAGTAACTGATTTGATCTCTTTGACATTTTTTTAATTGAAATAATTTATCTTTTAGGATGTTGTAAGAAAAAGAAGCAACAATTTACTTGAATTTTTAATTATTTCATAACTTAAAAAAAAAAAAAAATAAACACAGAGGTGGGTGGGGGGTCCAAAATCGAAAGTCCCGCAGGGCCCCAGCTTGAGGGGAGCCCCAAAATATTTTTTACATTAAATATTAAGTACATAAACTCATTTCATGGTATCGAATGTCAAAATGTAGGGGCCCAAAAGAGGCCAAGACCGGGCCCCCAAATCCCTAGGTTTGGCACTGGCTTTACAGTAGTCGATCTATATGCAAAGGCTTTGCAGGGTACAACATGGTTGTGTGACGTGGTGGCTGAATGGCTAAGCAACTTAGGTTATTCTTTTTATGCTGACTATCCAGGTTCGATACCTCTCTTGGACATTTTTTTTAGAATATTATCCTTTTGGTTGTTTTAATGAAAAGTAACTAATTAGTTCTCTTTGACTTTTTTTTTATTGAAATAATTTTCCTTAAGAATGTTGTAAGAAAAAGAAACAACAACTAATTAGGTTTTTAACTATCTCATAACTTAAAAAAAAATAATTTTGAAAAAATGTATCAAATCTGAACACAGAGGCGTAATTAGGGTGGGGGGTCCAAAATAGAAATTCCCGCCGGACCCCAGCTTTTTACATTAAATATAAAGGACTAAATAACAGAAAGTAAAATATAAATACCGGACCTTTTTAAAAATCTCCTTTTGCTAATTGACTAAAAAGAAGAAAATAAAAAAGAAATTAAAAAAAACAACTTAATATGTGGTAACAAGTTTCTTTTTCTGATAACACATTTTTAAACCTACTTATAAATACCGATGTTGCTCTTGTCCCGATAGAACGATATTTATAAAAAGTTTTTTATTTATATTTTATTTTTTTTCGAACAGGAAACCCAATAACAATGAAACGTCAAAATCGCCCCAGCGGCTATCAGCAACGGCAAGTCAAAAAGGGCAAGGATGCAGCGCTAAACGCTATGAAAGGGTCTTTGCTGAAGTGGACACAGAAACCAGAAACTGTCAAAAGTTTTGATTGTATTGACGCCGAAGGAACGTCGCATGAACAACAATTCGAAAGCCATTGATCAAATAATAGCGAGCAACCGAGAGACAGATACAACGAGCAAACTGACATTGAAGAACAATGTGATGCAGCTATTGCAACTCCAATAGAAGAAAAGTTTGAAACCTCGGCTGCCAGCACCACCAGTAATTTGTCAATATTCAACGATTTGGTCGTCGTGGCAAATTCCTGTACCTGATAGTGTCAAAACTGATGGCATCAAAAGGGGCAGCGAGCCTTTCCAGAATAAGCAGGGGCCTTTCAAGTCGGTCAAAAGCCCAGGTGCAAAGGTTAAAGGTGAATTGCGGCAACTCTCTACAGCTTGGTTTTATTACTCATAGTCACATGGCGACAGGGTGCTACGATCGTGGATGGCGTACTGGGTGCGTGACGGAAAGTTGTACCGCTTTTGCTGTCGGTTATTTGCCAAAGATGACAAGGCTCCTGGAACGTCTGCTTTCTTCACTGGTTTCGGAGCCTGGTAGAAGCTAAATCCAAAAATTGACATGCATGAACAATTAAAGGTTCATCTGTCGTGCTTGGAGAAGTGGAAAACATTGGTTTCAGGACTCCAGCTGCAAACAGCCATCGATGCGGCCACTATTTCCCTGATGGAGAAAGAGAAAAAGAAGTTCAGAGACATTCTGCACAGAGTTTTAGATGTGATACTTTTCCTTGCACGACAGAACCTGTCATTTAGAGGACATTGAGAGGATGTCATCATTAAACAAAGGTAACTTCTTGGAGCTTGTTGAATTGTTATCTCACTACGATGTAGCGTTAAGAGAACATCTTGTCAGACTCCAGCAAAGAACAGACTGTCATGTAATATGTTCATATATGTCACCTGAAACACAATTCGAGTTCATTTCTCTTTTGGCAAAACACTTGACTGGAAAACTCGTTTCTGACATCAACAATGCAAAGTACTTTGGCATACTTTTTGATAGCACACCGGACATTTCGCATACAGATCAAATGTCAACCGTAATTAGATATGTACACATCAGCGGTGGTACAGTTGAAGTGCGGGAGTCATTCCTTGGATTTTTTTCATCTGAAAGGTAAAACAGCTACTGAAGATATCCTCGAGAAACTAGAAAACGAAAGACTGGATATTCAGTTATGTCGCGGTCAAGAGTACAATAATGCAGCAAGCAAGGCTGGAATCCACGGTGGTGTGCAACAAAAGATCAAAGACCTTATTCCGAAAGCAATTTTTGTACCTTGATCCAATCATTCTTTGAACCTTTGTGGCAAACATTCGTTTGCTAACAATCCGTCTTGTGTAACGTATTTTGGAAGTCTTGAGGCGCTGTACACTTTTTTGCTCTGTCGACTCATCGCTGGGATGTACTAGTGAAATACACAGGTCTAACAGTGAAGAGACTGTCCAAAACTCGCTGAAGTGCACATGCTGATGCAGTGAAGCAAGTGATACAGAAGTTTAACCAGTTTGTGGAATCCATTGAAGCTCTGTGTGTTGTCGAAGAAAGCGTCGAGACAAGAGGTGCTGCGCACAATCTGTTGACAGCTATATGCGACTTTTCTTTCATTTCTTTCTTGTTTTTCTCGGGTGTGATGTTTTACAAGAAGTCGACTTAGCACAGAAGTACATGCAAACACTAGGTATTACTGTGGACATGGTTGCAACCAAACTAAGGGCTCTCAAGGTCTTTTTGGAAGTGCAGCGAACGAAGTTTATTGACAATGCCGTCCAGCGGGCACTTGTGAAATGTGAAGAACTTGATATCCCCACAGAGAAGAGAATCATAAGAAAGAGAAGATTACCAGGAGAGGAGGCAAGAGATGCTGGATTGTCATTGCAGCAGGAGACCAAGAGAGCAATGTTATAGTGTCTAGATTGTTTTCATGTGGAGTTAAATACAAGAGGAAAGGCAGTTAATGACATTTTGCTGACTTTTTCTGCCGTTCAGCCACACCATATTATTTGTGCCAACGATGAAGAAATACAGTTGTCTGTTACAAGCTCACAGCAATGTATGATGAGCTGTCTGAAAAATACCTTTGTCTAGAAATTCCACGTTTAAGGCGACACCTACAAGCAGCCGAAATAAACTTGGAGGAAGCCAAGCACTAGACTTTACTGCAACTCCTTCGGTTTATCATCAAGTGGGACTTTGTTGAATCATTGCCATATCTTACGCTGACTCTAAGATTCTTTCTGACAGTTTGTGTTCCTGCGGCATTGTGTGAAAGAAGTTTCTCCAAACTGAAACTTATAAAAAATTACCTCCGGCCAACCAAGAGCCAGTCGAGATTGTCGGATCTGGCTGTTATGTCCATTGAACATGAGCTGACAAGACAAATAGATTATGACGATGTCATTGACCCGTTTGCCACAATGAAAGCAAGAAGACATTCCTTCTAGGACTATAGTGTCGAAGGACATTCAGACATTCTTTTTGGCTGTGCATTCCGTGTTTTGCAATTTGCATTTAGATAGTCTGAAAGTGAACAGATGCGTTTTAAAAATGTTTGGATTGGAACTACTTGTTTTGCGGTATTGGATTCGGATTTTGTCTTGAATCATATATATAAAGAGTAACGTACCGGTCAGTAGAGTAAAGTAGAGCCTAGAGGTAGATTTAGCTACACCTAACCATTCGGCAAAGGATCGTGTGGGGTCACTGGGGTGACATTTGAATGGACCGCCCCGGGTGACGTTTACTCTAGCTACGCAACTGACTTGTTGCGCTTTTTTTAAACTAATAGTATAAATTTAAATTAATAAAAAAATTGTACCATCGGGAAATGACGTCATAGAGGATATCCCAAGTGTAGAATTATTGTATACTAGCTGTACCCTGCAAAGCCTTTGCAGGAAGATAGACTTGTAAAGCCATTGCTGAACCTAGGATTTGGGGGCCCTGCATTTTGACATCCGATACCATGACATGAGATTATGTACTTAATATTTAATGTAAAAAAAAATAATTTTGGGGGCACCCCTCAAGCTGCAGCCCGGTGGGACTTTCTTTTTTTGACCATCCCCACTCTCGTTACGCCTCTGTGTTCAGATTTGATACATTTTTTCAAAATTATTTCGCTTTTTTTTTTAAGTTATGAAATAGTTAAAAACCTAATTAGTTGTTGTTTCTTTTTCTTACAACATCCTAAAGGAAACTGTTACGTTTAGAAATTACCCCCACCCCTCCACCCTCCCCTCCCCTTCCCACACCGTAAGGTTGAACTTGCCCACACACCACCCAAGCGAGTGACTCATCAGTTGACCAGGTCATGGTCAGAAATGTTACGTCTAGAATTTACCGTACCTTCCCCCCCCCCCAATGTAACGTGTCTAACTTAACCCCTTCCATGCTAGATGTCCCACCTTCCCACTCACACACGGTTTATCAACTGTCCCGATCGCACCTCCTTCCAGCCTTTATAAAGTCGACGCAGAATGTATCTCGACAGAGAGAGAGTGGGAAGTCGGCCCCGCATACTTGGAGCTGTCGGTCCTGTAGATTTAGGGAATCTTTAGATAATACTTAGAGTAGACTTAAAGAGTTAGACTTGCAAAATATTATTTCACTAAATTTGTATCATATGTGCATTAAATAAGTGTTGTGATGTACACTCCTACGAGTTGTGTTATTTATATACTAGTACCTATACCAGTGAGTTATAATTGAATATTCGATGATTAAGTCACAAATCATCTGGCGAGCCTGCCCTACATATAATATCAGCCTGCATTTTGAACGTCACATTTGGCGATCATATAGCAGAAATTCGTACGTAACAGAAACATTATTTCAATTAAAAAAATTTCAAAGAGATCTAATTAGTTACTTTTCATTAAAACAACTAAAAGGATACATTCTAAAAAAAATGTCCAAGAGAAGTATTGTACCTGGATAGTCAGCATAAAAAGAATAACCTAAGTTGCTTAGCCATTCAGCCACCAGGTCACACAAACATGTCGTACCCTGCAAAGCCTTTGCATAGAGATCGACTACTCTAAAGTCAGTGCCAAACCTAGGGATTTGGGGGCCCGGGGCCTGCCTCTTTTGGGCCCCTGCATTTTGACGCTCGATACCATGTCATGAGATTAATGTAATACTTAATATTTAATGTAAAAAATAATTTTGGGGGTCTCCCCTAAAGCTGGGGCCCGGCGGAACTTTCGATTTTGGACCCCCCACCCTAGTTACGCCTCTGTGTTATTTTTTTTTTTTAAGTTATGAAATAATTAAAAATCTAATTAGTTGTTGCTTCTTTTTCTTACAACATCCTAAAAGATAAATCATTTCAATTTAAAAAAATGTCAAAGAGATCTAATCAGTTACTTTTCATTAAAACAACTAAAAGGATATATTCTGAAGAAAAAAAAATGTCTCTGGGAGAAATTTAACCCGGAGTGTCTGCATAATGGTGAACATAGTCTAAGCTGTATAACCTTTCTGCCACCGCGCCACACAAATTAAGATGCAATTTTAATGTAGTATCAGAAAAATATTGCTCGGTTATGTTTTCATTGCCTTTTGACCTAGTTTTTTTAGGCCTATATTGTTTTTTTGTAATTAAGAAATAATTCAAAGCCGTGTTTATTTTAAAAAAATAAATATTATAAAGGCTGAGAACTTAATTAGTATAGAAATTTGCAGAATTTCTTTTTTTTAAATATTATATCGACTTTTTAAAAAGAACTTTATTTACGAAATTAGATACGAAAACTCGGTCAAAAATCTTATCGTCGCCGATGTCGGAGATTTTCGATTATTACTATTGTTTACGTTTGACGATGTTAAAATGCTCTGTTGTAATAAAAACTACAATGATTTAAATGATATTATATGCTAATTATTAATTTTTAATATTGGGGACTTTTACATTTCATAATTAAAAGCACGGAAACTATTGAAAACTGTAGATATTTAAAAAAGAAAAATTGAATCGAGACACAGGGGATGACGCCATTTTGAATTCTTTTTTTCGGCTTTCGATTTAACGCACATTGGAAATGAATATTATTATATAATATATGATGATGATGATGATTTATTTCTGCCACATGCGCATCTAACTTCCTGGAAATGACGTCATAGATTATTTATAACGACGGCTTCCCCTCACTCCGGACGCACTACAAGATAGCTGCTTTTTTAGTAGGATTATTTTCCGTTGCGCGAAATATCAAAATTGTCGAGTCTTTCTAAAAATTATAATTTTGATCGCATCGTTTTTTTTTAATTGAATGTATTCGGTCTAAATAAAACCATGTAGATATTGAACTTTTTAAGCGATTTTTTTTTTGCGGCATTTTAATGAACGTAACCCCATATACCTTACATTACATATAGTTATTTATACGCTTAAAAAAATCGTAAAAAGACATATAAGCGCTAATTTGGACATGTGCGGATGATAGTGTTAATTTCGATAATTTGATTTAATAAATGTACAACTAGTTAAAATTATATTTCATTTTTACTATGGTTATAAAGTAAAATTTACAGATTTGCAAAGATTAGCGCAGTGTTTCAGCTATAATTGAGGCAATATTTCAGCTTTCATTGGGGCAATATTTCAGCTATAATTGGGGCAATATTTCAGCTATAATTTCTTCCCGTATATGAGTACTACTGACCTTTGCAATCCAAAATACATTCTTCGGATAATAATCTTTACTGGAGTAATCTACCAAATCATGCTCATTGTTGATATGGGACACAGTGTTCAGCTCACATAGTCCAGTAGTACGCTGGTAGTTAAACGATTCACACAGAGAAGATTTCAAACATTCCATTGCACAGAATCGAACATCTCCTTCACTAGAAAATCTCTGAAAGTAGTCAGAAGGAAAATATAAATAGAGAGATAATAATTAATATAAAAATCCTTTTTTAAATGTGATTTCATTCAGATGTGTTAATGTAAATAACAAATAGTTATATAACACCAGTTGACTAAACAATTAAAGTGCAGTTACGTTTTACCCATCAGCGCTAACCAAACCAAACCAAACAACCAACCAACCAAACCAACTCTCTGAACTCTCTCAGTGAAACTGCGGGCTGAGACTTAGTCTCTTAGAGCCCGTGAGATCAGACTTGCTGTGTCTCTCAACATCTGGAGACTGCCATAAAGCCCAATGGCCAGCAAGCTTCCGGACTAGTCCACCCTGTGGTCCGCCAGCCCGGGGCACTCGAAAAGCACATGATCCACGGTTTCCTCCACTTCCCTGCAGTGTCTGCAAACGATATCGACATAGGGCCTCAACCTCCCAAAGTATGCGCCAATAGGACAGTGCCCAGTACGGAACTAGACAATTAATGCATGCTCGAATCTCCTAAGCTTCCACCACGGGTCAGTTTTGGACGGCCGCTCCATCTGACTGCGGACATTTCTGCCCGTCACCCCATGTCCCAGTTCGAGAACCACTTTGATTGCCCAAAGAGCCAGATCTTGGCACACGCTGCCTCAAGTGATCTCTTTCGTGCCCCCACGGGCTGCGCTTGGGCATGTATCAAATGCTTCTGTACGTGTATCGACTTAGCAAAGCATTTAACAATTTATTGTTACATCACTCTAAATTACAAATAAATATAAAATTACAAACTTAAATAACAATTCTACAAGTACGAAAAGCTACTGTATATATAGAAAAAATGTTGTTTAGTATTCAGCTTAATTTAAGCGTAACATACAATTCTTTTTGCTTTGTTAGACAAAATAAATCTAAGCTGAAGGTTCTCTTTCTTTTTACAGATGTCAACAAGATCTTTTAGACACTTGATTGCTCGTTGTGCACACAGATTTGTTCTGAGAATTTCAAGTCTCGATGGTTCCTGATTTCAAAACTTTTTCACTGAGTTTAACTCCTTTTCGTGATTCTATTACATAGCTTCCGATAATCATCTGCATTGTACAATAGGTCAGTAAACTAATCGTCCGCCAATCTGTAAGAGTTAAATCTACAAATGTCGAGTAGTGAGTCTCTTCTCTCTGGTAGAAGAATAAATGCCAAAAAGAGCTAATATTGCTTGGGAAATCCATCTTGCATTATTTAATTTAGGTATTGTCTAAAACCTCACTTTAGGAAATACTTCAAAAAAGCGGAATACCTGAGTTAAATGAAATAAAAATTTCTTATCATCACGCCATCCTGCTGTTTCAGTAATCACTTCTTTACCTTCTTGAAATTCTTCCTGAGCTGTTCGTAGTTCTTTACAAGTTCCGGGGTAAACAATATTCAATATTGGGCGTTGTGTTCCAAGTTCTTCATCCATTACTACGCGAGTAACTAATTGGTTGTCGACATCAAGAGCATGACAACCAATGAATTGTGGTTCTTCCAGTTTCTTTTCAGTAAAACGTCTTTTTAACTGACTGACAATCCCATTCCTTATTCCAGTGTTTACATTCGTAGTGACCGCTACAAACATTTTTATACTTTTTCCATAAATTTTATTCATTGACAATAGCCGTTATACCTTTAACCCCGGGAGGCCCAGTGGGTCACGGGTGCCCCAGCAACTTTGAAATAAAATTGCGAATCTTCTAAATCATATTTTAAGTTTCTTTTTGATGCAGTATCTATGTTTAACTATCACTTGACCTAAGGGAGATCATTCAAACGAACAACAACAAATATTTATGTCTGTAGCACGATGCTTTAGAAGCCACATTCTGGGAAAAAAAATCTTCGTCTACCCCCCATCACTTTGAAGGCTGAATACTTTTTTATAAGGTAAGAATTATTTCTGAAAATGTTGTTTTCTTATAGTTTTCAGATATAAGAATGCATCCACGCTTCAATTTTTACAAAAAAATGTTTCATTTTACCTCAAAATGACTGTACAATATCGTTGAGTCACTGGTGACCCACTGGGCTTTAGTGGTAATATTTTTTTTTTTTGCAAAAATACAAGTAACATTAGTGAATTGTTTATTATATGATTTATTCTTTGCATTTAATCTGTTGTTATATTAAAGTTTTTTATCAATGTATATTATTTACATTTGTTATATTTTCTTTTATTTTTATACTTGTATTATGACAAAAAAGTACTATTTTACATTTGAATTAACAATTTATTTATTCCCTTTTTTTTCTTCAATTAGCTAAGATGGCTTCAAGTTACAAAAAATTTTACAAGGCTGAAGAAGTTCTCAACATCCTTGATGCCATAAATCCAAACGATAGTGATTTAGATGATGATTCTACAGATGATGAAGAAGATATACTGGACTTTCCTAATCTTGCCCAAGACTTCAATTCGACCATCGATCCTACGTTAAGTGATAATGAGTCAGAGCCTGACGAACAGCAACCATCAACTTCTTCCCCACCCTCCACATCTAAAAGAAAAACCTATTCATGGAGGAAAGCTATATTTGAATCCCCTGACATAGAATTTAGAGAAATATTTGAAGAAGATGCGACAAAGTCTCCGATTCAATACTTCAAAGAATATTTAACGAACAAAATGTTAGATCTTCTGGTTACCATGACCAACCAGTAAAAAATCACAGCTGATAACTTTTTTACCAGCTTGCCACTCTTGTCAGCATTACAGAAAATAAATATTCACTACATTGGCACTGTAAGACCTAATAGAATTCCAGGATGTCTTTTATTGAGTGAATCTGAATTGAAAAAGAAAGGGCGTGGTACAATGGACCAATGTATTGAAAAAAATACAAACATTGTAGCAGTTCGGTGGTATGACACTAGAGCTGTAAATATATTGTCCACATACTCTGGTAAAAACCCCACCAACTATGTGACACAATATGAAAAAGCTCAAGGGAAACACATTCAGGTAGAATGCCCTGCTGTCATCAAACTTTACAATGAGCATATGGGGGGTGTGGATCTACATGACTGCTATGTAGCAAAGAACTCATACAGAATGAAATCCAAACGCTGGTATATTTATATATTCTGGCAAACGATTCGAATGATGCTGGTGAATGCCTGGCTGTCATATAGACAAGTCTGTAAAATTCTCGGAATTAGTGGCAAAGATATTATGACACAGAGATCTTTTCAAGGGAAACTTGCTTCCCTCCTTGTGGATATGAATTCCTGCAAAAAAACTAAAAGAGGGAAACTAAGTAATACACCTACTCCCCCAAGGAAATGACAAAGACAACTGATGCCACAAGATGAGGTGAGAACTGATGGATTTTAACACTTTATGGTGAAAGCCAGTGGTCGTCAAAGGTGCAAGATTTGCAGGAAAAAGTCACCAAACTTATGTGAAAAATGCAATGTATATTTATGTTTTACAAATGAAAGTAATTGTTTTAAACAATTTCATTTAAGTTTGTAGTATAGCCATTCAATTAAAGTAATTTGAATCTTTTTCTAAATAGTTTTTATGAATTTTCATTAAAAAAAAATTTTTTACCACTAAAGCCCAGTGGGTCACCGGTGGAACAAATTGGAAAAGTAGGTCAGGGTGACATTTTATTTTTTCAATTGATTTGGGTTATATGGCCTACAAGTAGCTAAATTACCAAAGGAAATAATATTCCGAGCACTGGAACATAGTGTGGGCCTCCCAGGGTTAAAAACAGTATTTGCTTTTCCGTAAGGAATATCTAGTGCTTGTAACTTAACTTCTTTGTTTATTCTTCAACACTAACACTTGATATTCTTGGGGGACTAATACGTTTACCATCAAAGTGCAGGGACCAGCTTCCTAAATGTAGTGTTTATAGGCCCCATCCATCACGTGAGTCAGTGACCTTCAATCTGATAAGGGTACCAATCCCCTCCCCTGTCTACTTCGATCTTTCCCAATAGACGTCATCTCGTCTGCTAAGTGGCGCTAGATGGTGATGAACACAGTGCAACCATCTGGAAAGCCGCTATCAAACCAGCACCTTTGTCTACCAGCACCGTTGTCTACCTTTTTGGTTGTCTTCCCCAGGTTGATGACGTAACCAGATGAGGGTGAGATGAGTGAAACATTTGGATTTTAGGAAAATCTCACAGAAACTGTGACACTTATAAAAAAATATTTAAAAAAACAATCTGATCAGTAGCTCTTATAATTCAATATATTACGACTATTCCAAGTAACAAAAATAACGTTAATGTAAATTTCGAAAAATAGAAGGTTAATATGTGTAAAATTGTACATCACGTCCTCATGTTATTTGTTCAGTTAACCCACGTTGTTATCGCTTCCCCTGCATATTCATATACATTTATTATGTACTAGTAGTTGCCCTGTATATTATGTACTAGTAGTTGCCCTGTATATCATGTACTAGTAGTTGCCCTGTATATCATGTACTAGTAGTTGCCCTGTATATCATGTACTAGTAGTTGCCCTGTATATCATGTACTAGTAGTTGCCCTGTATATTATGTACTAGTAGTTGCCCTGTATATTATGTACTAGTAGTTGCCCTATATATTATGTACTAGTAGTTGCCCTGTATATTATGTACTAGTAGTCGCCCTGTATATTATGTAGTATTAGTCGCCCTGTATATTATGTACTAGTAGTTGCCCTGTATATCATGTACTAGTAGTTGCCCTGTATATCATGTACTAGTAGTTGCCCTGTATATTATGTACTAGTAGTTGCCCTGTATATTATGTTCTAGTAGTTGCCCTGTATATCATGTACTAGTAGTTGCCCTGTATATTATGTACTAGTAGTTGCCCTGTATATTATGTACTAGTAGTTGCCCTGTATATTATGTACTAGTAGTTGCCCTGTATATTATGTACTAGTAGTTGCCCTGTATATTATGTACTAGTAGTTGCCCTGTATATCATGTACTAGTAGTTGCCCTGTATATTATGTACTAGTAGTTGCCCTGTATATTATGTACTAGTAGTTGCCCTGTATATCATGTACTAGTAGTTGCCCTGTATATTATGTACTAGTAGTTGCCCTGTATATTATGTACTAGTAGTTGCCCTGTATATTATGTACTAGTAGTTGCCCTGTATATCATGTACTAGTAGTTGCCCTGTATATCATGTACTAGTAGTTACCCTGTATATTATGTACTAGTAGTTGCCCTGTATATTATGTACTAGTAGTTGCCCTGTATATCATGTACTAGTAGTTGCCCTGTATATTATGTACTAGTAGTTGCCCTGTATATTATGTACTAGTAGTTGCCCTGTATATCATGTACTAGTAGTTGCCCTGTATATTATGTACTAGAAGTTGCCCTGTATATTAATATTTTCTCTACCCTCCCTATAACGTTTTTTCCCCTAACTCCTTTCATAATGTGTATTTCAATGTCACCTAACCTCCTGGCACATGTGATATTCTCTAGTATCATCAATTTGTTCTCTATATCCCCCCACATAAAATTAAATATCTCCCACTTCTTAACCATTTATTCTTTCTCCCTATCTCTGTTATCTCCTACGATTACGACGATCCAATTAGTAGTAATTGAAATTATGATAAACATGTTGTTTGTTTTATTATTCCATTTCCTTATTAATTACACACACCAAATGAATACCAAAACCATACATCTACAAATAGATTTTATAACAGAAATGTAACATTCAAAAAGAGATAGTAATTACTCTAGAAATGTAAATGTATAACTCAGTAACACGTGGTATCACGCCACTCTTATTACTTGAACAATACAAAGGGGTCATTCCATGTCAACTCAACCAGTGGTGTTCACCCGACCCTCTCAGATCTTTCTGAAATTTTCATAGCTTGTGATACATTCAGAGTTGAGTGATTCCTGAAAATTTCAGACCATTTAGTCAAAAACTTCCCGAGATATGATTTTTTAAAGTTTTAAGGGTAGTCGCGTGTTCGCGTGACATTTACATTTTCGCGATATTTGAACGTGAATATTTCAAAAACTAAAAGAGATATCAAGCTGAAATTTTCAGTATTTACTTATTGTTGTATCGTGAGTTGAATGATGTAGCTTGCACACAGAATGCCCTAAAAAATTCCAAACATTGCACTTCAGACAGTTTTCATCAATATTTGACCCGGTATAGCCAAGAACCTATAAGACATGAAATGATGTTTGTTATACAGTTAGTAAGTACCATATATGTGTTTATTATTTTGATAGAGAATTCATGTTAATCAATAATAGTGTACTCATGGAGGGCCCCTTTAAGCATCATGGTCGTCCATTTTTGCACACATTGCGACCCCCAGATGACCATGTGGACAGTAATTCACACTTTTCATATTTTGCACACTTGTTAACCTTGGCATGTGCTAGCTATGGTGAAAATTTCATGTTGGTGTCTTAATACCTTCTTGGTGAAAAATCTGCATGAAATTGCATGATTTCTACACTATCGTTATTTCTGGCGCACTTGTTTTATTTAGTCATATTTTTGTGAAATAGTTAGCAATCAACAAATAGTAAAAAAATATTTTAACATTGAATGTCAGTCTGTTTTTATTTTAATTACTTAATGCCATTTTTTTGTTTTAAAATAAATAATGTTGTTATTATTAGTGTCGTACATGTTGTAAATGGTAACATGCTCCAAAAAGTGTGGTTAACAACTCTCTAATGATATGACGTCACCCTCACCAGGCCTCAACTAATATGATTTACTCTCTCTAATAAGAACATTTCGAAAAAACTTGTTTGTTAATGTGGGGGGGGGGGTCATTTCTTGCATCCTGGTGGCGGAATAGTTTGTTATAATTTACTATGAATAGAATTAAATATTACAATAAATCAAAAGCTATAAACTTTCTTGTTTATCCAAGTCATACTTTAAATGAATATAAGACAGAGAACTGAAATACAGAAAGTTACATTTCTTTGTATTAGCTTAGTGGCATGAGAAAATTAAACACAAATCCATTTAAATTCAGCGGCGGCATTTCCCATTTTGATTGGATGGGGAGAGTCGAATTTGGCGGTCCTCGGTTATCGGTTTTGGGCTGTGATGTTTATAGACATTATTTCTTTTTTTCTATATAGAAGTAGATTTAACTATTTCATTTCAGCCCAACCTGTTACTTTAACAAATTGAAAGTTTAATACAAATATTATTTTCTTAGAATTTTTAAACAATTTGTTGCAGTAATATATTTTTTTAAATACAGCATAATTATACCTGTTCACATTCTTTTTTTTTCTGCAGCAAAAACAGTATTTCCCAATGGATACAATTCTACAACTACCCATAGAAAGTAAAACGATGAGCTGCATTCCTCTAGAGAATCTTTAACTTTTGAGTCTTTTGGTAAATCAATTAAAGATTTAGGAACTCACTGGATTAGTGCACTAGACATAGGAATGAGCTCTTTGTTCTTATGACATTAACAGCGAAAGGTAAGTGGAAAACATTGCACAAGTAATAATCCCAATACAGTACATCTTATTTGTTTTTTGTATTAAAGTCTTGTGTGTGGGGAATGCCCACCTCCCCTGCACATAATACCCATGTTTACTTAGCGTTATACAATAGTGCGTTCTCCTGATATTGGGAATTTCAAAGGATAATTTATTAATTTCTTTAAAAAATGGATCATTGGCAGAAAGTGCTTCTCCCTTCAAAAATGACGTCTGGAGCGAGTTATCATTTAATCATAGGTGAATTGTTCGAAGTAAACCAGCCAGATGGGGTTTAATGTTTATTTATTACGTACCAAATAATGCAAAAACAAGCAATTAAGCCTGTTCCATTCTGGACACAGGACGTGTTAGCGCATTTTCGTGTTATGTATCAGTACGTTTGTTAGCTTTCAGTAAATATTTGTAAATTTTGGAAATGTTTATATAACTAATTGTGTATATGCATATATTTGTAAAAAACACATAGACGTTTTTATATTTGAAAAAAAAATTATTGTCTCTTAAATCTAACTACAAGTGGTTACTGAAATAGGACTCATAATTGAAAACATTCTAAATTATAGTCATTTCATCGTCCGGAAACTCCGTCAATTGTTGCATAGCTCTGATACTTTCAATTAAACTCAGAACACAAGCTTACTATTTCATTTGATGGGTTTCTTAATAAATCTTGGTGAAACTATAATACTGACAGCCAATGAGATGTACCAAACATTAAAACTGACAGCCAATGAGATGTACCAAACATTAATACTGACAGCCAATGAGATGTACCAAACATTAATACTGACAGCCAATGAGATGTACCAAACATTAATACTGACAGCCAAAATGATGTATCAAACATTAAAACTGACAGCCAATGAGATGTACCAAACATTAATACTGACAGCCAATGAGATGTACCAAACATTAATAATGACAGCCAAAATGATGTATCAAACATTAATACTGACAGCCAATAACATGTACCAAACATTAATACTGACAGCCAAAATGATGTATTAAACATTAAAACTGACAGCCAATGAGATGTACCTAACATTAATACTGACAGCCAATCAGATGTACCAAACATTAATACTGACAGCCAATGAGATGTACCAAACGTTAATACTGACAGCCAATGAGATGTACCAAACATTAATACTGACAGCAAAAATGATGTATCAATTATTAATACTGACAGCCAATGAGATGTACCAAACATTAAAACTGACAGCCAATGAGATGTACCAAACATTAAAACTGACAGCCAATGAGATGTACCAAACGTTAATACTGACAGCCAATGAGATGTACCAAACATTAAAACTGACAGCCAAAATGATGTATCAAACATTAATACTGACAGCCAATGAGATGTACCCAACATTAAAACTGAAAGCAAAAATGATGTGTTAAACATTAATACTGACAGCCAATGAAATGTACCAAACATTAAAACTGACAGCCAATGAGATGTACCAAACATTAAAACTGACAGCCAATGAGATTTACCAAACATTAAAACTGACAGCCAATAATATGTACCTAGCATTAATACTGACAGCCAATGAGATGTACCAAACAATAAAAATGACAGCCAATGAGATGTACCAAACATTAAAACTGACAGCCAATGAGATGTACCAAACATAAATACAGACAGCCAAAATGATGTATCAAACATTAATAATGACAGCCAATAAAATGTACCAAACATTAATACTGACAGCCAAAATGATGTATCAAACATTAAAACTGACAGCCAATGAGATGTACCAAACATTAATACTGACAGCCAATGAGATGTAGCAAACATTAATAATGACAGCCAAAATGATGTATCAAACATTAAAAATGACAGGCCATGAGATGTACCTAACGTTAATACTGACAGCCTATGAGATGTACCAAACATTAATACTGACAGCAAAAATGATGTATTAAACATTAAAACTGACAGCCAATGAGATGTACCAAACATTAATACTGACAGCCAATGAGATGTACCAAACATTAATACTGACAGCCAATGAGATGGACCAAACATTAAAACTGACAGCCAAAATGATGTATCAAACATTAATACTGACAGCCAATGAAATGTACCAAACATTAAAACTGACAGCCAAAATGATGTATCAAACATTAATACTGACAGCCAATGAGATGTACCAAACATTAATACTGACAGCCAATTAGATGTACCATACATTAACACTGACAGCCAATAAGACGTATCAAACATTAAAACTAACAGCCAAAATGATGTATCAAACATTAATACTGACAGCCAATGAGATGTACCAAACATTAATACTGACAGCCAATGAGATGTACCAAACGTTAATACTGACAGCCAAAATGATGTATCAAACATTAATTCTGATAGCCAATAAGATTTACCAAACATTAATACTGACAGCCAATGAGATGTACCAAACATTAAAACTGACAGCCAATGAGATGTACCAAACATTAAAACTGACAGCCAATGAGATGTACCAAACGTTAATACTGACAGCCAATGAGATGTACCAAACATTAATACTGACAGCCAAAATGATGTATCAAACATTAATACTGACAGCCAATGAGATGTACCAAACATTAATACTGACAGCCAATGAGATGTACCAAACATTAATACTGACAGCCAATGAGATGTACCAAACATTAATACTGACAGCCAATGAGATGTACAAAACATTAAAACTGACAGCCAATGAGATGTACCAAACATTAATACTGATAGCCAATGAGATGTACCAAACATTAATACTGACAGCCAATGAGATGTACCAAACATTAAAACTGACAGCCAATGAGATGTACCAAACATTAATACTGACAGCCAAAATGATGTAACAAACATTAATCTAGACAGCCAATTAGATGTACCAAATGTTAATACTGACAGCCAATGAGATGTACCACACATTAATACTGACAGCCAAAATGATGTATTAAACATTAATACTGACAGCCAATGAGATGTACCAAACATTAAAACTGACAGCCAAAATGATGTATTAAACATTAATACTGACAGCCAATAATATGTACCAAATATTAATACTGACAGCCAATGAGATGTACCAAACATTAAAACTGACAGCCAATGAGATGTACCAAACATTAAAACTGACAGCCAATGAGATGTACCAAACATTAATACTGACAGCCAAAATGATGTATCAAACATTAATACTGACAGCCAATGAGATGTACCAAACGTTAATACTGACAGCCAATGAGATGAACCAAACATTAATACTGACAGCCAAAATGATGTATCAAACATTAATACTGACAGCCAATGAGATGTACCAAACATTAATACTGACAGCCAATGAGATGTACCAAACATTAATACTGACAGCCAATGAGATGTACCAAACATTAAAACTGACAGCCAATGAGATGTACCAAACATTAATACTGATAGCCAATGAGATGTACCAAACATTAATACTGACAGCCAATGAGATGTACCAAACATTAATACTGACAGCCAATGAGATGTACCAAACATTAATACTGAAAGCCAATGAGATGTACCAAACATTAAAACTGACAGCCAAAATGATGTATCAAACATTAATACTGACAGCCAATGAAATGTACCAAACATTAATACTGACAGCCAATGAGATGTACCAAACATTAAAACTGACAGCCAATGAGATGTACCAAACATTAATACTGACAGCCAAAATGATGTAACAAACATTAATACAGACAGCCAATTAGATGTACCAAATGTTAATACTGACAGCCAATGAGATGTACCACACATTAATACTGACAGCCAAAATGATGTATCAAACATTAATATTGACAGCCAATGAGATGTACCAAACATTAAAACTGACAGCCAAAATGATGTATTAAACATTAATACTGACAGCCAATAAGATGTACCAAATATTAATACTGACAGCCAATGAGATGTACCAAACATTAAAACTGACAGCCAATGAGATGTACCAAACATTAAAACTGACAGCCAATGAGATTTACCAAACATTAATACTGACAGCCAAAATGATGTATCAAACATTAATACTGACAGCCAATAAGATGTAACAAACATTAATACTGACAACCAATGAGATGTACCAAACATTAAAACTGACAGCCAATGAGATGTACCAAACATTTAAACTGACAGCCAATGAGATGTACCAAACGTTAATACTGACAGCCAATGAGATGTACCAAACATTAATATTGACAGCCAAAATGATTTATTAAACATTAATACTGACAGCCAATGAGATGTACGAAACATTAATACTGACAGCCAATGAGATGTACCAAACAATAATACTGACAGCCAATGAGATGTACCAAACATTAAAACTGACAGCCAATGAGATGTACCAAACATTAATACTGACAGCCAAAATGATGTATCAAACATGAATACTGACAGCCAATGAGATGTACCAAACATTAATACTGACAGCCAATGAGATGTACCAAACATTAAAACTGACAGCCAATGAGATGTACAAAACATTAAAACTGACAGCCAATGAGATGTACCAAACATTAATACTGATAGCCAATGAGATGTACCAAACATTAATACTGACAGCCAATGAGATGCACCAAACATTAATACTGACAGCCAATGAGATGTACCAAACATTAATACTGAAAGCCAATGAGATGTACCAAACATTAAAACTGACAGCCAAAATGATGTATCAAACATTAATACTGACAGCCAATGAAATGTACCAAACATTAATACTGACAGCCAATGAGATGTACCAAACATTAAAACTGACAGCCAATGAGATGTACCAAACATTAATACTGACAGCCAAAATGATGTAACAAACATTAATACAGACAGCCAATGAGATGTACCAAATGTTAATACTGACAGCCAATGAGATGTACCACACATTAATACTGACAGCCAAAATGATGTATCAAACATTAATATTGACAGCCAATGAGATGTACCAAACATTAAAACTGACAGCCAAAATGATGTATTAAACATTAATACTGACAGCCAATAAGATGTACCAAATATTAATACTGACAGCCAATGAGATGTACCAAACATTAAAACTGACAGCCAATGAGATGTACCAAACATTAAAACTGACAGCCAATGAGATTTACCAAACATTAATTCTGACAGCCAAAATAATGTATCAAACATTAATACTGACAGCCAATAAGATGTAACAAACATTAATACTGACAGCCAATGAGATGTACCAAACATTAAAACTGACAGCCAATGAGATGTACCAAACATTAATACTGACAGCCAATGAGATGTACCAAACATTAATACTGACAGCCAATGAGATGTACCAAACATTAATACTGAAAGCCAATGAGATGTACCAAACATTAAAACTGACAGCCAAAATGATGTATCAAACATTAATACTGACAGCCAATGAAATGTACCAAACATTAATACTGACAGCCAATGAGATGTACCAAACATTAAAACTGACAGCCAATGAGATGTACCAAACATTAATACTGACAGCCAAAATGATGTAACAAACATTATTACAGACAGCCAATTAGATGTACCAAATGTTAATACTGACAGCCAATGAGATGTACCACACATTAATACTGACAGCCAAAATGATGTATCAAACATTAATATTGACAGCCAATGAGATGTACCAAACATTAAAACTGACAGCCAAAATGATGTATTAAACATTAATACTGACAGCCAATAAGATGTACCAAATATTAATACTGACAGCCAATGAGATGTACCAAACATTAAAACTGACAGCCAATGAGATGTACCAAACATTAAAAATGACAGCCAATGAGATTTACCAAACATTAATACTGACAGCCAAAATGATGTATCAAACATTAATACTGACAGCCAATAAGATGTAACAAACATTAATACTGACAGCCAATGAGATGTACCAAACATTAAAACTGACAGCCAATGAGATGTACCACACATTAATACTGACAGCCAAAATGATGTATCAAACATTAATATTGACAGCCAATGAGATGTACCAAACATTAAAACTGACAGCCAATGAGATGTACCAAACATTAATACTGACAGCCAATGAGATGTACCAACCATTAATACTGACAGCCAATGAGATGTACCAAACATTAAAACTGACAGCCAAAATGATGTATCAAACATTAATACTGACAGCCAATGAAATGTACCAAACATTAAAACTGACAGCCAAAATGATGTATCAAACATTAATACTGACAGCCAATGAGATGTACCAAACATTAATACTGACAGCCAATGAGATGTACCAAACATTAAAACTGACAGCCAATGAGATGTACCAAACATTAAAACTGACAGCCAATGAGATGTACCAAACATTAATACTGACAGCCAAAATGATGTATCAAACATTAATACTGACAGCCAATAAGATGTAACAAACATTAATACTGACAACCAATGAGATGTACCAAACATTAAAACTGACAGCCAATGAGATGTACCAAACATTTAAACTGACAGCCAATGAGATGTACCAAACGTTAATACTGACAGCCAATGAGATGTACCAAACATTAATATTGACAGCCAAAATGATTTATTAAACATTAATACTGACAGCCAATGAGATGTACGAAACATTAATACTGACAGCCAATGAGATGTACCAAACAATAATACTGACAGCCAATGAGATGTACCAAACATTAAAACTGACAGCCAATGAGATGTACCAAACATTAATACTGACAGCCAAAATGATGTATCAAACATGAATACTGACAGCCAATGAGATGTACCAAACATTAATACTGACAGCCAATGAGATGTACCAAACATTAAAACTGACAGCCAATGAGATGTACACAAACATTAAAACTGACAGCCAATGAGATGTACCAAACATTAATACTGATAGCCAATGAGATGTACCAAACATTAATACTGACAGCCAATGAGATGCACCAAACATTAATACTGACAGCCAATGAGATGTACCAAACATTAATACTGAAAGCCAATGAGATGTACCAAACATTAAAACTGACAGCCAAAATGATGTATCAAACATTAATACTGACAGCCAATGAGATGTACCAAACATTAATACTGACAGCCAATGAGATGTACCAAACATTAAAACTGACAGCCAATGAGATGTACCAAACGTTAATACTGACAGCCAAAATGATGTAACAAACATTAATACAGACAGCCAATGAGATGTACCAAACATTAATACTGACAGCCAATGAGATGTACCACACATTAATACTGACAGCCAAAATGATGTATCAAACATTAATATTGACAGCCAATGAGATGTACCAAACATTAAAACTGACAGCCAAAATGATGTATTAAACATTAATACTGACAGCCAATAAGATGTACCAAATATTAATACTGACAGCCAATGAGATGTACCAAACATTAAAACTGACAGCCAATGAGATGTACCAAACATTAAAACTGACAGCCAATGAGATTTACCAAACATTAATTCTGACAGCCAAAATGATGTATCAAACATTAATACTGACAGCCAATAAGATGTAACAAACATTAATACTGACAGCCAATGAGATGTACCAAACATTAAAACTGACAGCCAATGAGATGTACCAAACATTAATACTGACAGCCAATGAGATGTACCAAACATTAATACTGACAGCCAATGAGATGTACCAAACATTAATACTGAAAGCCAATGAGATGTACCAAACATTAAAACTGACAGCCAAAATGATGTATCAAACATTAATACTGACAGCCAATGAAATGTACCAAACATTAATACTGACAGCCAATGAGATGTACCAAACATTAAAACTGACAGCCAATGAGATGTACCAAACATTAATACTGACAGCCAAAATGATGTAACAAACATTATTACAGACAGCCAATTAGATGTACCAAATGTTAATACTGACAGCCAATGAGATGTACCACACATTAATACTGACAGCCAAAATGATGTATCAAACATTAATATTGACAGCCAATGAGATGTACCAAACATTAAAACTGACAGCCAAAATGATGTATTAAACATTAATACTGACAGCCAATAAGATGTACCAAATATTAATATTGACAGCCAATGAGATGTACCAAACATTAAAACTGACAGCCAAAATGATGTACCAAACATTAAAAATGACAGCCAATGAGATTTACCAAACATTAATACTGACAGCCAAAATGATGTATCAAACATTAATACTGACAGCCAATAAGATGTAACAAACATTAATACTGACAGCCAATGAGATGTACCAAACATTAAAACTGACAGCCAATGAGATGTACCACACATTAATACTGACAGCCAAAATGATGTATCAAACATTAATATTGACAGCCAATGAGATGTACCAAACATTAAAACTGACAGCCAAAATGATGTATTAAACATTAATACTGACAGCCAAAAAGATGTACCAAATATTAATACTGACAGCCAATGAGATGTACCAAACATTAAAACTGACAGCCAATGAGATGTACCAAACATTAAAACTGACAGCCAATGAGATTTACCAAACATTAATACTGACAGCCAAAATGATGTATCAAACATTAATACTGACAGCCAATAAGATGTAACAAACATTAATACTGACAACCAATGAGATGTACCAAACATTAAAACTGACAGCCAATGAGATGTACCAAACATTTAAACTGACAGCCAATGAGATGTACCAAACGTTAATACTGACAGCCAATGAGATGTACCAAACATTAATATTGACAGCCAAAATGATTTATTAAACATTAATACTGACAGCCAATGAGATGTACGAAACATTAATACTGACAGCCAATGAGATGTACCAAACAATAATACTGACAGCCAATGAGATGTACCAAACATTAAAACTGACAGCCAATGAGATGTACCAAACATTAATACTGACAGCCAAAATGATGTATCAAACATGAATACTTACAGCCAATGAGATGTACCAAACATTAATACTGACAGCTAATGAGATGTACCAAACATTAATACTGACAGCCAATGAGATGTACCCAACATTAAAACTGACAGCCAAAATGATGTATTAAACATTAATACTGACAGCCAATAAGATGTACAAAAATATTAATACTGACAGCCAATGAGATGTACCAAACATTAAAACTGACAGCCAATGAGATGTACCAAACATTAAAACTGACAGCCAATGAGATGTACCAAACATTAATACTGACAGCCAAAATGATGTATCAAACATTAATACTGACAGCCAATGAGATGTACCAAACGTTAATACTGACAGCCAATGAGATGAACCAAACATTAATACTGACAGCCAAAATGATGTATCAAACATTAATACTGACAGCCAATGAGATGTACCAAACATTAATACTGACAGCCAATGAGATGTACCAAACATTAATACTGACAGCCAATGAGATGTACCAAACATTAAAACTGACAGCCAATGAGATGTACAAAACATTAAAACTGACAGCCAATGAGATGTACCAAACATTAATACTGATAGCCAATGAGATGTACCAAACATTAATACTGACAGCCAATGAGATGCACCAAACATTAATACTGACAGCCAATGAGATGTACCAAACATTAATACTGAAAGCCAATGAGATGTACCAAACATTAAAACTGACAGCCAAAATGATGTATCAAACATTAATACTGACAGCCAATGAAATGTACCAAACATTAATACTGACAGCCAATGAGATGTACCAAACATTAAAACTGACAGCCAATGAGATGTACCAAACATTAATACTGACAGCCAAAATGATGTAACAAACATTAATACAGACAGCCAATGAGATGTACCAAATGTTAATACTGACAGCCAATGAGATGTACCACACATTAATACTGACAGCCAAAATGATGTATCAAACATTAATATTGACAGCCAATGAGATGTACCAAACATTAAAACTGACAGCCAAAATGATGTATTAAACATTAATACTGACAGCCAATAAGATGTACCAAATATTAATACTGACAGCCAATGAGATGTACCAAACATTAAAACTGACAGCCAATGAGATGTACCAAACATTAAAACTGACAGCCAATGAGATTTACCAAACATTAATACTGACAGCCAAAATGATGTATCAAACATTAATACTGACAGCCAATAAGATGTAACAAACATTAATACTGACAGCCAATGAGATGTACCAAACATTAATACTGAAAGCCAATGAGATGTACCAAACATTAAAACTGACAGCCAAAATGATGTATCAAACATTAATACTGACAGCCAATGAAATGTACCAAACATTAATACTGACAGCCAATGAGATGTACCAATTATTAAAACTGACAGCCAATGAGATGTACCAAACATTAATACTGACAGCCAAAATGATGTAACAAACATTATTACAGACAGCCAATTAGATGTACCAAATGTTAATACTGACAGCCAATAAGATGTACCACACATTAATACTGACAGCCAAAATGATGTATCAAACATTAATATTGACAGCCAATGAGATGTACCAAACATTAAAACTGACAGCCAAAATGATGTATTAAACATTAATACTGACAGCCAATAAGATGTACCAAATATTAATACTGACAGCCAATGAGATGTACCAAACATTAAAACTGACAGCCAATGAGATGTACCAAACATTAATAATGACAGCCAATGAGATGTACCAAACATTAATACTGACAGCCAAAATGATGTATCAAACATTAATACTGACAGCCAATAAGATGTAACAAACATTAATACTGACAGCCAATGAGATGTACCAAACATTAAAACTGACAGCCAATGAGATGTACCAAACATTTAAACTGACAGCCAATGAGATGTACCAAACGTTAATACTGACAGCCAATGAGATGTACCAAACATTAATACTGACAGCCAAAATGATGTATTAAACATTAATACTGACAGCCAATGAGATGTACCAAACATTAATACTGACAGCCAATGAGATGTACCAAACAATAATACTGACAGCCAATGAGATGTACCAAACATTAAAACTGACAGCCAATGAGATGTACCAAACATTAATACTGACAGCCAAAATTATGTATCAAACATGAATACTGACAGCCAATGAGATGTACCAAACATTAATACTGACAGCTAATGAGATGTACCAAACATTAATACTGACAGCCAATGAGATGTACCAAACATTAAAACTGACAGCCAAAATGATGTATTAAACATTAATACTGACAGCCAATAAGATGTACCAAATATTAATACTGACAGCCAATGAGATGTACCAAACATTAAAACTGACAGCCAATGAGATGTACCAAACATTAAAACTGACAGCCAATGAGATGTACCAAACATTAATACTGACAGCCAAAATGATGTATCAAACATTAATACTGACAGCCAATGAGATGTACCAAACGTTAATACTGACAGCCAATGAGATGAACCAAACATTAATACTGACAGCCAAAATGATGTATCAAACATTAATACTGACAGCCAATGAGATGTACCAAACATTAATACTGACAGCCAATGAGATGTACCAAACATTAATACTGACAGCCAATGAGATGTACCAAACATTAAAACTGACAGCCAATGAGATGTACAAAACATTAAAACTGACAGCCAATGAGATGTACCAAACATTAATACTGATAGCCAATGAGATGTACCAAACATTAATACTGACAGCCAATGAGATGTACCAAACATTAAAACTGACAGCCAATGAGATGTACCAAACATTAATACTGACAGCCAAAATGATGTAACAAACATTAATCTAGACAGCCAATTAGATGTACCAAATGTTAATACTGACAGCCAATGAGATGTACCACACATTAATACTGACAGCCAAAATGATGTATCAAACATTAATACTGACAGCCAATGAGATGTACCAAACATTAATATTGACAGCCAAAATGATTTATTAAACATTAATACTGACAGCCAATGAGATGTACGAAACATTAATACTGACAGCCAATGAGATGTACCAAACAATAATACTGACAGCCAATGAGATGTACCAAACATTAAAACTGACAGCCAATGAGATGTACCAAACATTAATACTGACAGCCAAAATGATGTATCAAACATTAATACTGACAGCCATTGAGATGTACCAAACATTAATACTGACAGCTAATGAGATGTACCAAACATTAATACTGACAGCCAATGAGATGTACCAAACATTAAAACTGACAGCAAAAATGATGTGTCAAACATTAAAACAGACAGCCAAAATGATGTATCAAACATTAATACTGACAGCCAATAAGATGTACCTAACATTAATACTGACAGCGAATGAGATGTACCAAACATTAATACTGACAGCCAATGAGATGTACCAAACGTTAATACTGACAGCCAATGAGATGTACCAAACATTAATACTGACAGCCAAAATGATGTATCAAACATTAATACTGACAGCCAATGGGATGTACCAAACATTAATTCTGACAGCCAATTAGATGTATCAAACATTAAAACTGACAGCCAAAATGATGTATCAAACATTAATACTGACAGCCAATGAAATGTACCAAACATTAATACTGACAGCCAATAAAATGTACCAAACATTAATACTGACAGGCAAAATGATGTATCAAACATTATTACTGACAGCCAATAAGATGTACCAAACATTAATAATGACAGCCAATGAGATGTATCAAACATTAAAACTGACAGCAAAAATGATGTGTCAAATATTAATACTGACAGCCAATAAGATGTACCGAACATTAATACTGACAGCCAATGAGATGTACCAAACATTAATACTGACAGCCAATGAAATGTACCAAACATTAAAACTGACAGCCAATGAGATGTACCAAACATTAAAACTGACAGCCAATGAGATGTACCAAACGTTAATACTGACAGCCAATGAGATGTACCAAACATTAATACTGACAGCCAAAATGATGTATCAAACATTAATACTGACAGCCAATGAGATGTACCAAACATTAATACTGACAGCTAATGAGATGTACCAAACATTAATACTGACAGCCAATGAGATGTACCAAACATTAAAATTGACAGCAAAAATGATGTGTCAAACATTAATACTGACAGCCAATAAGATGTACCAAACATTAATACTGACAGCCAATGAGATGTTACAAACATTAAAACTGACAGCCAATGAAATGTACCAAACATTAAAACTGACAGCCAATGAGATGTACCAAACATTAAAACTGATAGCCAATGAGATGTACCAAACATTAAAACTGACATCCAATGAGATGTACCAAACATTAAAACAGACAGCCATAATGATGTATCAAACATTAATACTGACAGCCAATAAGATGTACCTAACATTAATACTGACAGCCAATGAGATGTACCAAATATTAATACTGACAGCCAATGAGATGTACCAAACATTAATACTGACAGCCAATGGGATGTACCAAACATTAATACTGACAGCCAAAATGATGTATCAAACATGAATACTGACAGCCAATGAGATGTACCAAACATTAATACTGACAGCTAATGAGATGTACCAAACATTAATACTGATAGCCAATGAGATGTACCAAACATTAAAACTGACAGCCAAAATGATGTATTAAACATTAATACTGACAGCCAATAAGATGTACCAAATATTAATACTGACAGCCAATGAGATATACCAAACATTAAAACTGACAGCCAATGAGATGTACCAAACATTAAAACTGACAGCCAATGAGATGTACCAAACATTAATACTGACAGCCAAAATGATGTATCAAACATTAATACTGACAGCCAATGAGATGTACCAAACGTTAATACTGACAGCCAATGAGATGTACCAAACATTAATACTGACAGCCAAAATGATGTATCAAACATTAATACTGACAGCCAATGAGATGTACCAAACATTAATACTGACAGCCAATGAGATGTACCAAACATTAATACTGACAGCCAATGAGATGTACCAAACATTAAAACTGACAGCCAATGAGATGTACAAAACATTAAAACTGACAGCCAATGAGATGTACCAAACATTAATACTGATAGCCAATGAGATGTACCAAACATTAATACTGACAGCCAATGAGATGTACCAAACATTAATACTGACAGCCAATGAGATGTACCAAACATTAATACTGAAAGCCAATGAGATGTACCAAACATTAAAACTGACAGCCAAAATGATGTATCAAACATTAATACTGATTCCAATGAAATGTACCAAACATTAATACTGACAGCCAATGAGATGTACCAAACATTAAAACTGACAGCCAATGAGATGTACCAAACATTAATACTGACAGCCAAATTGATGTATCAAACATTAATACTGACAGCCAATGAGATGTACCAAACGTTAATACTGACAGCCAATGAGATGTACCAAACATTAATACTGACAGCCAAAATGATGTATCAAACATTAATACTGACAGCCAATGAGATGTACCAAACATTAAAACTGACAGCCAAAATGATGTACCAAACATTAATACTGACAGCCAATAAGATGTACCAAACATTAATACTGACAGCCAATGAGATGTACCAAACATTAAAACTGACAGCCAATGAGATGTACCAAACATTAAAACTGACAGCCAATGAGATGTACCAAACATTAATACTGACAGCCAAAATGATGTATCAAACATTAATACTGACAGCCAATAAGATGTACCAAACATTAATACTGACAGCCAATATGATGTACCAAACATTAAAACTGACAGCCAATGAGATGTACCAAACATTAATACTGACAGCCAATGAGATGTACCAAACATTAATACTGACAGCCAATGAGATGTACCAAACATTAATACTGAAAGCCAATGAGATGTACCAAACATTAAAACTGACAGCCAAAATGATGTATCAAACATTAATACTGACAGCCAATGAGATGTACCAAACATTAATACTGACAGCCAATGAGATGTACCAAACATTAAAACTGACAGCCAATGAGATGTACCAAACATTAATACTGACAGCCAAAAAGATGTAACAAACATTAATACAGACAGCCAATTAGATGTACCAAATGTTAATACTGACAGCCAATGAGATGTACCAAACATTAATACTGACAGCCAAAATGATGTATCAAACATTAATACTGACAGCCAATGAGATGTACCAAACATTAATACTGACAGCCAAAATGATGTATTAAACATTAATACTGACAGCCAATAAGATGTACCAAACATTAATACTGACAGCCAATGAGATGTACCAAACATTAAAACTGACAGCCAATGAGATGTACCAAACATTAAAAATGACAGCCAATGAGATTTACCAAACATTAATACTGACAGCCAAAATGATGTATCAAACATTAATACTGACAGCCAATAAGATGTACCAAACATTAATACTGACAGCCAATGAGATGTACCAAACATTAAAACTGACAGCCAATGAGATGTACCAAACATTAATACTGACAGCCAATGAGATGTACCAAACGTTAATACTGACAGCCAATGAGATGTACCAAACATTAATACTGACAGCCAAAATGATGTATTAAACATTAATACTGACAGCCAATGAGATGTACGAAACATTAATACTGACAGCCAATGAGATGTACCAAACAATAATACTGACAGCCAATGAGATGTACCAAACATTAAAACTGACAGCCAATGAGATGTACCAAACATTAATACTGACAGCCAATAAGATGTAACAAACATTAATACTGACTGCCAATGAGATGTACCAAACATTAAAACTGACAGCCAATGAGATGTACCAAACATTTAAACTGACAGCCAATGAGATGTACCAAACATTAATACTGACAGCCAATGAGATGTACCAAACATTAATACTGACAGCCAAAATGATGTATCAAACATTAATACTGACAGCCAATGAGATGTACCAAACATTAATACTGACAGCCAATGAGATGTACCAAACATTAAAACTGACAGCCAATGAGATGTACCAAACATTAATACTGACAGCCAAAATGATGTAACAAACATTAATACAGACAGCCAATTAGATGTACCAAATGTTAATACTGACAGCCAATGAGATGTACCACACATTAATACTGACAGCCAAAATGATGTATCAAACATTAATATTGACAGCCAATGAGATGTACCAAACATTAAAACTGACAGCCAAAATGATGTATTAAACATTAATACTGACAGCCAATAAGATGTACCAAATATTAATACTGACAGCCAATGAGATGTACCAAACATTAAAACTGACAGCCAATGAGATGTACCAAACATTAATACTGACAGCCAATGAGATGTACCAAACATTAATACTGACAGCCAAAATGATGTATCAAACATTAATACTGACAGCCAATAAGATGTACCAAACATTAATACTGACAGCCAATGAGATGTACCAAACATTAAAACTGACAGCCAATGAGATGTACCAAACATTTAAACTGACAGCCAATGAGATGTACCAAACGTTAATACTGACAGCCAATGAGATGTACCAAACATTAATACTGACAGCAAAAATGATGTATTAAACATTAATACTGACAGCCAATGAGATGTACCAAACATTAATACTGACAGCCAATGAGATGTACCAAACATTAATACTGACAGCCAATGAGATGTACCAAACATTAAAACTGACAGCCAATGAGATGTACCAAACATTAATACTGACAGCCAAAATGATGTATCAAACATTAATACTGACAGCCAATGAGATGTACCAAACATTAATACTGACAGCCAATGAGATGTACCAAACATTAATACTGACAGCCAATGAGATGTACCAAACATTAAAACTGACAGCCAAAATGATGTATCAAACATAAATACTGACAGCCAATAAGATGTACCAAACATTAATACTGACAGCCAATGAGATGTACCAAACATTAAAACTGACAGCCAATGAGATGTACCAAACATTAAAACTGACAGCCAATGAGATGTACCAAACATTAATACTGACAGCCAAAATGATGTATCAAACATTAATACTGACAGCCAATGAGATGTACCAAACATTAATACTGACAGCCAATGAGATGTACCAAACATTAATAATGACAGCCAAAATGATGTATCAAACATTAATACTGACAGCCAATGAGATGTACCAAACATTAATACTGACAGCCAATGAGATGTACCAAACATTAATACTGACAGCCAATGAGATGTACCAAACATTAAAACTGACAGCCAATGAGATGTACAAAACATTAAAACTGACAGCCAATGAGATGTACCAAACATTAATACTGATAGCCAATGAGATGTACCAAACATTAATACTGACAGCCAATGAGATGTACCAAACATTAATACTGACAGCCAATGAGATGTACCAAACATTAATACTGACAGCCAATGAGATGTACCAAACATTAAAACTGACAGCCAAAATGATGTATCAAACATTAATACTGACAGCCAATGAAATGTACCAAACATTAATACTGACAGCCAATGAGATGTACCAAACGTTAATACTGACAGCCAATGAGATGTACCAAACATTAATACTGACAGCGAAAATGATGTATTAAACATTAATACTGACAGCCAATGAGATGTACCAAACATTAATACTGACAGCCAATGAGATGTACCAAACAATAATACTGACAGCCAATGAGATGTACCAAACATTAAAACTGACAGCCAATGAGATGTACCAAACATTAATACTGACAGCCAAAATGATGTACCAAACATTAATACTGACAGCCAATGAGATGTACCAAACATTAATACTGACAGCCAATGAGATGTACCAAACATTAATACTGACAGCCAATGAGATGTACCAAACATTAAAACTGACAGCAAAAATGATGTGTCAAACATTAAAACAGACAGCCAAAATGATGTATCAAACATTAATACTGACAGCCAATAAGATGTACCTAACATTAATACTGACAGCCAATGAGATGTACCAAACATTAATACTGACAGCCAATGAGATGTACCAAACGTTAATACTGACAGCCAATGAGATGTACCAAACATTAATACTGACAGCCAAAATGATGTATCAAACATTAATACTGACAGCCAATGAGATGTACCAAACATTAATACTGACAGCCAATTAGATGTACCAAACATTAAAACTGACAGCCAAAATGATGTATCAAACATTAATACTGACAGCCAATGAGATGTACCAAACATTAATACTGACAGCCAATGAGATGTACCAAACGTTAATACTGACAACCAAAATGATGTATCAAACATTAATACTGACAGCCAATGAGATGTACCAAACATTAATACTGACAGCCAATGAGATGTACCAAACATTAAAACTGACAGCAAAAATGATGTATCAAACATTAATACTGACAGCCAATAAGATGTACCAAACATTAATACTGACAGCCAATGAGATGTACCAAACATTAATACTGACAGCCAATGAGATGTACCAAACATTAAAACTGACAGCCAATGAGATGTACCAAACATTAAAACTGACAGCCAATGAGATGTACCAAACGTTAATACTGACAGCCAATGAGATGTACCAAACATTAATACTGACAGCCAAAATGATGTATCAAACATTAATACTGACAGCCAATGAGATGTACCAAACATTAATACTGACAGCCAATGAGATGTACCAAACATTAAAACTGACAGCAAAAATGATGTATCAAACATTAATACTGACAGCCAATAAGATGTACCAAACATTAATACTGACAGCCAATGAGATGTACCAAACATTAAAACTGACAGCCAATGAGATGTACCAAACATTAAAACTGACAGCCAATGAGATGTACCAAACATTAAAACTGACAGCCAATGAGATGTACCAAACGTTAATACTGACAGCCAATGAGATGTACCAAACATTAAAACTGACAGCCAAAATGATGTATCAAACATTAATACTGACAGCCAATAAGATGTACCTAACATTAATACTGACAGCCAATGAGATGTACCAAACATTAATACTGACAGCCAATGAGATGTACCAAACATTAATACTGACAGCCAATGAGATGTACCAAACATTAATACTGACAGCCAAAATGATGTATTAAACATTAATACTGACAGCCAATGAGATGTACCAAACATTAATACTGACAACCAATGAGATGTACCAAACATTAATACTGACAGCCAATGAGATGTACCAAACATTAAAACTGACAGCCAAAATGATGTATCAAACATAAATACTGACAGCCAATAAGATGTACCAAACATTAATACTGACAGCCAATGAGATGTACCAAACATTAAAACTGACAGCCAATGAGATGTACCAAACATTAAAACTGACAGCCAATGAGATGTACCAAACATTAAAACTGACAGCCAATGAGATGTACCAAACGTTAATACTGACAGCCAATGAGATGTACCAAACATTAAAACTGACAGCCAAAATGATGTATCAAACATTAATACTGACAGCCAATAAGATGTACCTAACATTAATACTGACAGCCAATGAGATGTACCAAACATTAATACTGACAGCCAATGAGATGTACCAAACGTTAATACTGACAGCCAATGAGATGTACCAAACATTAATACTGAAAGCCAAAATGATGTATCAAACATTAATACTGATAGCCAATGAGATGTACCAAACATTAATACTAACAGCCAATTAGATGTACTAAACATTAATACTGACAGCCAATGAGATGTACCAAACATTAATACTGACAGCCAAAATGATGTACCAAACTTTAAAACTGACAGCCAATGAGATGTACCAAACATTAAAACTGACAGCCAATGAGATGTACCAAACATTAATACTGACAGCCAATGAGATGTACCAAACATTAATACTGACAGCCAATGAGATGTACCAAACATTAATACTGACAGCCAATGAGATGTACCAAACATTAAAACTGACAGCCAAAATGATGTATCAAACATTAATACTGACAGCCAATGAGATGTACCAAACATTAATACTGACAGCCAATAAGATGTACCAAACATTAATACTGACAGCCAATGAGATGTACCAAACATTAATACTGACAGCCAATGAGATGTACCAAACATTAATACTGACAGCCAATGAGATGTACCAAACATTAAAACTGACAGCCAAAATGATGTATCAAACATTAATACTGACAGCCAATGAGATGTACCAAACATTAATACTGACAGCCAATGAGATGTACCAAACATTAAAACTGACAGCCAATGAGATGTACCAAACATTAAAACTGACAGCCAATGAGATGTACCAAACATTAAAACTGACAGCCAATGAGATGTACCAAACGTTAATACTGACAGCCAATGAGATGTACCAAACATTAAAACTGACAGCCAAAATGATGTATCAAACATTAATACTGACAGCCAATAAGATGTACCAAACATTAATACTGACAGCCAATGAGATGTACCAAACATTAATACTGACAGCCAATGAGATGTACCAAACATTAATACTGACAGCCAATGAGATGTACCAAACATTAATACTGACAGCCAAAATGATGTATCAAACATTAATACTGACAGCCAATAAGATGTACCAAACATTAATACTGACAGCCAATGAGATGTACCAAACATTAAAACTGACAGCCAATGAGATGTACCAAACATTAAAACTGACAGCCAATGAGATGTACCAAACATTAAAACTGACAGCCAATGAGATGTACCAAACGTTAATACTGACAGCCAATGAGATGTACCAAACATTAAAACTGACAGCCAATGAGATGTACCAAACATTAATACTGACAGCCAATGAGATGTACCAAACATTAATACTGACAGCCAATGAGATGTACCAAACATTAATACTGACAGCCAATGAGATGTACCAAACATTAATACTGACAGCCAATGAGATGTACCAAACATTAATACTGACAGCCAATGAGATGTACCAAACATTAAAACTGACAGCCAAAATGATGTATTAAACATTAATACTGACAGCCAATGAGATGTACCAAATATTAATACTGACAGCCAATGAGATGTACCAAACATTAAAACTGACAGCCAATGAGATGTACCAAACATTAATACTGACAGCCAAAATGATGTATCAAACATTAATACTGACAGCCAATAAGATGTACCAAACATTAATACTGACAGCCAATGAGATGTACCAAACATTAAAACTGACAGCCAATGAGATGTACCAAACATTTAAACTGACAGCCAATGAGATGTACCAAACGTTAATACTGACAGCCAATGAGATGTACCAAACATTAATATTGACAGCCAAAATGATTTATTAAACATTAATACTGACAGCCAATGAGATGTACGAAACATTAATTCTGACAGCCAATGAGATGTACCAAACAATAATACTGACAGCCAATGAGATGTACCAAACATTAAAACTGACAGCCAATGAGATGTACCAAACATTAATACTGACAGCCAAAATGATGTACAAAACATTAATACTGACAGCCAATGAGATGTACCAAACATTATAACTGACAGCCAAAATGATGTATCAAACATTAACACTGACAGCGAATAAGATGTACTAAACATTAAAACTGACAGCCAATGAGATGTACCAAACATTAAAACTGACAGCCAATGAGATGTACCAATCATTAAAACTGACAGCCAATGAGATGTACCAAACATTAAAACTTACAGCCAATGAGATGTACCAAACATTAAAACTGACAGCCAATGAGATGTACCAAACGTTAATACTGACAGCCAATGAGATGTACCAAACATTAATACTGACAGCCAATTAGATGTACCAAACATTAATACTGACTGCCAATGAGATGTACCAAACATTAATACTGACAGCCGATGAGATGTACCAAACATTAAAACTGTTAGCCAATGAGATGTACCAAACATTAATACTTACAGCCAAAATGATGTACCAAACATTAATACTGACAGCCAATGAGATGTACCAAACGTTAATGCTGACAGCCAATGAGATTTACCAAACATTAATACTGACAGCCAAAATGATGTATCAAACATTAATACTGACAGCCAATGAGATGTACCAAACATTAATACTGACAGTTAATGAGATGTACCAAACATTAATACTGACAGCCAATGAGATGTACCAAACATTAATACTGACAGCCAAAATGATGTACCAAACATTAATACTGACAGCCAATGAGATGTACCAAACGTTAATGCTGACAGCCAATGAGATGTACCAAACATTAATACTGACAGCCAATGAGATATACCAAACATTAATACTGACAGCCAATGAGCTGTACCAAACATTGCAGAGGACAATGGAGCAGAAATAGAAGAACCAACCATAGAAGAAAAAAACAATATTATAAAAAAGACCAAAAACAATAAAGCACCAGGAGAAGATAACATAAACGCAGAGTTACTGAAATAAGGAGGACGCACACTACACCTAGAAATTCACAGGATCGTCAATCTAATATGGAGAGAAGAGATAATGCCAACAGAATGGGAAACATCCTTAATAGTTCCACTTGACAAAAAAAGTTCGAAACTAATTTGCAACAACTACAAAGGTATCTCACGTCTTAACACCATTTACAAAAATAATTGCCTGCAGAATAGGGAATTTCAGTGAAACAGTATTAGACGACTATCCATGTGGTTTCAAGCCTACAAGGACCACATCTTTTCCCTTTAAAACACTCTGGCTGGTCAGATTTACGTCCCCTTTAATTACCTGGTAACCGTCTGGGAGGTAGATACATCTCTTTCATTTTGTTCATTTGAGCCAGCTTGGCTGCTTTGATATCTTCTACTGTTGGCTTGTTTTTAAAAACTCCATAAACCAGATTGCTGTGGCTACAAAATTTGGAAAGAAATGATAGTGATTAAACATAGGTTATGATATTTTAAGTATTCTAGGTAATGTATGGTGGGAGACTTCATTAACTTTGTCATAAAACATATACATGTACTGACAGAGAATATGCCAAAGTGTTGGGCTTGAGTTAATAATGTATTCTTTTCTAAAATGTCAAAATTCATTTTACTTTTTGCAAATTTTAACATATCGTCAGCTGAGAATTATGAAGCTCTATGTCCAAAAGCGAAAAAATTTCATCTGAAGCTACAGTATTATACTTTGTAGGTGTGGGCTCCATCTCCTTTATTTTTGGTATATATAGTGTCAAAATTGAGTTCACAGCATAACAGCTGTTTTCCGTTCAATATGTTCAAAGGACACAAACGTGAACTTTAAATTTCATTTTACTCAAAATCACTTTTTGTTGATATAGAGCCACATAATTCTCAGCTGAGGATATAGCTTTGAAACTCATAACAAGTTTCTTTTATATAAACTGCTTTTAAAACTGATACATTAGCCCACTGTTGTTACACTAAGATAACACAAAAACTGTGAAAAAAGCTATCTTTATTCTTTACTACAAAATGAATATTAGTTCTGTGTGAAATGTATCATATTCCTGTGCTGAATAATGATGTCTGGCTGGAAAATAAGCATTTAGCTAAGTATGTCAAAAATATGTTCACACTTCAGCTAAGTTTTATATAAAGGGATTATACTGTACTCGAAAAATGTTCATTTTTTTGGGACTAAACACTATCAGAATAAGCATCTTGGTTCAATGTTTTCAAATTCTATTCATAAATAAAATATGTATCTCACAGTCTTGATGGACTTACTCTTCTAATTGTTTTTGAAACTTTTGTTCTACTTCAAATCTAGGAATAGCTAGATGAACTTCTTGCAATTTTTCCTTGTCTTAATTGCATCCAATACTGTGAATATATATAATGTTTAGATAAAACCTACACTATATAAAATTATGTCTTGGTTTACTTTCTACAATTTTTTCAGTCGTTTCATTGCTAAGATCTGTACTGTACCCTCCACTGGGATGGCAAACTGACACCTTCTCTAAAAAATCATCGTGTCACTGAAGAACGCATAACAGTTGTTGTCGGTGATGCAAAGCAATTGAAACTTCTAGGAGTGCCAAATTATGCCAAGGCAACAAAGAAACCCGTTGGTGAAATAATTGCAGAATTAACCATGAAGCTAATGACAGAGTGGCATTGTAATGATTGTATCGTTAATATGACATTCGACACAACAAGATCAAACACTGGTCATCAGACTGCTGCCTGCATTGCCATACAAAATATGCTGCAACGTGCTCTTCTGTGGTCAGGTTGTCGCCATCACATTGGTGAAGTTATCCTCTCGCATGTGTTTGCAGACATGAAAATAGAAGTTTCCTAATCCCCGGATATAACTTTCTTCACCAAGCTGCGAAGTAATTGGGAGTTGGTGGCACATGATTGGTCTCACGTTTGTAGTTCGTGTACGTTAGCTGATCATGATCTGAAGGCTCAAGAGCGACTGACGATAATGAGAGTTGCGGTAACTGCACATGCCAACTCTAGTAAACAAACCGAGTTCTTGCGAGACGACTACCACGAATTCCTTAAGCTGTCCCTTGTTTACCTGAATGCTACAAATAAGGAGGTTAACTTTAAAAGACCAGGTGCCCTGCACAAAGCACGATGGATGGCAAAGCTGATATACTGCCTCAAGATCGCACTGTGTGAGAAACAAATTCAATTATTGCCTCCAGGTACTATTACCACACGTGATCAAGTGCCAAAGATTCGTGCATTTGCTACATTTGTAACACATGTTTATGTCGTGTGGTGGCTCACTTGGAAAAAGAGTGTGGATGCACCATGGAATGATCTACAGCTCTACAAGCGACTTTTGGATTACAACGATGTCAACAGAGACATTTCCAAGTCAGCAATCCGTGCCCTGAATAGGCATCTGTGGTACCTCACTGATGAAATGATCCCACTTGCTCTGTTCAGCACTGAAGTACCTGTGTTGGAAAAGCGAGCTCTAGCAGATGCTCTTCTAAGTTTTCGACCAGTGGTTGCCCTCCAAACTCCACAGAATCGATTTGGAAATGGTTGGGGAAAACCACGATTCCAATCAATTGATTCTAAAACTCGGTTGTGTGATCTGGCTGGAGTTGACTCGTAGTTTACTATATACAGACTTCAACTGGACACAGGATTCCTCCAACTGCCTGTTGATGATTGGTGCCAAACAGCTTCTTACATTGCCAGTGCAGAAAATGTTGCTGCTATTAACGTTGTTAACGATTGTGCCAAGAGAGGAGTGAAACTGGCATTTAACTTTGTTGAAGCAGCTCGAACGGATGAACATTTTCAAAACATCCTTAAAGTGGTATAAATGGACCGCAAAAACATCTCAAATGTGCGTAAACCTTACAAACGTGCAACAAAGTGAAACTGAATTAAATGCAACAGTAATAAATAATTTAATACTTTAATGTAATTTTTATATAGGCTAGAAAAAACTTTTTTTTTTCTTTACATGTCATGTTTTGTGATTTCTTGTGCGGGGGGGGGGGGGGAGATCTCTAAATCAACTCTGATTTGAAAAATATTTTACACAAGTTATTATTAATGATATTAGAACAAATTAGAAACATAGACAGCTCAAAAACAATCAATTTTTTCCTCTATTGTGGTGATCACCCTACTATACATTGTACTTCTAGTACATTGTACATTAACACTCATTACATGTTCGTAGGTTATATGTACTTATGTTGAACGCCCTGTAATGGGAAAAATGAAGAATCGTCTTGAATCTAGAATCAAGTCACAATAGTCTTGAAACTAGAATGAAGTCACACTTCCATGGAAGTGTTACAAATCAACATGAACATCTATTTCTGCTTGTACTTTGTACGGATTTAAAAAGTAAATCAACTCTGCCAAACAAGTTTTCCTGCTATTATTATATTAAAAATAGGCTAACATGAACATCTATTTCTTCTCTTCACTATTTACTGATTTATAAATTAAATAACTCTACCGAACAACTTTTTATTCTATTAAAACTAGGCCAAGTCTGCATTCAGTGTTTATCATATAGTTCTACAACTAGCATAACGATTAAGCTTCAAACCTTAATAAAAAATAAATAAATTACCGGTATCAGAGACTTTAAGTAAAATAATGACGGCTATGCACATTTGTTAATCACCTAAAATTATCATATGACGCTAATGAATTCTCTCCAACTCTGTTTTGTTTTCAAACTTAAAAAAAAATCCTTTGATCTTTTTCGCCAGTTAAGAAAAAAAAATATCTACTTGTCCCAGTTTCCCTTTCTTACCACTGCTTATCACGACAGAGGAGGGTCCTAGCAGAACGCGCCATTGCGATGGGCCCAAGGGCGAATAACACATGCTGGTCCGATAGCCGTTAGTGTCGGTTATAAACTGTATCACAGAATCTCCTATCTGTCACCCCCAACCCCACCCCACCCCTAAATTTTGGACACGGTGGTTGGGACGCTGCTGGCCATTGGTCCTTTGTGGGCTATAACGTCACAAAGTTTGACAAAAGTAGAAATAACAAACAACCTGCAGATTCTGACAATCGATTAATTTCTAGTATACACGATGGAGAAAAATGTTTGCCTCTCTTCTCGTTCTATAACTATTTAGGATTGCGGTTTTTTAGAGCATTTTCGAAAAAAAAATGCTCTATTGTCCCCGTTTTGTCTGTCTGTCTGTCTGTCTGTCTGTCTGTCCGTCCGTCATCACCCTAGATCTCAACAACCATAAGTCCTAGACCCATGATGTATATATCATTTTGTAGGTCTTGGCCTGCCAAGAAATGACTTTTTTCCATTTCGCGATCTGACCTCTCAGGGGCCTTATAAAGTACCATTTTTTACTATATAAGCTATATTAATAATGGACTGCCCTTTATCTCAGCAACCATAAGTCCTACACCCATGATGTATATATCATTGTGTAGGTCTTGGCCTGCCAAGTGTACATCAAAAGTCTATTTCGCGATTTGACCTCTAAGGGCCAAAATATAAAAGTTTTTTATGTAATAAAAGCTAATCAAAGGGGCATAATCATTATTTATTTTTGTAACAGTTCTTCAACATGACTTACTTCCCGTACTTTATATAAAACAACAATTGACGGAGTTTTCGGACGATTAAATGACTACAATTTAGAATGTTTCAATTATGAGTCCTATTTCAGTGACCACAAACCACTTGTAGTTAGATTTAAGAGAAAATAGTTTTGTTTTCAAATATAAAGAAACGTCCTTTTAATATCTTTTTTCAGATATATGCATTACACAATTGAATTTATAAACATTTCCAAAATTTACAAATATTTACTGAAAGATAACAAACGTACTGATACATAACATGAAAATGCGCTAACACGTCCTGTGTCCAGAATGGAACAGGCTTAATTGCTTGTTTTATCTTTGACCGGAGAAATAATGCATATAGAGGTGTCAAGCAACGGGCAGATAACACATTATATTATTAACATACAATATGAAATAAAGGATTTACAATATACATATATAGTATTATGTAATTTAGATTAAACATATATAAGACACCTCATATCACATGTACTTTATTGTACACATACCTGCATTTATTTGTAATTATGTAAACAAAAAAAGTTGACATGACAACAAACAATGGTTCAATATTGGAGCCAAATTTATATGCATTAAAAGTACATTATCCATACATATTTACATATAGAAATGTTACAAATTATGAAATTATTCAACTGGAGGATAGGAGGGGGATGCATTACAATTAAACAATTACATTCATATGATTTGATATATAATTACATATCATGTTTATAAAAGTCAATGAGCAATAAATAAACTAAATATTCAATAGACTTAAAGGAGATTATATAACGATTATATAACGAAAAGTGAGTGTTAAATATGGACAATTACTTCCCCTGCCTACGCTCCATTTTTTTTTTAAAGAAAACAACACATTTCCCAAAGCTAATATGTAAAGTTTGAACATATTTGGTGATTACAAAGTCAGAACTAATGTAACGTGAATTCTAGGATCCAAACGATTTGGATTAAATTGCATGCCCTTCAATGATAGCTTACTTCTTTCTAAATGTTTAGCTTTTTTTCGATCAGTCTAACTATCTCCAGTCCACATAATGTAAATTAAAATTCTGTGCTTTAGCCCATTACAGAAAAAACTATGATTGAAAAAAAAAAAAACAAAAACGACGACATAGATAGTGACATGATAAAACGTATTCTGTAATGTTCAACAACAATATTTGAAGTAAGATAATTATGAACACACACACACATACACAGACACTGAAACTCAATCTTCAATCCAGCTTAGTACATTGAACAATCATCCACACACGAAAACATGATACAGTTAATGATGATTGATTTGCCTCTTTTTAAAATCAAAACATATATCTTGTAATTTAATCATGTTCATTCGATTATTTACTGGTTGGAGCGGGTGGTAGCGTGGTTGAGAGTTCATGCATCATGACGCAGTCCAAACGTTCGAATCTCAGGCACGATTGTTACCTCTGCCGTATCCCAACTTTGAGACACATAAGGCATGCAAGTCGCATCCATGGGCATATCAGCACCTTGTATCGTTTGTCTGCCCAGGATGTTCACGTGACGTTACCTTGCACAGTCACGTTAGTTTTGAAACACAAGAACAATAAATACCTAACTGTTTTCACTGAGACATAAATGAAGTCATACTAATAAAGTTCTTCATGATCGTCTCCAAATATTTTGTAAACAAAAATATACCAGTCGTTAAAATCATTTATTTATTAAAACTACATTTATCATGAAATGAATATAACATAAACTTGTCAGAGAGGGACATGTGACCGAGCGGCTTAGCTCCCTCAACTATCGACCCGACAGTCCTGAGTTTGATTCTCGGTTAGAACCAAGAGAGTTTTTCAAGGTCCTGGTGAAAGTCCCTCAAGTCCTCCTAGTCTGACTTAAAGTTGGAGAAGTAAAACGCCGATGGACGTTGTGCTAACAGGACGATCCCTGTATGATGTATTTAAAATCACAGATGCATTCTACATTTAATCTGCCCCCTCCCCCCTTTCCTCGGTCCTTTAGGATTAAAGAAAATTTTACTTTATTAAAAAAATGTAAAACAGTGGCAAATACATTTTAAAGGTGAATTTGTCACCCTCCTAATGTGACTGAGTTATACCTGTGGTCAAATTGTATGAAGAAATATAGAAATTTATGAACTTTAATGAGAAGGAATGGAACGACATTTTAAGGACAATTTTTAAAAAGTAAAATGTTTATTTGTGGCTATACACCATTTACAAAAAATTTTAAAAATTGAATCAAACTTCTGTTGTTTTTTTTTTAAAATTTGTGTATCAGTCTAATAGCTTAAGATTAAAAAAATTTTTTTTTTTAAGAAAATGTGACTTGGCACAAAGAATACAATGTTACGTGTACGGCGTCAATATTATGATGACTTGGCAATGCAACCGACATAAGAAACTAAAAGCTAATGATGTAGGGAAAAAATATTGTGTAAAAAAAAAGGAAAAGAAAAACAACGTTTATAACCACAATAATCACTTTTCCAAATATTATATTTTCCCATAAAAAGCGGTAAAGCTATATATATATATATATTGGAAGAAAAAAAATCTAAATTCCTCCATTTTTAAACTAACAAAAGTAACAACGACAACTGAAGTTTGTACGCATGAGTGACTTTACCTGTAGAGTACCGGGTTAACGGTGGCACTAAGGTAGTAGGTCACACCACTGACGTACATTGTGGGCCTCAATGTTCAGAGTGGACGACCCGTCGTACTCCGCCATCAGGCGCTGGGTGTGAAAGAGCGCCCAGCAGAGGAAAAACGCCACTACAACAGCCACTGGAGGAAAGATTTTAAAAAAAAAGTAGTGGTTAAAGAAAATAACATTAAAAGATAGCAATATATATAAGGCAACACCCAATGAGAAAAGGCCTTACGCCAAGAAGCAGATGGTTGGAGGAAGTGGAGAAAGACCTTAAAGCCATAGGAGTGGGGAGAGAGTGGAGGAAAAAGACCATGGATCGGGAAAAGTGGAGAAGAGTAGTATGGCAGGCCAGGGCCCTAAATGGGCTGTAGAGCCAAATGAAGAAGAAGAAGAAGAAGAAATAGTTGACCTAACAAGACAATCTACGAAAAGGGTCATAAACAATGGTAGGGTGAATGTAACAACAATGGATTACAATGTTTAAATATTGTATTTAGCAAGTTATATAACAATAATCAATGGATAATAATGGTATCATATTGAGTTTGGCAGATTATATAACAATAATCAATGTAACAATGGATCATAATGGTATCTTATTGTATTTGACAGGTTATATAGCCAAACAGTGAATCATAGTGGTATCAACATGCATATAAAAGGTTAATAAACAAAACGAAATTTAACAGTGAATCATAGTGGTATCAACACGCATTTAAAAGATTAATAAACAAAACGAAATTTATAAGTGGATCATAGTGGTATCAACATGCATTTAAAAGATTAATAAACAAAACGGAATGTAACAGTGGATCATAGTGGTATCAACATGCATTTAAAAGATTAATAAACAAAACGAAATTTAACAGTGAATCATAGTGGTATCAACATGCATTTAAAAGGTTAATAAACAAAACGGAATGTATCAGTGGATCATAATTGGATCTTATAGTTTTTGACAGGTAAGGTAAAATAGTACATGTCAGCAAGTAACTCACCCAACATCTTGAGCACCGACTGCTTGATTCTGGCGTGCTGGTGGCTGGTGCTGTTCTGTATCAGGTCGCTGCTAGAGTGTGTGTGGGAGCAGTCATTTGAGGAGTTGGAGCCGGCCCTGATTAAAGTAGACCTCCTGATGGCCAGGGCGATGAAGAAATACAGCAGGGCGATCAAAGACATGGGGATTATGAAGAAAATGAATGTGGATACCTGTCAAGGAAAAACAGAGAAGCAAATAAACAGTTGATCATTAATTATATGGTCAAATAATCTTGATTTTCTTAAGGTGCAATCTCTCTCTCCCCCCCTCCCTTTTTTTCTCTCTCTCCTCTCTTTTTTCTTTACACTCTTTTTCCCCTCTCTCCCACTCTTTCTCCTCTCTTTCTCCTCTCTCTCTCCTCTCTCTCTTCCCTCCTCTCAATCTCCCTCTCTTTCTCCCCCTCTCTTTCTCTTTCCCCCTCTATCTCCCTATATATATATATATATATATATATATATATATATATATATGAGAAAGATCTAAACAAAATATTTTGAATAATAATATAGATACAGGCAGGTAGTATTTTAAACGCTGGGACTAGATAAATATAAGCGAAAAGGTTAGGGGAAATAACTGAAAATTTCTGAAAACAGAATTTTTTCAAATGAGTTAGATATCTTTTACTAAACCGGTATGAAGTATGGAAGTATAATTTATACAATACAGAGGTCGCCACATGTGGATCTTCGATGATTTAACTACTGCTCCCAGTGAGCAAATTTTTACTATTATATTATTATTTTCGTCAAATAAATTTTGATAAATTGACCATAGTGCATCTGCATGGTTGACAAATATGTACAAATTGTTTAAAAATAGATTTTTTTAAAATGAAAATTAGAGGTGTACCGATTAATCGATTGGCCGATTAATCGGCCGATTATCGGCCGATTTGCCGATTGTCGGTATCGGCCGATTACCTAGCGGCACAATCGGTATCGGCCGATAATCGGCCGGCACCGATTATCGGCCGATACCGATTGTTATTTGTTTATTTTGTCTGAGTCATCAAGCTTAGTCTAACAAGTAACAATAAAAATAAAAAGGTTTGCTTTATTCAATATAAAACGAGAGAATAAATATTGTTATGAAAGCCTTGGCTTTGTGTTCAGTTCAACTTCAGTGTTCAACTTCTGTCACTCTCACTCGTATGCTGCCATGTTAGTGCGAATAAACATGAGCATTTCAGCCTTGTCAGGATGGAGACGTGAACGACGATCAGAATATATTAGCCCAGCCCCACTGAAGAGACGTTTACTGGGCACACTGGTTGGTGGCGGGCACAAGAACTGTCTAGCAACGGGAGTCAATTTGCTGTTGACACCATTTTCAGACCACCACTTCAGAGGATCACTCATACGATGAAGCGTGGACTCAGCTATATACACACGTATCATCTGCATTACTGCGGCTCGGCTTGCACTTGCACTTGCATCCGCTGGATTAACAGGAACATCATGTTCAGCCTCTGCTTGTATATGAGGGTGAGACCCCTGTATCACTTGATCAAAGGCATCCCACACCATTGATTGAGAATCAACCAGTTGACAAGTTTCAATCGCAGCACGTTTTGGCGGGATTTCGTTTGCCATATCGGCATCTCTCATCAGCACCTCATCAGCAAGCCAATCGTAGGCGCGTTGTCGTACTTCGGCGGGCATGAAGCGATCTTTAAATCTAGGGTCAAGCAGTGTGGCCACCATCAGCTGTTTCTCAGCGAAGACAAACTGGAAGCGTCGATCGAGAGAAGTGAGTAGTTCTGTAATCATGGTCTTGACGCCACGGCTGTCTGGATGTTTCAGAAGCGCCATACGAATCACTGCAACTATTGGTTGTATACAGCTGCACGATGCGGAATCAGAGCTGACTACCTAGAAATTTGCATAAAACAAACCAAAAAATCAATTTATTATTATAATAAATTACTAAACGAAAATTTCATTCTCTCAGTCTCACTCTCATTCATGTGATTTGTCGACTCATTAGTGTAACTGTGTAAGTAGGCCTAACTAATAACAATAAATTAACTTTATTATTATTGACTCAATTACTCAACAATACAAATTCAATTCACGATACATTATTAAATTTAATGTAATTAATAAATTAAGTTTCAGTTTCAATTTTGATTATTTCATTTTCATTTAATTATAATTAATATATGTTGCAAACTTACTATCATGGCTATAAAAATAAATTCATTTACCTGAGTAACATCCTCAATGGGCTGAAGAGCGACAATTGTTTTATCAATCAATTCCAACTGAGATACTGTGGGCAGATTGACGTCATACTGGCCGCCGTATGACGTCAATGCCAGTCGTTGCTCTCGCAGACGAACCAGCATGTGGAAAGTGCTGTTCCACCTTGTTGGTTCGTCCTGGATAAGACGATGTTCAGGCAACTTATGCACCTTCTGGAATTCCACCAACCGGTTGTATGCCACGGTTGAATGCTTGAAATGTCCAACAATGCGTCGACCAAGCGCTATTACGTTCTCTACTCATTTGTGTGATTCCAAAGCATCTTTTACTGCAAGTTGGAGTGTATGGGCCATACAACCAGTATGTGGCAAGTCTGCAACTCTCATTGCCTTGATCATGGCAGCAGCATTGTCACGCAAGACGTATTGAACACGATCTTTACGCAGATTCTAACCATCGAGCATATCAGTCACAACTTTCGCCAAGTAGTCCCCTGTGTGTCCTTCCTCCAGATTTTGGGCATGCAGCATGGCGTGGCATCGGTTGAATTTCTCATCAATCCAGTGAGCTGTCAAGCTAAGCAAAGCAACGCCCGGCGCACTCTCAGCAGACCACTCGTCGGTAGTTAATGCGATGAACTCACATGATGGGGGCACGAGGGCTTTACCAACATTCACACGGAGATGGTCGTACATTTCAGTGAGCAAAGTTGAACCAAAGTACTTGCGGCTGGGCAAAGCATACTTCGGCGCAACAAGCTTCATCAACCGTTTAAATCCTTCATCATCAACGATACTGAAAGGTTGACAATCCAGTGCCATCATCGCGCCAATTGCAGTTGAGATCGACTTAGCCCTCGGATGGTCCATTGGCCAGGCCTCAGCCATGCCATAACACTTGGCCAAAGTAGGCTGAACAACACACTCACCAACAGTTGAACTTGAAGTGGATCCCTTAATAGAAATAGAATTCGGCATCGCAACTGCTGATTCTTTAGATTTGTTCAGTTCAAACTCATGGTACAGCACAGTGTGTTGCGATCGTAGGTGACTAATCATATTTGTCGTAGTAAAATTTTTTGCGGTTGAACCGCCTCTTGATATTTTCGCATTACACTCATTGCACACTACTTTAGTTGCATCAACATTATCAATTTTGAAATATTTCCACGCTTTACTTTTATTTGTAACCATTTCTAAAGTTCAACCAAACTTTTATTCCAAATTATAGAGCAGACGGTCACTTATTAACTCAGGATACACACATGGAGTATAGTGATGCTACGATTATCGAATTTTCGATTCGATTTCGATTCGATTTGATTACGATTATCAAAATCGAATCGATTTGATTTTTGAATTCGATTTTGATTTCGATTAAAAATTATTTGCTAAAGTATGGAATTTGAGAAAGATAATCATCGTTTTTCGCTTTGAAATACCGCTGAGCTAGTGAGCGGAAGTACCTTTGTTTGTTTATCATACTTTATCTGATGCGCAGAATATTGAACACCCAAATTTTATAGCGCCACACTTATCGGCAATGATAAATAAAGTAAAAGTGCGTAAATAAAGTGCGTCGGCGATGGTAAATGGTTCTGCCTACATTCGAAATTTGTGATTATGTACCGATGTGTCTACTGTTTACATTTGACTTAAGTTTAATGTTCATTGTTCGAAAAAATACGGAACGCTTTATGGTCTGTGTGAAATATATTGGAGGAGTCATTTCAGATGTTTACGATTTTTTGAGATTGTTACAATTGATAATAAAAAGTTATAAACCATGTCATGTTGTTTTTTATTAATTACAGGAACACGATAATTAATCTTAGCCATGGTATATAAGTGTCGCGTGTAAAATAATTAAATAATTAATTGCGTTTTCCGATCTACAAAAATCTATATAATATCTATATCTAATTTTATTCATCTTGTTATCAATGACTTTTTATATCGAAATCGAAATCGTTTTTTTTCTGAGGAAATTAATTGAAATCGAAATCGATTTGATTTTTCATAATCGAAACATCACTAATGGAGTATTTTCGACTTCCGCTGAAGAACTGTGGGTGTTACCACCATAGATATATAAGACTAGATCGCTTATGCTTATTTAATAGAGACCGAAAAAGTGTTGTATCCGAGACCGCTACTTTAAAAAGAGAAGAGTAATATTCTGTACAATTCTTTATTTTTCACCGAAAAAGATTTCCTTCCTTTTAATAAAAAAAAAATCCCCATTCATGCTAGAGGTTGGCGCTTTTAAAATCAACTGATGTGTCCGAAAAAAATTTTTTTGACGGTTAGTAATAATATAATCTTGTATTATTTCATGTGATTCCGTCTTCGAAGAATTTTTTTAACCTGTTTATAAAGTTTATTATTTTTTTTTAGAGCTCTAACTATTTTGTCTGCTATTTATTTCGGTTACTTGAGGTTTCTATGCGTACTACGTCATCAGGTTATACAGAATTGTACTCTTCTCTTTTTAAAGTTAGCGTCCGCGCAATATATGTCTATGCATAGCCCATAAGCGATCTAGTCTTATATATCTATGGTTACCACTCAACAAATAATTGAAAACCCATTAATCGGTATAGGCCGATAATCGGCCGATTGATCGGTGCCGATAATCGGCCGGCCGATAATCGGCCAAAACGATATCGGTACACCTCTAATGAAAATGACTTGGAGCATAGAAACATCTATTTACATTTTATAGATTTAAAAAGGCGAGAGCGCCAATACGGATAAATAAAAGTCTGGCAAAGTCATAGATATAAAGATATATATCTATGGGCAAAGTTTATATTCACTATTAAAATTAGCGCCTCAGAATAATAATAATAATTAAAATAATAACAACTTCAGAACTCATCACTTTTATGAACCGGTGCTACACTTGAGAAGCTATTGTCTCTTTCCAATATTTCCTTATTGATATAAACATTATCAAAAGAGTAATTAGCTTCGAGCTCCAACAGAAATTAATTAATTGATACGGAAGATTTAAATAGTCTATTGTCACCTCGAATACAAAAATGTTTAAAAATTCATATCGTTTGAGCTTCGATCATTTGTTGAAAATTGATTTCCAATTTTTTTACAAACACATAATCCTTCTATCGCCAGTGAATGTCTGTCATAAAAGTATATAAAACAGATTCCCTATATTGTCTTATTCTGGGTCTCAGAATTTGATTGGGTTGTATAAAAAATTGACACATATATACATAATGACGAACAAAGACAACATTTTTATTGGGTTTTTTTTTCTTCTGTCAGTTTCGAATAATTGAAATTCATGTAATACTTTGTGTCATTTTTGAACGAGAACAAAATGCGAACAAAATAATGACTACGGTCAAAACATAAAAATGCCAACAGAAAAACATACGAACACTACATGCCAACAGTACATAAAAACACTTCATACCTCTTTGTTTGTTTTTTAAGGCATGAAATATGAATGCAAAAGCTTTCAATTTGCTATATTAATATAAAAAAGCGATAATATATTAGTTAATTCATGAGTTCATGGGTTTTTATGAGCTTTATGTAAATCATAAACATTTCAATTCAATAAATGGACTGATGAGAGTAAAAATCATTAATGGTGGCGATGAAAACTATTGTTTCAAATCGAGGCTTGCTTAATCTGTATAATATCTAATCTGTGGTACATACCAACATTGCATAGGAATAGTAAGTACATTGTATGTGATCATCACTAGCCTACATAATTATTTTTAGCGATGTGAGGGTTCAATGTGTTTTTTATAAGGCAATGGAAGTAGCTGCCCACTACGGTGCTCAGCAAAATGGAGGTAATTATCTTTCTTGGATGGCGTGACATCACCTAACGTCGTAAATTTCATTGGCTTCATTCTTTTGCTCTTATGAGTTTTACTTCTAATCGAAGTACTACTAGGTCAAATCGATATATAAACTTTTTATTAGATGGTGTAGAGAATTAGATATATGTGTGAAAACAGCACTACAGGTAAGGCAAAGGATATGCTCAGGATACAGGAGATGCATGATTGTACTGAGTAGAGTTCATTACAAGCATAATAATATCGTTGTATGTGGATATGCTTGTTGTTTTGAACATCCACATATTTGTGAAGTTTAACTTGACTAACAACAAAACTTTTTGTCTGCACTAGACTTTAAACTCATTGAGTATGTAGGTCAATCACAGACAGATGCCCCTGGGCGTAGAGTAAAAAAAAAATCAGACATTTTATTAAAAGAGATACATCAAAAAATGTATACAAGTATGGGGATTTCTGGAGCCCCTATCAAGTCGGGGCCCTATAGAGTTGGGGCTGTATAAAGTCGGGGCTCTATAAAGTCGGGGCTCTTTCAAGTCAAGGCCCTATCAAGTCGAGGACCTATCAAGTCGGGGCCCTATAAAGTCGGGGCTCTATAAATTCGAGGCCCTATCAAGCCGGGCCCTATAAAGTCGGGGCCCTATAAAGTCGGGGCCCTTTCAAGTCGAGGCCCTATAAAGTTGGGGCCCTATCAAGTCGAGGCCCTATCAAGCTTGGGCCCTAACAAGCAGGGGCTCTATCAAGATTGCACCGTTGAATCCGTCTCTTGTGACATATTGCCTCCCCCCCCCCAGCACCACCAATATATAGGTTAGTGCTGTACATTATATTTATTTCTGCTACACTTTAAAGTCTCTGACTGGCAGATTTAAAAATAAATAAATACCAGAGCAAACCAGATTTACAGGTGAGGTCATACAAAAATTACAGCAACATAATTTAATAACTTTTAGCCATACAACATAGAAATGAACAGAAAAAAAATCAGTTTTTTTTATTTGCTTTATAAAAAAAAACACTTTTGAAAAAGTAAACAATTTGTTGACTTCACCTGATAAAGATTCAAATGACGTCATTCACTAAACTAAAAAAGTATTTCCTCAATAATAAATTAAAAAAAAAAGTTTGAACATTATTGAGACCCAGAAAGAGATACGACTACTGATCACGTCAAACAAAGAAAATAAATTACTAAAGTATCCCTCTCTGATTCTAATTATTTAGTATCGATTCTTTTATATATATATATATATATATATATATATATATATATATATATATATATATATATATTGGGGTGGTCCAGAAAAACAAAGTAACAGATTTAAGTTGTCCACAAGGTTATTTCTGTTCTTTATTATGTTAATAACAATTGTGCAAAATTTTAATGAAAACAAATAATATTTACAGGTCAACCCATTTGACAGTTTTTTGGGTTATCTCAAATGAAATAGTTATTGCCAATTATAGTTGATGATCGATTTAAAACTTAAGGTTAAAATTTTAAAGTAAATTAAAATTAAGAAATTAAATTAAAGTTGTAATTAAAAAATGTAACTAAAACTTACAATCTAATGAAAACCTTAGTTTTAAAATTTGACAGTTTCTATGACGACGACATAAGTGATGTCTTTGATGGAGTTGGGAAATTCCTGCGATGGTTTGCAACCAATCGAAGAATAAACTGTTTCTGTTCCTCATTCTTTGTCAGTGTTTTATTGTATTTCTCAATAAGACTGATTCCCCTTTCAGCTACATCATTTACAACTGTCATGTGTGCAGCCAGTTCATAAAATTTCTTGAAGACTGGATCAGATGTCCACTGTCCTGGTGGTTTCTTAAGGAATGTCTGAGACTTTTCTTTGCCTTCTTCCATGAGGACATCAAAGAAAGATGTCGTCCTTTCTGTCACCAGGTCCTCCAATTTCAACTGTTCAGATTCACTTGTCAACTTTACACGCCGAGGGATGTCTGCCAATGCTGGTCGAAGTAGATTTTGTACCATCTTTTCTTTGATTGATGCTGACACTCTGTCATCTAAAAGGGCTATGCCAACCAAATGTTCAGAGAGAAACCAGAGGTGCCTTGAAAATGCTTCATGTGCCTTGCTGGCAACAGTCTTATTCGGATAGGTCTTCAGATTTGATAAAAATTCGATGTCATTGAGAGGGGCTCGGATTGCAAGGGGTGCTTCGTTCCACTGTTTTACATAAACAAGACTGACAAAGAGAGCCAAACCTGTGATATTCTGGGATTCACGAACAGTCAACTTGAACTGAGTCTTAAAAAGAAAGATTTTCAGTGCGTAAATGGCTTTTGCCATCCATCTCGCATGATGTGTTGGACCGGGAGCTCGAAATTTCTCCTTGTCTTTGTGTCCACCAAGAAACCAGAAGGATAAACGTAAAAATTCCTGATAATCGTCCCTTGGGTGCTGTTTTTCAAGAGCACCTGGTAAATAGACAAGCATTTCCTGTCGCATGTTTTTCAATATTGGATCCTGAAACAGTTCATCACTTGCTGTAGAATAAGCATCTTGGTTCATTGATGGCCATTGACGTTGTAGGCGTACATGGCTGAGTTTGAGTTGGCTGATACTCCTCATCTTCTTCTGACTCCGAATTAGAAGAAAGTTCACCTTCTGTTTCATTGAAGCCCTTTGTCATGCGTTCTTCATATCTCATTTTCACCTTTCTCTCTTTTTCCTCTCGTTGCCTCTTCCTGCTTTCTTTTGCTGTTGTCTTTACGTCTACTCCAGTCATGCTGCAGGAAAAAACATCTTCTCTTTGCATGCGAAGAAATTCCCGATCTTCTTCGTTCTGTATTTCTGTCATCACGTCCTTTGTCGCAATATCAAACAATTCTTGAAGGTCACCTTTAAACATGTCTTCTTTCATCCTGTCGCTTTCTCGTTTTCGTGTTCTGTGTACCTTCAGAGCCAGATAGTTCTGATGCAGCTTTGACAGTTTTCTGACACATGAGTCAACCCGCTGTGTTGGTATTCTGGCTCGCATCCAAATACAAATAACTGCATCACAAGTCATTTTATAACTTTCCGGAAGAGTTCGTCCTTCAGTTAAATGATGAAACTGGAGCAGTTGAAGTACATCCAGCATACGTGGCAATCTTGCTGTAGATAACAGAGAAATTGGCTTTCCAATCAGCCAGTGCTGTGGGTCGGATCTCAAACTGGAGGAAGCCATTGTTGTTTATAGTTTATTACTTGAAGAGTTCAATAGGTCAATTTCAGTTCAATGGCAATTTAGTATTAATTCAGTAACAACTACAAAATAAAAAAATAACATGCACGTTAGAATTCAGCACACAAGTAAGTAAGTAAATTAATTTATAACGTGTCAAAGTCGGACGTAAATCGCAAGCGCGGACACCAGACAAGTAATGTTGATAATGGGTTGACCTGTAGATGTTGCTCGATCAGCCTGAAATTTTGCAGGCCAAATACCTATACCCAATGGACAAAAACAAACCATGTGGAGCAATGATTCTACAAACTTAAACTTTTCAGTATGGTTTTCTGGACCACACTAATATATATAACGTTTCAGTTTTCCTATTTATACATTACAACATCTAGTTGGGTTTACATGATCATCACCCATTTATTTACAGTGTAAATATATTATGGAACAGTATTTTCTCAAAAATTCTTAAATGGTCAGCAATCGATACGACACATAACTTGCATGCTTAATTATTATTGCGTCAACCAAGTGTAACATTAGACAATAACCATTAGACCTTTGGGTATTCTCAAATACAAAATTGTGTATGAGTCGCTTTGTATGTTTTAATAAGTGTCACTTTGTGTGTTGTATGTGTGTATTACTTTGTGTGTTGTAATGTGATCATTCACTTTATGTGTATTAATGAGATCATGGGGACAGAAGAAGATATTAAAGATTATAAAGCGTCTTCAATCAATAGTTTTACTTTTCCAGAATAGTATCAAATTGTACGTTTGTATGTGTTTGTTTCTACATATATCTCATAGAAATATAAATAGCCGTTCTTAAGGTCTGGGGCCCTTCCGAAATGGATTTTTTTTTGGACCTCAGGAGAAGAAAGTATAAGTCGGGACCTATACAGTATTATATCAAATAGGACTTGTACTGAGTTGAATACACGCCATTAGATGTAGGAGCCGTATAGGACATATACTGAGTTGAACCATCAGATGTAGTGGTCCTATATGACTTGTATTGAGTTGAACCATCAGATGTAGTGGTCCTATAGGACTTGTATTGAGTTGAACCATTAGATGTAGTGGTCCTATAGGACTTGTACTGAGTTGAACCATTAGATGTAGTGGCCCTAAAGGACTTGTACTGAGTTGAACCATTAGATGTAGTGGCCCTAAAGGACTTGTACTGAGTTGAACCATTAGATGTAGTGGTCCTATAGGACTTGTATTGAGTTGAACCATTAGATGTAGTGGTCCTATAGGACTTGTATTGAGTTGAATCAAGTCAGCGGCTTTACCAGATATTGAACCCTGTACCTTTAGCATATGAGTCAAGTCTACTATCGACATCGCACTCTCTCTCTCTCTCTCTCTCTCTCTCTCTTTCTGTCTCTGTCTCTCTCTCTCTCTCTCTCTCTCTCTCTCCGAATATAAAAAGTTATGCACATTTTGCCGCGTTCACCCCCATAGTCAGGAACTGAAAAATATACGCATTCTCGATTTTACTAAAAAACAAACCATTTCAGTGCATCCAGAATCATATCATTATTTTCACTAGTCGCCATTTTCATAAGTAATAAAAAGTTGATTCAATGATCAAATTAGCAAATAGTAAAATGATACATTTATTTAAAATATTTTAAAGACTTTATTTATATTTATTATTTATAAATTCGAAATGACTATTCGGACCGGGTACCAATAAACTCCGATTTTTATTCGGACCCCGTCTCAATAAAGTCTGATTGTTATTCGGACCCATGGCAAATATGCACTTAGCTTAGCTATATATAAACTTTATTATTATTTTTTTTTATAATTGTTTGAATGGTATGATTTAATCGTTACTCAGTGTCTAGGGTTCCACTGTATTATTATTTCTTCGGGTTCCGTCTAATGAAGTTTAAATATAGCTAAGCTTAGTGCATATTTGCCACGGGTCCGAATAATAATCGAATTTTATTGGGACCCGGGTCCGTATAGTCACAGCCTTATAAATTTATCTACTCTATTTTAGATATTCTGTTCATAATAAAATTGTTAAATACAGAAAGCGACCATTTTGTTTTTAGTCTATTACAAATTTGCGGTCAAATAATAATACGAAATGACGCGTTATATTTGTCGTCGTAGTAAAAATTTATTCGAAATGATTGATACAATTATTCTATGAAATAAAACTGTTTTAACTTTATATATAACACAATAACATGCCATTAAAAAAATTTCGGAGGGTAAACAAGATTTAAAACGAAAACAAAACGATTCCCTATTAAAGATTTCTTGTGGTGATGTGCGTGCACGCTATCATTTTAACGCTGTTACTGTTGTGGCGTTCGTAAAAATGACATTTCAAATTGTCGGAGGCAAACAATCAAACAAATTTGGATTTTTAAAGCGAAAAAAAATGTCTGTTGTAAAAAAAAACAAAAACATTTGGGAGCCGTGGAGCCGCCAGATTTTTTTGGCTCAGGCTCCAGAAAAAAGTAGCGGCTCCCGGCTTCTCTGCTCCGGCTCCGCAAACCTGGGGCTGACACTCTCTTAGAGCCCTTAAGATCAAACTCGCTGTGTCCTCAACATCTGGAGACTGCCATAAAGCCCCATGGCCAGCAAGCTGCTGGACTGGTCCACCCTGTGGTCCGCAAACCCGGGACACTCGAAAAGCAAATAATCCACGGTTTCCTCCACCTTCCTGCAGTGTCGGCAAAGGCATTCGACATTGGGCCTCAACCTCCCAAATTACGCACCTATAGGACAATGCCCAGTCCGGAACTGGGCAATCCGTACCTGCTCGATCCTCCTAAGCCTCCACCACGGGTCAGTTTTGGACGGCCGCTCCATCTGACTTCGGACATTTCTGCCCGTCACCCCATTGTCCCTACTTGAGAATCACTGAGATTGTTCATAGAGCCAGATCTTGGCACACGCTGCCTCCAGTGAGCTCTTTCTTGCACTCACGGGCTGCACTTGGGCATGTATCGACTTTGCAAGGAAGTTGGCTTCCAGTAGCTCAGGCCATTCTCCCGTCCCCTTTACGGCTTGGAGAACAGAGAACGCATCAGTCAGGATAACAATGCATGTGGCAGGCAAATTACCTTCCCGAATACGCCCCCCCCCAATGTGTGCCACCTCCGACAGATATGCGCATAAAGTTAACTTCCTGTCCAATGTGACACCCAGGTACTTGGGTTTCGGTTCGACATCGCTATCCAGCCGGCATTATTACGTCAACACTTTTTCTGTATGATATATCCAGTGAATAATGTATTCCAATCAATGTTCTATATGATATATCAGTATATAATGTATTCCAATCAATGTTATATTTGTTTATAGCCTATTTTATTTTGTTTTACAAAGGATGAGAGAGAAAATATTGCATAGTTTTAACTGTCTTAATTTGTTTCCAAATAGCTACAAACTCAACTACATCTATTAAACTAAACTCACCCACGCCCAGCGGTCAATCTATTTGCAATACATTTATCTTGATTTATTGTTTTCCCACACACAAACAGTTCTTAATTGAAGTCATCTCTTTTATACGATACTGTTCACATCGTCATTTTGACATTGACCGTAACATATTTAAATGCTCTATAATTTTATATTTAAGTAGCTTGTTTCATTTCATTTTTATTAATTGATGAAGAATTGCAATGACATTTTCGCTATGATAAATTGATTTGGTGCGTCTCTATACAAAAAAAATTACTATAGAAAGATATAGAGTGCAGCTCTCAATAACCTCATGATATAAATGTATATAATTAACTTATTTTATATTATAAGAGCATTATAATTGGATTGCTAAGTATACTTCATATATATATATATATACTTCATATAAATATCAATTATATAAATATACTTCATATTAATATATTTCGTATAAATATTTAATAAATAAATATACTTCATATTAATATATTTCGTATAAATATTTAATAAATAAATTATTAAAAAACAACAATGTGGAAAAATGAATTTCCAGGGGTTAGTTGTATAAAGTGAACTCACTTGGACAGTTATTTAGATCACACTGTTTGTACTGTACTGGTACACCTGGACACAATGCCGGGCTGACATTGACACCAGCTGAGACATCACTGCATAATCTTTGCCTTTTTTGCCACCCACGTAAGCATGTTACCGAACATAATGACCAATCACTCCAAGATGACCATTGGTGTACTAGTTCTAGAAAAAAATTTAAACTAAACTGTTACTAGGGTATATGACTTACACAATGAACCATACTTTACAACTTATACCCTCAGTTTCAACCTGTACCCTATGTTTCACCTTATACCCAAGTTTTAACTATTCCCTCTGTTTCAATGTATACACCTGTTTCAAATTATTATACCTAATGTTTCAACTTATACCAATTGTTTCAACGTATACCACCTGTTTCAACCTCAGGCCAGTAGCGTGCTGGGGACCAGGGGGGCCAGGCCCCCACCCCTGCGTTTTATCTGGCCCCCTCTGCTTATTTGTTCTACTTAGCAAAATATATTACCTGCCCCCCCTGCTATTGCCTGGCCCCTGTTGTAGAATGCCTGGCCCCTGATGTATAATTTTCACGCTACCGGGCTGTTCAACCTTTACTCTCTGTTTCAACTTAAACCACCTGTTTTAACTTATACCACCTGTTTTAACTTATACCACCTGTTTCAACTTATACCACCTGTTTCAACGTATACCCAATGTTTCAACCTATACCACCTGTTTTAACTTATACCACCTGTTTTAACTTATACCACCTGTTTCAACTTATACCCAATGTTATAACCTATACCACCTGTTTTAACTTATACCACCTGTTTTAACTTATACCACCTGTTTTAACTTATACCATCTGTTTCAATTTATATCCAATGTTTAAACCTATACCACCTGTTTTAACTTATACCACCTGTTTCAACTTATTGCGATAAGGAATGTAACATTTATCATGTTATATTTATCGGTGTCAAATTCATGAGACACTATCCTTGAAATGTACCAAGTGATCAATAGTAATCTTCAATTTGTATTTTCTACAAATTGTTTAAGATCGTCACAAATATGTGAACATTTCAGTTATCATAATAATAGTATGTAGACATCAGTTGTCAAGTCATACATAGGACACATATTGATGAAGGCTTATCGATTTTTTTAAGAAAACTAATTAGGAATCAACAAAATGGGAGGGGAAAGAAGATTTAAAATGTTTGACATTTTTTGACATAGCTAGTAATGAAATTTAAAAATAAATTAACGTCATCATTTAGCAATGATAGTTTAGAATTTATGAAAGTACTGACCAGGATTTATTAGTCAACACGCTCATCAACAAATTCATACTTTTAATGTCGACACTAAAAGCATTTTGTTTCATCAGACAAGACACAAACTAATACTGACTGGGTTGTAGCAGCCAGACACAAACTAATACAAACTGGGTTATAGCAGCCAGACACAAACTAATACTGACTGGGTTGTAGCAGCCAGACACAAACTAATACTGACTGGGTTGTAGCAGCCAGACACGAACTGGACTTTGCATTCTTTTAGATTGAACAAGAAATGTATTACCTGGCTCTGTGTAGTTACATAAATGTATTACCCGGCTCTGTGCAGTTACATAAATGTGTTACCTGGCTCTGTCATGTTACAAAAATGTATTACCTGGTTCTGTCATGTTACAAAAATGTATTACCTGGCTCTGTGCAGTTACATAAATGTATTACCTGGCTCTGTCATGTTACAAAAATGTATTACCTGGTTCTGTGCAGTTACATAAATGTATTACCCGGCTCTGTGCAGTTACATAAATGTATTACCCGGCTCTGTGCAGTTACATAAATGTATTACCTGGCTCTGTCATGCTACAAAAATGTATTACCTGGTTCTGTGCAGTTACATAAATGTATTACCTGGCTCTGTGTAGTTACATAAATCTATTACCTGGCTCTGTCATGTTACAAAAATGTATTACCTGGCTCTGTGCAGTTACATAAATGTATTACCCGGCTCTGTGAAGTTACATAAATGTATTACCTGGCTCTGTCATGTTACAAAAATGTATTACCTGGCTCTGTGCAGTTACATAAATGTATTATCTGGCTCTGTGCAGTTACATAAATGTATTACCTGGCTCTGTGCATTACATAAATGTATTACCTGGCTCTGTGCAGTTACATAAATGTATTACCTGGCTCTGTGCAGTTACATAAATGTATTACCTGGCTCTGTGCAGTTAGATAAATGTATTACCTGGCTCTGTGCAGTTACAAAAATGTATTATCTGGTTCTGTGCAGTTACATAAATGTATTACCTGGCTCTGTGCATTACATAAATGTATTACCTGGCTCTGTGCAGTTACATAAATGTATTACCTGGCTCTGTGCAGTTACATAAATGTATTACCTGGCTCTGTGCAGTTACATAAATGTATTACCTGGCTCTGTGCAGTTAGATAAATGTATTACCTGGCTCTGTGCAGTTAGATAAATGTATTACCTGGCTCTGTGCATTACATAAATGTATTACCTGGCTCTGTGCAGTTACATAAATGTATTACCTGGCTCTGTGCAGTTACATAAATGTATTACCTGGCTCTGTGCAGTTAGATAAATGTATTACCTGGCTCTGTGCAGTTAGATAAATGTATTAACTGGCTCTGTGCAGTTACAAAAATGTATTACCTGGCTCTGTCATGTTACAAAAATGTATTACCTGGTTCTGTGCAGTTCCATAAATGTATTACCTGGCTCTGTGCAGTTACATAAATGTATTACCTGGCTCTGTGCAGTTACATAAATGTATTACCTGGCTCTGTGCATTACATAAATGTATTACCTGGCTCTGTGCAGTTACATAAATCTATTACCTGGCTCTGTCATGTTACAAAAATGTATTACCTGGCTCTGTGCAGTTACATAAATGTATTACCCGGCTCTGTGAAGTTACATAAATGTATTACCTGGCTCTGTCATGTTACAAAAATGTATTACCTGGTTCTGTGCAGTTCCATAAATGTATTACCTGGCTCTGTGCAGTTACATAAATGTATTACCTGGCTCTGTGCAGTTACATAAATGTATTACCTGGCTCTGTGCAGTTACATACATGTATTACCTGGCTCTCTGCAGTTACTCCCTTGCCATCCAGGGTCACAAAGGCACACGGCGCTCAAATTACCTGGTGTCAACCTTAGCTCAAAGCACCGTCCATGTGAGCTACAGGTGTTCCCATAGCATACACCAAGAGCCTCCTGAAAATTAGAAAGAATACAAGTAAATATGAAACGTGTGCTAAGGCTGATACATGTAAATTTAAATAGCACACACAGAGATCGGAAGAACATGTGCTAAAGCTGATACTTGTACATTTAAATAGCACACACAGAGATCGGAAGAACATGTGCTAAAGCTAATACTTGTACATTTAAATAGCACACGCAGAGATCGTATGTGATTGAAACCAACGCAAAAGATATAAGGATGCCTGGAATAGGTATTTATTACGCAAATTTATTTTTGTTAGGGAACTAATAATAAAAATGCTTATCATTTTTTGTAAATAACGGAAACAATACTAAATGAGTCAAGGGTACTTTCAATAGACTATACACAGGTTACCAGAGATATGTGGTTGTTATTAGTTGAGTCAAGCGTACTATCAATAGAATGTACACAGGTTACCAGAGATATGTGGTTGTTATTAGTTGAGTCAAGCGTACTTTCAATAGAGTGTACACTAGGGTGTCCCAAAAAATGAAGTTTTGGAAAGTTGATGTCTCGACCCACAGAATATGTATGTATGGTAACAGTAGTTAACCTGCAAAATTTCAGCTCATTTGGACAATGTTTAGAGGTCCCCCAAGAGGTTTAAAGTTCCAGATTTTGGTGTAAAATCATTCGCGGACAAATCTAATACAGCGTTAATGTTGCATTATATGCGAAACTGATATATTAAGTAACAAATTGATGCTTAGTATTGTTTATAATATTAAATGAAACAAAATATATAAATCTTGAATGGTTTATATTTTTAAATTTGAAATTTAAGTACAAAATTATGAAAAACAAAGTTTTATTCATTTTGTCAAGTTAATTCTTGAATCAATGTCAATCTGCTTGAAAAATAATAATAATAAGCAATGCAAATAAGCATTCCTGCTATTTATTTTGTACTTTGTACTGTAGGGTAGACAAAAATTTAAAAAAGTTCTTCAAATTTAAATTTTAGCCAGCTGTTCACGATTACACTCTGCAAAATTTTTCCGATGTTTTTCAACCACTTGGAGCAAAAATTGTCTTTGTTCTTCATTCTTGGTGATATTGTCATTGAAATTTTGTATCAATGCTACACTTTGCTCTGCAGAGTCATTGATACAAGCCAGATTCTTTACAAAATCTGCTGCAACTTTAAAAGATGGTGTATCTGACCAGGCTTCAACAGGAACATCTAGAAAACTGGCATCAATGTTGGATGTTTCAAAAAATGTGGTAGAAGCACGCAAATCAACAACACTTTTTGGTAGTGTTTTTATGAGATGCGGTCCACGTTCTGATTGCATTTTACGAACAAGGCCAGTTTTTTCTTTGTCCGACAAAAGGGTTTAAAATAACGCAAGCGTCGACAGTTCCGGACTCAAGTACCACGAGTGACGCACCATCATTTTCAATCAGTCGATCGAAGAACGGCATCATCATATTCGTATAAACGCTTTATCAACAAGATATCATTCACAGGTGCATCTGTGGTAATTGAAGATAAACACATATGGTAAACCGATTAAAGCGCTGATTATCTTGTAATTCTCGAGCTGTTAACTGAAAGATGGTTTCATTGCCTGCAAACAATAGATCGATTTTCAATGCATAGATTGCTTTCGCCATCCACCTTGCCCTATGTAGGGCACCAGGTCTGCGAATGCTGACATCAACCTCCAACCCAACCATTTGTGCAGCAAGCAGAAGAAATTCTAAATAATCATCACATGAATGACTGACCTCAAGTTGACATTTAATAAATTCTTTAATCGAATCAGACACGATTATCAAAGGGGCGGATCTGGCTTCGGGTGTGTGGTTTAATTCTGGCCATTTTTCTCGAAACTTAAAAAACAAAATCTCTGGTCCAGTGGATGGTCCAAGACAAACATTGAATGCATCGGAAAGGAGTACTTCCAACATGTGATGACGGCATGCCATCCATAATAGATTACGTCCCAGGGCTACTTCTAACAGAGTGCAAGCTCCATTGAGTCTTCCAGTATTGGAAGCCGAAGTGTCGAAGCACATGCCGATGACCATAGACTCGCACTTCCATGATTTGATATGTTCATATACTGCATCAGCAGCTACCCATCCTGACCCGGATGCTAACTTGGGAACACCAAGAAGCTTTGTAGTGCCATCGACAAGTGACGAGAGCAGGACAGGTAATCGATCGCCGTTGTTGGTAACCTCTCCGGTAACATCGGGCAATAGCTTACCATCCCAATGTACAATTGATTTTGAGGGAATATAGTCTTCTTTTATACGTGCTGCAGCTTGTTGACGACGAAGCTTGCGATGACGATGCATTGTGCTCTTAGAAAATATTGTGTCAGATGTCGGAACACCAGCTTTGTTGAATGCGGATTGCAAGTATCATTGTTGATTTTTCTAATGCTGGTGTTCGTTCTGTCCAGCACTTCAGCAACTTTTGGTGATATGATGCCTGACAATTTAGCATGCTTAGGTTAAAAAAATTAAATCTTCAAAAAAATATGCTCATTGCTTAAATTTCGCACATTAGGTATTTTATATGTTTTCTAGCATTTATTACATTTTCTAATTAAGAATCACACAATTTCAACTCTAGTTAATGGTAGCAATGAGATAAATATAAGTATATTTAAACTTCATTTTATTCAACTATGGCATTCAAAAACTGCAAATTATTTGAGCCATGATTCGTCTGGATTTTTATGTTGGCCTAATACTGGAATTTTAAAAGCTCTTGGGGGACCTCTAAATGTTGTTCAAATGAGCTACAACTTCACCAATTCACTCATTGTACCCAAGAGACACATTTCAGGGGGTGAGACACCAAAGATTTAAAAAAAAATTCGAGCATTTCTTGGACACCCTACTGTACACAGGTTACTAGAGACTTGTGATTATTTGTTGAGTCAAGCGTACTTTCAATCAGGGCTGAGGAGCCGGTGTCGGTGGTGTCGGTAGTTTTTGCCGGTGTCGGTGTCGGCATTTGTACTTTGCCCGGTGTCGGTGTCGGTGTCGGCATTTGTACTTCGTCCGGAGTCGGTTCGGTGTCGGCGCAAAACTCCCCCCCCCCAAAAAAAAAATAGAACTTAAATTAAATAATCCAGAACAACGTCAGAGAGTTCTTAGCCAATCTTTAATTTAAAGTTTTCTTAAGTTCTTCTTTTCTTTTAAATAAATACTTGGTAAATCTGTTTATCAACAAATGTATTATTTTCCAAAGCGAGATTCTCTATATTACAACAAATTGTCAACATTAACAGAAATGTGACTGAAAGCAGATAGGAAGGCTACTAGCTATGTTCACTCTGTTATTCACTCAATCATTGTAAATCATGAGAAATTTTTAGTTTGCATCTCTCTATCAATATCCATGTTGAAGAAAGATTACACACAAACCTATTCAAGTATTTTAGAACTTCAAAGAATGATCACACTCTCCACAGCTTAATTTCTCTCAGCCAGAATGAAACATTACCAATCTACGTCACAATGGCACTACATTAAAGCCCAGTCCATAGCTGGAGCTGTTGAGCCCACCACCTATTACAATACAACCATTTTCAATACATATTTTAGGTATAATTCGGGTGTAAAATAACGATTCATTCATCTATTAACTGTTAAGTATGCAGTGTCTTCATATGTCTCTCTCTTTTAAAAAAAAATAGGTCTGGAACAACCATCTTTTATCATTGACTGTAGTCCTTGCTGTGATTTTATTTCAGCATTCTGTATTCTTTGAATTACCACTTATAAACTTTCAAGCATCATTGCTCTAGTGTTGTTGGATATGTCTGTACTTTGAAGTGACTTGCTGACTTAGGCAATCGTTAATAATAATCTTGACGAATATTTGAGCATAAGTCTACACATAAATGAGAACTTATTAAAAGTAGCGAATTGGCCGCTTCAGGTTTACGATAAAAATAACATCCCGCATACTGTGGCATATATTGAAGTAAACCATACACTTTTGTTACTTCAATGTATTCACTGCAGTTACTCTTGATGTCCTTATCTAGTGTTTTTCGTGACCTTTCATTGTTACATGTACATCTGATAACTTTTTTTCATCGTAATGGACATGCTGCGAAATCGCAGATCAGGGATGTAAATTTATAACTATTGAAGAAACACAATAGGTTCTTATATTTGATTGAAATGGCTGGACCAAGAGCTGATCACTGGGATGTTTATAATACTTTATGTGAGCTAACATAAATGTAAATGTTATCAATTTAATTGAAAAAAGGGGAGTGTACTGCGGGTTAAATCAAAACTAGATTGCCAATGTCTGGTTTAGAAGCTGAACATTGTTTTCAAGATTACTATTTCGGAGACCCGTCTAGCTCGGCGCCCTGTGCATAATTATTTAAATACACACATTTAACTGCACAGTTCGGGAATTTTATTAATTTTCTTTTGTTATTTATTAATTACACTACAAATTAGACCCATACAATGAATGCTGGTTGGAGGAAGTGGAGAAACACCTTAAAGCCATAGGAGTGAGAGAGTGGAGAAAGAAGACCATGGGTCGGGAAAAGTGGAGAAGAGTAGTATGGCAGGCCAGGGCCCTAAATGGGTTGTAGAGCCAAGAAGAAAAAATATACAATTAGACGTGCATCTTTATATATATATATATATATATATATATATATATATATATATATATAGTATGAGATATATACAGGGGAAAATTACACAATTATCCCCCTTTGCCCCCCCCTCCCCACCGGTGTCGGTGTAGGCGGATTTTAGAAAACATACACCGGTGTCGGTGTCGGCGGACGATAGAAAACCGACACCGGTGTCAGCGGTTGATGGAACGCCGACACCGGTGTCGGTGTCGGGAAATATTTTGGCCGACACCCCACCCCTGCTTTCAATAGACTGTACACAGTAGGGTGATAACAATTTTCATTTTTTTTCGTAACCAACATGAAACCCCTTACATTCGAGGAACAATTGTATGTAAATGACAGTAGCAACATTATTTTTTTTTAAATTGAAAAAAGTTCCCCCACCTTTTTATTTTTGTTTTCACATATCGCGCAGTTTGACTATCAGTTTGAATTTCACACTGAATTTTTACATGACTTTCTAGACTGCTTTTAAGTACATTCCAGTCAGTTTTTCCATTTGTTTATAAACAAGGCGTCTACCCTCATCTTATAAACAGAATAGGGATCCAAGAATTCCATCTGTTGAAAAGCTAATCAATCTCACATGGATGCCCACAAACCGTCAAATTCTTGGAAACTTCACTTTTCTGTTCAATAGCTAGAAACGGCGACTGGATCGAATCAAAATTATTATTACGGATATAGAATTGCTCTTGAAGGAAATTCTAGACTTTCCACTATTATCCAGCGCCCTAATCAGAAAGAAAATCAATTGTCTGTTTGATTTATATGACAAAAACAAAAAGAAACCGTCTGATAAATTTACTCCAACACTTTCTAAGTTATTTGATGTCACCAACGTCAATGGAAAATGGAAAAGCAAGGATAAAGAGCTCTACCAGAGGCAAGTTAAGAGTGGAGGAAAGATTGGTTATTCAATGGTCAAACAAGCCCTTTTAGAATCAATCCACCCAAGAAAACGAATCCGACTATCCAAAACTCAATCTCAAGCCAGCTCTTCCAACCTACACAAACACATACAACTGTCTCACAGCCTACGCAAACACATACAACTGTCTCACAACCTACACAAAAACATACAACTGTCTCAGAATCTTCGGATTCTGAAACCTCTGCTTCTTCACCCGACTCGACAGCCTATTCTTCCACGTCATCTTCTGAATGCAAACCGAAATACCAAAGAGCAAGCACTACAAAAGCGGGTTTGCTAGCACTGAAAAGCAACATTTCTACACATAAAGCATATGACATTCTAGCAACCATTGCTGAACAGGATCATGATGTGCCGGTTCCAAGTCAGGCAGGTGTTTGGAAACGAGTAATCTCTGAAGGGCGGAAAATGAAAACCAACAATTTTCAAAAACTTCAAAGCATGACCCTATTGGCTCCAGTTTGATGGTAAAAGAGTGCAAGGGGAAGAGTATCAAGTAGTTATGCTGAAAATATGACAACCGAAATAAAACCAGGCACTCTTAAATGTGATATCTTGAGCAAGGGCTTTCAGAAGCCACAATACTTCAGCACAATGTACTCGACCTCCTTCTGAAACATGTCATGAATTTCTTATTCAAGAACCAACGAGCAAACACGAACTCAACTATTCCTTCATTGACAAATTAACGCAAAACTATGTCACTCTTCAGGCTGATTATCGCCTCGTTGTGACAGATGATGTTAGCACAGGCGAGAACCCTGGATGGCGAGATGATTTCAAGTTCTTTTTATGAATTATGTCAGGCATATCGTCATTACAAAATAACTTCACGTTGGCCTCGCATCAGCTGGAAGAAACTACCAAATTTACACTATCCAAGATGGAACTCACATGCGATATATACTATTATAGCATTATTTCTGATACCAGAGTGGCGCAACATCCTCGCTCCTGCTTGCAACTTCATCTGCGATGACTGGGCAAATGTTCGATTCCATGTGCAACACTACAATAAAGCGTCCTTCAATGAACTGTTTACCTCACTCATCAGGGTAAAATGCAAAAACGTGCTGTAAAACTGATGGAGGAACTTCATGCGAAATCGAGAAAATTTGAATTTTTGAATCTGAAGTTCATATGAACAATATGTTTTACGCATTTCTTGTACATTCTGTACATATTACTAACTGATCTGTATCTTATTTGTTAATTAAAGTTGATTAGTTATTATTATTACTCTTTTGAATTAAGCAAAAAAAAAACTTGTCCTTTTTTTGAAAAAAATTTTTTTTTCACTTTTTTCTTCCGAAAAAGGGGGAGGTGGGGGAACTTTTTTTTAAAAAATCAAAAATGCTATTTATATTCTTAAATTACACATAAAAGTTCCTCGATTGCAAGTGGTTTCATAAAAATATTTTTTTTTGTTATCACACTAGTACACAGGTTACCAGAGACTTGTGGTTGTTATTAGGATGTCAAAGGATTGAAGTGTGAAACTAAATATTGTCAACAATACATAAACTGCACTTTCTGCACAATGACTTTTGGCAAGGCACGACACCTTGGGCAGGAGCCATAATGTTTTAATTTCCTATACATAACACACAGTAGCGAACAACAATAGTTATCCTCGGATCTTACATACAACTTTATCAGCCATCGCTCGTTCAGTTTTTAAATTGAAAAATTTCTTCCAGAGTTAATTGCAAGTCCAAGTATTAGTAGTTGTACAGATGTTAATTATACTATTAGCGGTGACTTCATTCCTAAAACTCACATCAATGCAGGTCTAAATCAAATTTTAAAACATGTATTGTTTTTTACTCTTTTTAAGCAATGGATAGCGTTAACTTTGAGATTTGTAGCTTACAACCCCGCCTGATCTTTTGATACTGGTGTGATTGAGAGGGGAGACATTATTTACCAATTGGCCCGATACCTACATTTTTTTTACATATTAAAATTTTAAAATGAATAAACATCTTTGAATTCTTAGCCATCCTGGATACATATATAGAGAGAGATATAATAATTCATCATCATCAAAACCTTAAAAGATGTGGTAGTTGGGGGGACGCTTGAACACATCAACAGACATATTTCTCCAGAGTTGTCTATCCTACGCGGCTGTATTTAGTTCATTCATTAGTAGCTATGTCTATTTGTTTATATTGTCAAACCAACATTTCCGGTGGCGCCCTCTGTGACGTCCTCCTTCTAAAGTCCCTTGGAGAAAAGTTTTTGGCAGGTCATCATGACCTTGACACATGTCCGAACCATGTCATGTTTGATTGTTGCCATAATCGTTTCCTGGGGGCCCGCGATTGATGATGTAATTTCCCAGACATACTCATTGGTCTTGCGTTCTAGGTAAGAGATTTGAAGGATTTATTTTCATTTATTTGTGAATGCCTGCAACTTGCTTCCCGTACAAAGCAATTATTCTATCTAGGGCCCTTATAGTCTGACCTTCGTTGGCTGGCTAATGTTTGTGCTGGTCCAAATTCTGTTTAATTTAGCCATAGCCGCCATCACTGACCCAATGCTGGCCCGAATTTCCGCTTCGCAGCTTCCGTATATATATATACTAGTTGCAAGTACCCGGCTTTGCCCGGGTTTAAAATAAGGTTTTCTGTTTACCTTTTGTTTTCTCCCTACCCCTCTCTCCCTTCCTCTCTCTCTCCCTCCCTCCCCCTCTCTCCATTTCCCTCCCTCCCTCTCCCATCTCCTTCTCTTACCTTCTCCACCCCCTTTCCACCCCCCTCCTTCCCTCTCTCCCCTTCCTCCCTTCCTCTTTCCCTCTCTCTCTCCCTGCCCCCTCTCACTCTTTATCTCTCATCCCTCCCATTTCTCCCATCCTCTCCCTCCCTCCTTTCTCCATCCCTCCCTCTCCCACTCCCCTCTCTCTCCCTCTCTCCCGCCCTCCTCTCTCCCCCTCTCCCTCCCTCCCCCTTCCTCCCTCCCTAATTTCCTCTCTCTCCCTCCCTGCCCCCTCTCTCTTTATCTCTATCCCTCCCTCTCTCCCCCTCCCTCCCCTCTATCTCCCTCCCTACTCCCTCTCTCCCTCCCTTCCTTTCTTTTTCCTTCTCTCCCTTTCTCTCTCCCTTTCTCTCTCATCTCCCTCTCTCACCCTCACCACTTCTCTCTCCCCCTCTCCCTCCCTCCCTCCTCCCTCCAACCATCCTTTCCTCTCTCTCCCCCTACCCCCTCTCTCTCGCTTTATCTCTCTCTCCCTCCCTCCCTCTCTCCCTCCCTCCCTCTCTGTCTCTCTCTCTCTCTCTCTCTCTCTATATATATATATATATATATATATATATATATATACATATTATTATGGCTTCACACTTCTTCTAAAATCCTTCTTCGTTCATTTACCTTCCTCAAACTGTACAAATCGGGAAGCATGAAAAAACATCAACAATTCTTTGCAGCACAAATGCACGATACAGCACCAGCGCGCAAGTTCTATTCGATCATCGGGAAATGACGTCACAGAAGAGTTTTATCTATGGCGCCGTCGAGATTACTTTAATATAGTAAAATATACTAAAATAAAAATAATTTATTACAATTAAACTACCCATCGAGATGAAACGAAACATGTCCTATAACCTTCCCCATGTAATTATGTGTACTTGTACTAAATTTCACGTTAATTGGTTGTCTGGATCTTGAGTTATAAGGGAACAGACAGACAGACAGACAGATAGCAAATGCGTCTTATAAGTATATATATATATATATATATATATATATATATATATATATATACATATATACACACACACACACACACACATATATATATATATATATATATATATTTATATATATATACACACATATATATATATATAAGCAGCTGCATGATTTGGACAAAAAAATTTTTAAATTTTATTATAACCCAGTAAACAGCTCAGTAAAAGAAGACTTCAAGCTGGAGTTGCCCATTTCACCCATTTTAATCCATTTCACTTATTTTATCCCTTTTGCACATTTCACCCATTTCACACATTTTACACATTTCACCCATTTCACCCATTTTACCCATTTTACCCATTTCACCCATTTTACCCATTTCACCCATTTTACCCATTTCACCCATTTTACCCATTTTACACATTTCACCCATTTTACACATTTCACCCATTTTCACATTTCACACATTTCACCCATTATACTTATTTCACCCATTTTACACATTTCAACCATTTTACACTTTTCACCCATTTCACCCATTTTACACATTTCACCCATTTTATACATTTTACCCATTTTACCCATTTTACACATTTCACCCATTTTACACATTTTACCCATTTCACCCATTTTACACATTTCACCCATTTTACACATTTCACCCATTTTACACATTTCACCCATTCTAACCATTTTATCCATTCTAGCCATTTTACCAATTTTACCCTTTTTTTTCTATTTTGTTTTCGTGACACCATCTGATGTAAATACTAAAAATAAAGTGTGTATATGACAATAATCTGGATCTGTAGATTACGTTACGTTTAGTATCAAGTGTGTATATGACAATAATCTGGATCTGTAGATTACGTTACGTTTAGTACCAAGTGTGTATATGACAATAATCTGGATCTGTAGATTACGTTACGTTTAGTACCAAGTTGACAACTTTCATCATGCAGTGGTTCTCAAAGCATGGATACGAACAAATTGTAGCTCGTACGTTATTTGTTTGATACGACCTTAAAAGTTAAACAGTTATGGCGGAACAGCGCTGAATGGGACAGCTATAAGCGGGGTCAGACTTTTCATAATATGGCGTTTATGTTGAAATCAGTTATGTTCTTCTGTAACTGATACATTTAGATATGTTGAAATCAGTTATGTTCTTCTGTAACTGATACATTTAGATATGTTGAAATCAGTTATGTTCTTCTGTAACTGAGACATTTAGATATGTTGAAATCAGTTATGTTCTTCTGTAACTGATACATTTAGATATGTTGAAATCAGTTATGTTCTTCTGTAACTGATACATTTAGATATGTTGAAATCAGTTATGTTCTTCTCTAACTGATACATTTAGATATGTTAAAATGTTAAAATCAGTTATGTTCTTCTGTAACTGATACATTTAGATATGTTAAAATGTTAAAATCAGTTATGTTCTTCTGTAACTGATACATTTAGGTATCTCTTGGATTTTCCGATTTTGTACGTGTGTGACACCATTCAACATAAAGACTAAAAACATGAATAATTTTAATGACAAATACTGGCTTGATATATGATTACAAGTAAATATGTAATTGTTTATCAGTAACTACTTTAAGTCACATCAAACGTAAGTTAAAAATCAATCTGCTTAACTGTATGTGGCACATTAAGGTAAACTGTATGTTCCCATTGTCTTCATGATAATATTATATTTCTGTTCTATATTACGATATTCTGTTTGTTGTACATTTAGGTTATCTGTTTGAGTACTACATTATGATAATATTATGTTCCTGATGCATATTATTATAATATTCTGTTTGAGTACTACATTATGATAATATTCTGTTTCAGCAGTGCATTATGATAATATTCTGTTTCAGCAGTGCATTATGATAATATTCTGTTTCAGCACTGCATTATGATAATATTATGTTATGTTCCTGTTGTATATTATGATATTCTGTTTGTGTACTACATAATGATAACATTCTGTTTGTGTACTACATTATGATAATACTAGATGTACTCTGCAAAGCTTTTGCATGAAGATAGACTATTGTAAAGCCAGTGCCAAACCTAGGGATTTGGGGGCCCGGGGCCCCTGCATTTTGACGTTCGATACAATGACATGAGATTATGTACTTAATATTTAATATAAAAAATACTTTGGGGGGGGCTCTCCTCAAGCTGGGGCCCGGTGGGACCCCCTCACCCCACCCTAGGTATGCCTCTGTGTTCAGCTTTCATCCATATTTTCAACTTTTTTTTTAAGTTATGAAATAATTGAAAATTTAATTAGGTGTTATTTTTCTTACAACATCCTAAAAGATAAATTAATTCAATTTAAAAAATGTCAAAGAGATCTAATTAGTTACTTTTCGTTAAAACAACTAAAAGGATACATTCTGAAAAAAAAACAATAGAAAATAATGTGCCTGAGAGGAATCGAACCTGGATAGTCAGTATACAAAAAAGACAACACCAAGTTGCTTATCCATTCAGCCAACACGTCAAACGATCGAAAAGTTAATTTTAATGAAATATTTTTAAAAAAAATTGCTCGATTATTTTTTTCACTTCCATGTGACCTAGTTTTAGGCCTATATAATCTTATTTTGTAATTTAAAATAAATCAAAGTCATATTTATTTAAAAAGAAATGAAATATAATAGCTGGGAACTTAATTTGAATAGCAATTTGCAAAATTTCTTTTTTTTTTTTTATATTATATCGACTTTTAAAAAAGAACTTTATTTACGAAATTAGATACGAAAACGCGCTCGCTCGCTAATATTATCGTCGGAGATTTTCGATTATTACTATTGTTTACGTTTGACGATGTTCAAATGCTATCTTTTGTAATAAAAACTATATTAATTGTTATATGTTAATTATTACATTTAATATTTTGGAATTTTACATTTCATAATCAAAATCACAGAAACGATTGAAAACTGTAGATTTTTCAAAAAGAAATATCGAATCGAGACACGGGCAAGTAGCCATTTTGAATTCTTGTTTTCCGCTTTCGATTTAACGTAGAGTGGAAATGAATATTATGTATATAGATTCTATTTGTGTACTACATTATGATAATATTTAATTTGTGTACTACATTATGATAATATTCTGTTTGTGTACTGCATTATGATAATATTCTGTTTGTGTAATACATTATGATAATATTCTGTTTGAGTACTACATTGTGATAATATTCTGTTTGAGTACTACATTATGATAATATTCTGTTTGAGTACTACATTGTGATAATATTCTGTTTGAGTACTACATTATGATAATATTCTGTTTGTGTAATACATTGTGATAATATTCTGTTTGTGTACTAGATTATGATAATATTCTGTTTGAGTACTACATTATGATCATGCTATGTTCCTGTGATTCGAATCATTTTATCCATGTAATACAGTGTTTTTCAATCTGTGTGTCGTGAGAGATTTCTAGGTGTGTCGCGGGAATTGGTAAAAATATTTAAAATTGCTGGTTCTGAGCTCTGAAGTTATTATGAAATTACAAAAAAAAAGCAAAACAAAATGTATTTTTAAATAAATCTACATCAAAATCAGTAATCATGTGTGTTTCAAGAGGGGACAGGACGTTAGATTCGGTTGGTGTCTGTGTACGCCATTTTCTTTTTTCATTCTTTCTAGCGGTGTAGTCGGCTTGAAATTTTTAATTCGGTAAGAAATTGAACTAAAAAATATTATTTTAAAGTTGGCTAAGCCGGCATTTTAAGCAAGTTAAGATAATTTTATCTTGCTTAAAATCCCGGCTTAATTAGTTTATTTGATAAAAAAATCATAAAATTCATTAAAACGATTTAATTGTAAAACTCTATCCGGTTCATTCACTTGAACAAAACTTGAAGCATTAAGGTTAATGTCTAACTCTATCAGGTTCTACATGTAAAAAGACCGAATGGTCCCTCACCGTGACTGGTAGTTCTAAAAGAACTCAGAACTGAGCTTGTCTGACAAGTGAGTCATGAGGTATCCATCATATATGACATCCCTGCCTTAAGGGAACTGTCCAAGCGTCTACATGCACATGGTCTGCCGAATTCCACCTATCAATATGAGGCCCGCATGCCCGTAGAGCACAACTTCTTAGATGTTCGAGGGCTGAGTCTGTTGCCTCATCGTAAATCATATCGAAGTCCGACAAAGCACAGCCTGTTTACCAGCCCATGCTCAAATCAACCCAACTGGCTCGCAGTCCGAGTTCAACTCTCCCTCTCTCTCTCTCTCTCTCTGAATCCCTGACTCTGCGCGACTCAAGTACAAGCAAGGCTCATCGCTTCAATCTCGCGCTTCATGCGTGCGCAGACTTCCGATCCACTGGACAATGGCTAGCGACCACCATATGCCACACCCATCACTTGTGGTCAGTGACCTTCAAGCGTGGGGGCAATAAAGGGACGAAGTGCCCACCTCTCTCCCGCTTGAATCTGATAAGTTACTAATTCTCTATCCTGACTACTTTGATCTTTCCCAATTGACGTCAGTTGGTGTGCTAATGGGTTAATTTCCCTGGCGCTAGACGGTGTTGACCACAGTGCGAACATCTGGGAAGACACTATCGGTCCAGCACCGTTGACTACCCTATTTGTTATCTCCCCCTGAGTCGATGACGCAACCTGTAGGGGGGGTTAAGGAAATAAGGGAGGGCTTACATTTCATACAAAGTAACTCACAGAATGTGACAATGTGTGTATGTTCTCGCATGTTTGTTCACCCCCACCAATTTCAACTGATCGACAAGAAATTGTATTTGTTGAAAAACAGGATTTGAATCTTCATAAAAAGTCATCATTTTTTTTCAAATTTGATTTTGCTTCTTGCTTGATCTCGTCAAAAGTTTCATGAAATGGAGTTTCATCAAAACATTTTAAACGAGCAAGCAAATTCAACAACTGACTCGTTGTTTCCAAATTGGCAGAACAAATATCGTTTGAAAATGATTTAGATAATTGTTTTCCTTTGTAATGTAGTGATATGTCGAAAAATTTTGAAATTGAAATTGATGATTTAATAAACAAATTGTTACTCTGAAATTCCAACAAATAAATATATAAATGTTCATTTTAAATATGGAGTTGATATCCAGAAGGTATTTTCTCTTTACTTAATTTTTCTTTTAGATCAACTAAAGATAACTTGTTTATGACATCATTTTCATTAAACAAGTTTTCCGACTCCGATGACGAAGAATTCATTGTTGTTCTACGGTGCTTCGGAGTTGATAAGTATGATGGTGCATTCTGAAAAATACTTGGCACTGCATCATCTTTCAATTTCATTTTTGGTCTAACAGGTTTATTGGATTCACATCTTTTCTTTGATCGAGACATGTTTGTATCTTTTACATCACTAACAAAATCACTTGGCAAGAAATGGAGCGAACACATTTTTGAATATTTCCCAGGCTGAAAATTTTGGCGAGGATTAGCTCTAATCCATTTTTCACATAATTCCACATTGTTTAATGGATACGAATGAAAAGAAACTCCTTTACTTTCCGCTTTTTCAACACTGTCATATCCACTTTTGCATCCGTATGCAGAACACTTATTGACCATTTTCTTAGTTATTTAGTATATTTAAAATTAGATTTATAAACCAAAACAATTATTTTACGTAAATTTTACCTAGAAAAAGAGAAATTTTAGAAAAACAACAGTAATAACACAAATCGATAACGCAAAATAACAACCGGAATAAACAATGGACGAACGAAAACAAGCAAGCATGTATATGGTATATATAATAGTGCAACTTTGTTTATCCCTTGCGTCAGCCTAAACCGTACACAGCTAGAATGAAATTTTGTTTGGCTGTGCATCCTGGTGTTATATCTAGATATCCATGGCTTATCCAACCAACAACTCTGTCCCAAAATAATTGACACGAAGTTCCATCGTCTCAAACATACGGCACATGTCAATCGAACTGGTGGGGCGCGTCTGCAGATGTTCACTAACTGTATCATTGAAAGTCATAAATTAGAATTAAGAAATGGCAATCCTATCGTTTCAAGGTCATATGGCTGCTGTTATTTTAAGTAAACGTGACAGTTCCCGAGTTTAAATATTTTTTCTTCCTTTTTTAATCTTTTCTGATCTATTTCTGTTTATAGAATTGAGTTATTTACTGATTGTTTTTTTTTTAAATATTTATCAGCAACTATGAAATAACAGCATATAGGTAAAAATTAACGCATTTAGGTGTTTGCGTTGAAACATTTAATGACATATTTTAACGCATTGATCACGCATTAATTGCAGTTAATCAGCAGCTCTAATTTATTCTATTTAAACCCAAAACATTACGTAAAAATATCAAATATTTTAAAATTATATTTCAAACTATGACTACCATTTTGTCAATTGCTTTTTGTTAAAAAAATGAGAATTCTGGCTTTCAGCAAAATAAATTTTAAAACTATTCATTTAGAGGTAGTTTGGCATTACCTGATCTGGGATATATTTACCGTCAGTCTCAGGTGGGATGATTGCCTCCTGGCAAAACTTTAAAAAAAAAGTGGTGGTGCCATAGTCAAAGTGGTTAATCCGAGACCATGGTATTCACAGATATATTGGTGAGGATGTGGTCGGCACACAACACCTTTCCCTTCTGTCCCACTCTAGCACTCTCTGACATTTCTGGCAAAAAGGTATGCATACGACACCCTTCCCCTCTGTCCGTGGTTTCAGAAGAAATCTTTGCCAAGCCATTCTGTCTTATCGGCTATACACACCAAACTTTGCGTTGAAAAGTGTTGGGAAACGCTGACTTAAAATAAATAGTTTTTTTTTTCTTACATTTGCCTTAGAAAAATTAATACAATATACAAAGTATCTGACATTTCAAAAATTTCAAATATCTGACATTTCAAAGATTTCAAATATCTGACATTTCAAAGATTTCAAATATCTGACATTTCAAAGATTTCAAATATCTGACATTTCAATAATATTAAATATCTGACATTTCAAAGATTTATCACCAAACTTGTGGTGCTAGAAATAAACAAAAAATATATTCAAAATTAGCGACACATCTCTTATGATAAAAAAATACTTGTCGATTTGTGTATTTTGTTAACAGACTTGATAATATAAATGTATTCCTAGACATTTTCTTCATCAACTGACGTTTGTCTGACATCAATCGGCCTAAGTTTGACTCTTTATACCATTTGCCTTGCTCGTGCCTATCAAAATATTGTATTTCAAAGAAAGTCTCCGAGTTAAATTAGACCGGGATATCACATCAGTGTACATCAATAAGTCTTGTTTCAATCTCCACCTACAGTGTACATCAATATGTCTTGTTTCAATCTCCCCCTACAGTGTACATCAATATGTCTTGTTTCAGTCTCCCCCTACAGTGTACATCAATATGTCTTGTTTCAATCTCCCCCTACAGTGTACATCAATATGTCTTGTTTCAGTCTCCCCCTACAGTGTACATCAATATGTCTTGTTTCAGTCTCCCCCTACAGTGTACATCAATATGTCTTTTTTCAATCTCCCCCTACAATGTACATCAGTATGTCTTGTTTCAATCTCCCCCGACAGTGTACATCAATATGTCTTGTTTCAATCTCCCCCAACAGTGTACATCAGTATGTCTTGTTTCAATCTCCCCCTACAGTGTACATCAATATGTCTTGTTTCAATCTCTCCCGACAGTGTACATCAATATGTCTTGTTTCAATTTCCCCCTACAGTGTACATCAATATGTCTTGTTTCAGTCTCCCCCTACAGTGTACATCAATATGTCTTGTTTCAAAGGATGTTTTGGTGTTAAGTCTCAGGACATGATCAAGAGACGACGGACTAGTGTTTATGGTCTAGTGAGTGAAATGGATGTCAAAGATGGAAAGATAAGAAATGCATTAAACATTAAACTACAAATGGAGGTAAGATGTTGTTTTCAGTTTTTTTGAAAATCACGTGACACTATCGTAGTAAATTGAAATTAAAATAAAAATACGGGATACGAACTAAAATTGGAAAAGGCTAATGTAGTAGAGTATAATGAAGTAGAGATCTATTATGTGCTGTTTATGTCCACCTCAGGCCCCTCATGCAGATGTTCTTGGCCTAATATTCCTACAACCAAATTAAAGTCGATGTTATTTCCCTTTTATTTAACCCTAAACTGATATGGTCGTTTGGGAGAACATTTGCTTTCATAGTCCATTCTGTGGGTGGCACCAATCTCCTCACCAAGTCAGCGGCGAATATTTTTGGAATCCTGTACCTTTTGAATGTGAGTTCACAATCGACTTAGCTCGATGGAATCCTGTACCTTTTGAATGTGAGTTCACAATCGACTTAGCTATTCAGCCGCATATCCATTTACGGATGTTTATCACGATTTAGCATCTGTGTCTCTATATTTCCCAGTGTGTCTTCATATTTCCCAGTGTGTCTCTATATTTCCCCGTGTGTCTCTATATTTCCCCGTGTGTCTCCATATTTCCCGTCGTTAGATCACAGAGGTTCTGTCGGAGGCAACCTATGGTCTGACTCCTGAAGGTGTAGACACAAACCACTATGAAGCTCAGGACTTTTTTGCCTTCAAAGAGATACTTGGTAGCGGTGCCACTGGAGTTGTATTTAGAGCTGTATTCAAACCTACTGGAGAAATATTTGCAGTCAAGTTTATACCAAACTTTCGACAGATTAAAATTATGGTCATTCGAGAGCTGGCAGTTTTAAAATTTAGTAATTTGTGCAAGTAAGTCTCATTAAATTATTAAATTCTATAAAGTCTCTCAATGGATTTTTTTTACTATAGTGTAACAAATAATGATGTTTTTAATACATGGTACCAGACGTCACACATTTTACAGAAATAAATGACGTCATTCTTTTAACTCGTTAAGGCTTTGACTGTGAATCTGATGGGTGTGGTTCGTGTTAGGTTGCCAATTTCCAAATTTGACACTACACTTATGGTAGCGACTACTGTTACATAATCCAATCATCGTATATTGATATTTAAGCCAACTGATATTATGAAGTGACAGTCAGAACAGTTAGTTTTAAAGGTAGATGATTATTTGGGTTTTCATAATACTGGAGAGGTAGTAATGCTTGTAGTCTGCCCGTTGTCTGCCTATTGTCTGCCTATTGTCTGCCTATTATCTGTCTGTTGTCTGTCTGTTGTGTGCCTGTTTTCTGCTTGTTGTCTGTCTTTTGAGCCAATTGAGCGTGATATAAGGTAATCATTTAATGACTTTTAAAGGATTAAATTTTTAATTGGATATTATGGGGGGCAATGGATAGAGCGAAACACGGAAAACCAACAATCGGTTGAGGGGACTTGAGGGGACGGGTGGTCGGTCGTACAAAGCCTGAGTGAGTGTCTTGGTTTTTTCTTTTCAAAATTTTCTTACAAAAAAAAAAGCGAGGGTGTTTACCATACGGCGCTTGACTGTCGACTTGAGGGTCTTGGATTTTATCTCCTGTGAGAACCATTGAAATTGTTCATGTAATGATGAAATTTCCCCCCTGGAACCACCACGGCCACTACAAAAGGTGAGGTGTGAGAGCAGAGCTACAAAAACAGTCCCATTGGTAGGTTATAGTCTCTAAGATATAAAGATCTCATCCATACAGGGACTTGAAAGACTTCTTCAAAACGTCTTGAAATTAAATAAGTATATATAAGCAATGGAACTGAACAATGAAGACAGCTTTAAAAAAAAAATTGACGGCAATATAAGTTATTGAAGAAAGGCAAATAATAGTGTAATAGCTTGAAATATAATTCTAATAGATATGAATTTTGTAGGTGTACAGACTTATAAAGTTAGACAATAGCGTGCAAGAACAATTAACACTTGAATATCTTAAAAGTAAAAATGAAATATATAATACACTTTCATTAATTATTTTCATTAAAATACTCCAAAAATAATAACAGAACAAGACAGTTTCTTAGATAATACCACAGAATATATGAGCTCAGACAAATATTATATGGGATCATACCATTAATACATGGGATCATACAATTTTCTATTGGCTCATACAATTATTACATGGGATCAAAATTCATAAAAATTAATACTATTGTGGAAGTTTTATTTATATGACGCTATTTGGTTAGTACCGCCCAACCTAGTCACTTTCTAAATAACGCAATAGGGTTAAAGAGTAATAGTTCAGTATTGTTGTTTTAAGTATATGTTTATTTGTCTAATTTCTAATAAATTAATGAATCTAAAATTCGATGTAGGCGCCCACACCTTTAAAAGACATCATTATTTGTTTCAGTATTTCTCTTGGATGTTTTTTTTTTTTGCTTTAATATTATTGTTTTTGTTTCATTTAGTAAAATCATATTTCTTAACAGTTTTCCTTTCTTTTTTTACACTCTTTTTAATGTTTGTGAGAATGATGTTAAGTATTATAATGTTTGTGATAAAAGTCTGTAAGTTTTTTAATGTTAAGCTCTGACAAGATTTTTTTTTCTAAAATTCAAGATATCTTATCAGTTTTCATTCACACTTTCGAGTTGATACAAATATGTATTTTGTTATGGAGATATGTGAAGGTGGAACATTGGAAGATTTAATAGAACCTAAGCACCTGATGCCACCTAAGATAGCAAGGTATTAAGCACACTGTATTTTGTTCCAATTGTATACATTATATTGTACCGAAAGGTGAAATGTATTGAATACATTATATTGTACAAAAGGTGACATATTTTGAACTCAATGATTTAATGTACTGAACAAAGTTTGTCGGTAAATTAAGTACATTTCATACTGAGAAGCTGTAAAGTAGCAATTGTATTGGTGCGATTTTAGAACTATTGTAGGTTCTACCTAAAAAACATATTACAACAAAGTAACTGCTTCTACATCTACCAACTACTGCAACAAAGTACCATCTTCTACATTCACCAACAATTGCAGTTAAGCAACTCCTTCTACATTCACCAACTATTGCAGTTAAGTAACTCTTTCTACATTCACCAACTATTGCAGTTAAGTAACTCCTTCTACATTCACCAACTACTGCAACAAAGTACCATCTTCTACATTCACAAACTATTGCAGATAAGTAACATCTTCTATATTCACCAACTACTGCAACAAAGTACCATCTTCTACATTCACAAACTATTGCAGTTAAGTACATCTTCTACATTCACCAACTACTGCAGTTAAGTAACATCTTCTACATTCACCAACTATTGCAGTTAAGTAACTCATTCTACATTCAACAACTACTGCAACAAAGTACCATCTTCTTCATTCACCAACTACTGCAACAAAGAACCATCTTCAACATTCACCAACTACTGCAACAAAGTACCATCTTCTACATTCACCAACTATTGCAGTCAAGTAACTCCTTCTATATTCACCAACTACTGCAACAAAGTACCATCTTCTACATTCACCAACTATTGCAGTCAAGTAACTCCTTCTACATTCAACAACTACTGCAACAAAGTAACATCTTCTACATTCACCAACTATTGCAGTCAAGTAACTCCTTCTACATTCACCAACTACTGCAAAAAAGTAACATCTTCTACATCCACCAACTATTGCAACACAGTAACATCTTCTACATCCACCAACTATTGCAACAAAGTAACATCTTCTACATGCACCAACTATTGCAACACAGTAACATCTTCTACATCCACCAACTACTGCAACAAAGTACCATTTTCTACATTCACCAAATACCGCAACAAAGTACCATTTTCTACATTCACAAACTATTGCAGTTAAGTAACATCTTCTATATTCACCAACTATTGCAGTTAAGTAACACCTTCTACATTCACCAACTACTGCAACAAAGTACCATCTTCTACATTCACCAACTATTGCAGTCAAGTAACTCCTTCTACATTCACCAACTACTGCAAAAAAGTAACATCTTCTACATCCACCAACTATTGCAACACAGTAACATCTTCTACATCCACCAACTATTGCAACAAAGTAACATCTTCTACATGCACCAACTATTGCAACACAGTAACATCTTCTACATCCACCAACTACTGCAACAAAGTACCATTTTCTACATTCACCAAATACCGCAACAAAGTACCATTTTCTACATTCACCAAATACTGCAACAAAGTACCATTTTCTACATTCACCAACTATTGCAGTTAAGTAACTCCTTCTACATTCACCAACTATTGCAGTTAAGTAACTCCTTCTACATTCACCAACTACTGCAAAAAAGTACCATCTTCTACATTCACCAACTATTGCAGTCAAGTAACTCCTTCTATATTCACCAACTACTGCAACAAAGTACCATCTTCTACATTCACAAACTATTGCAGTTAAGTACATCTTCTACATTCACCAACTACTGCAGTTAAGTAACATCTTCTACATTCACCAACTATTGCAGTTAAGTAACTCCTTCTATATTCACCAACTACTGCAACAAAGTACCATCTTCTACATTCACAAACTATTGCAGTTAAGTACATCTTCTACATTCACCAACTACTGCAGTTAAGTAACATCTTCTACATTCACCAACTATTGCAGTTAAGTAACTCCTTCTATATTCACCAACTACTGCAACAAAGTAACATCTTCTATATTCACCAACTACTGCAACAAAGTACCATTTTCTACATTTCCCAAATACCGCAACAAAGTACCATTTTCTACATTCACAAACTATTGCAGTTAAGTAACATCTTCTATATTCACCAACTATTGCAGTTAAGTAACACCTTCTACATTCACCAACTACTGCAACAAAGTACCATCTTCTACATTCACCAACTATTGCAGTCAAGTAACTCCTTCTACATTCACCAACTACTGCAAAAAAGTAACATCTTCTACATCCACCAACTATTGCAACACAGTAACATCTTCTACATCCACCAACTATTGCAACAAAGTAACATCTTCTACATGCACCAACTATTGCAACACAGTAACATCTTCTACATCCACCAACTACTGCAACAAAGTACCATTTTCTACATTCACCAAATACCGCAACAAAGTACCATTTTCTACATTCACCAAATACTGCAACAAAGTACCATTTTCTACATTCACCAACTATTGCAGTTAAGTAACTCCTTCTACATTCACCAACTATTGCAGTTAAGTAACTCCTTCTACATTCACCAACTACTGCAAAAAAGTACCATCTTCTACATTCACCAACTATTGCAGTCAAGTAACTCCTTCTATATTCACCAACTACTGCAACAAAGTACCATCTTCTACATTCACAAACTATTGCAGTTAAGTACATCTTCTACATTCACCAACTACTGCAGTTAAGTAACATCTTCTACATTCACCAACTATTGCAGTTAAGTAACTCCTTCTATATTCACCAACTACTGCAACAAAGTAACATCTTCTATATTCACCAACTATTGCAGTTAAGTAACACCTTCTACATTCACCAACTACTGCAGTTAAGTAACATCTTCTACATTCACCAACTATTGCAGTTAAGTAACTCCTTCTACATTCAACAACTACTGCAACAAAGTAACATCTTCTACATGCACCAACTATTGCAGTCAAGTAACTCCTTCTACATTCACCAACTACTGCAACAAAGTACCTTCTACATTCACAAACTATTGCAGTTAAGTAACATCTTCTATATTCACCAACTATTGCAGTTAAGTAACACCTTCTACATTCACCAACTACTGCAAAAAAGTACCATCTTCTACATTCACCAACTATTGCAGTCAAGTAACTCCTTCTACATTCACCAACTACTGCAACAAAGTAACATCTTCTACATCCACCAACTACTGCAACAAAGTAACATCTTCTACATCCACCAACTATTGCAACACAGTAACATCTTCTACATCCACCAACTATTGCAACACAGTAACATCTTCTACATCCACCAACTACTGCAACACAGTAATATCTTCTACATCCACCAACTACTGCAACACAGCAACATCCTCTACATCCATTTATCAAAGAGTCAAAAATATATTGTCAGGGAGGCTAATATATTCTTGTAACATTGTAATACTTTTTTAATAAATGGAAACCTTATAGTACCTTGTAACGTGACACATTGTGAAGTGTCTCTAATATTGTTGTACATCTTAAAGTGTCTCTAATATTGTTACACATTGTGAAGTGTCTCTATATTGTAACACACTTTGAAGTGTCTCTAATATTGTAACACATTGTGAAGTGTCTCTAATATTGTAACACATTGTGAAGTGTCTTTAATATTGTAACACATTGTGAAGTATCTCTAATATTGTAACACACTGTGAAGTGTCTCTAATATTGCATTACATTTTGATACACAGGATATATTTAAAAGAAATATCGAGTGCTTTGTTTTTTCTGCACCGAATGAAAATTGTTCACCGTGATGTCTACCTAGCCAATTGTTTACTGACTATAAAAGGTAGGAAGTATTTACTGACTATAAAAGTAGGAAGTATTTACTGACTATAAAAGTAGGATGTATTTACTGATAAAAAAAGGTAGGAAGTATTTACTGACTATAAAATGTAGGAAGTATTTACTGGCTATAAAATTAGGAAGTATTTACTGACTATAAAAGTAGGAAGTATTTACTGACTATAAAATTAGGAAGTATTTGCTGACTATAAAAGTAAGAAGTATTTACTGACTATAAAAGTAGGAAGTATTTACTGACTATAAAAGTAGGAAGTATTTACTTACTATAAATTAGGAAGTATTTAATGACTATAAAAGTAGGAAGTATTTACTGACAATAAAAGTAGAAGTATTTACTGACTTTAAAAGTAGGAAGTATTAATTGACTGAAAAAAGTTTTCCATAATCTACTACTATAAAATTAATGTAGCATTCTATGGCAATAAAATGAAGGAATTTTTTACCGAGTATAAAGGTTATGGTCTATTTACTAAAGGGCATGATATATCTACTTGCCATAGATAAAGGGCATGGTATATCTACTAGTTATATACTATAGGGCATGACATATCTACTTGCCATAGATAAAGGGCATGGTATATCTACTAGTATAGACTAAATGGTATGAAAAATGTAATGTCTACATGGACATACCCTTTTAACAATTTTAAAACTCACTTTAAGTGAGAAGTGTGTTAATGATTTGAATTTAATATTTCATTTACTTTACATCCGACAGCTACATATAATTTTTCACATTTTTTTATAACTATAGTCAGAAGCATATTTAGTCAGAGCCATATTTAGGTTTATTAGGGACCCGTGTGCAGAAGAATGTATAACCCCCTCCCAAATGGATTATAAATATAATGGATTATATATAAATGAATATTTTGACTACATTGGCAAGTTGGTATCTGGATTACAACACACAGGACATGTGCTCTTTTATGACACACACACATACATATATATATATTTATAATCCATTTGGGTGTGTGTGTGTGTCATAAAAGAGCACATGTCATGTGTGTTGTAATCCAGATACCGACTTGCCAATGTAGTCAAAAAATTCATTTTATAATAGATTGTATACATTGTAAAAAAAGAGCTATGGTGTTAAACTCTAACTTTTGTTATTGAAAGTCAAACTTGACGGTGCCTAGGGCCTCCTCTACAGGTTAGGCCTCTCTCTAGGGCCTCCTCTTCAAGTTAGGCCTCTCTCTAGGGCCTCCTCTTCAAGTTTGGCCTCTCTCTAGGGCCTCTATACGTTAGGCTTCTCTAGGGCCTCCTCTAAAAGTTAGGCCTCTCTAGGGCCTCCTCTACAGGTTTGGCCTCTCTCTAGGGCCTCTACACGTTAGGCCTCTCTCTAGGGCCTCATCTACAAGTTAGGCCTCTCTCTAGGGCCTCTACACGTTAGGCCTCTCTAGGGCCTCCTCTACAAGTTAAGCCTCTCTCTAGGGCCTCCTCTACAAGTTAGGCCTCTCTCTAGGGCCTCTACACGTTAGGCCTCTCTCTAGGGCCTCCTCTACAAGTTAGGTCTCTCTCTAGGGCCTTCTCTACAAGCTAGGCCTCTCTCTAGGGCCTCCTCTACAAGTTAGGCCTCTCTCTGGGGCACCCTCTATACAACAAGCGACTGATCAATCAACCATACAGCATCGAAAGGGCAAAGGGATTGACTCTGCTGTAATGGAAATAATAAAATTTGTTGGAGCCCAGTCAGCAGGCAAAATATGAGTCTGCCATATTCTCTGACACATTGTTACCACTCCTTGGGTTTTCCCCACAAAATCTTGGGTTTTCGGACACTAACTTTTGAAATGGGGATTTCAGCTGAAAATTTTAGTTTTTTTATCTTGTTAGTTTTTCTCTATTGTTAAGTGTCCGCCCACCCCAATCCACTTATCATTTATGGTGGGAAAAGGGGGAGTACTGAACCATTATTATTGACTTTGTGTTTCAAACTACATTTCTTGGTATTGTAGTCTAATCTATATAGGTCATCACGTTTTTATTTAATCAATATATTGTTATAGAATAATGTACGCCTTCGGAGTGTACCTACTATTAGACGAACACTACTAGTTACAGCTTTTACAAACTCATTTGCACAGAACACTATGCAAGAACCATGCATTTTCACAATCTTCACTGGGTTACAAATTTAAAAAAAAATTTTGTTCCTCTGAATTTTTAAAAAGTTTCTAATAGATTTTTTTATGCTGATTTCAAATCTGTAATCAATTTTTCTCTATCATCAACCATTCCCAAGATATCAACAATCTCATGATTTAAGCTTTTATAATGGCAATATAGTTATATAGCTAGCTGCAAAATACTTTTATTCGAAACATTTTAACACAAAGCAATGTTCAATTGCCACAAATTGTTAGTAATGATATATTTGCATATCATGATCATGATACATTACAAATGTCATAAATAAAAGCTAAGTCAGTGTAAACTTGGATCTCTAAAAATGCTGCGAAGAAGGACATTAACGGTTGTGTCCAGTACCATCACGTCGGACTATTGACCAGATATAATCATCCATCATAGCACTGTCCCAGTGCCCTCGGTACCTCTGCTCCATATGTCTTGGTGGAAGCGTTCACCGTGCTCTTCGCTTGTGCTTCCCAAATTCCCGTGAAAAAAGTCTATGTGTGAATGAAGATAATGCATTTTGAGGGACATACGGCATCCCATTTTCTGATAGGCTTTTATCATGTTAGACACAAGTTCTTTGTAATTTGCTTCTTTATTATTTCCCAAGAATCCATTAACTACAGCTCTAAAAGACTTCCATGCTTGCATTTCTAGCCCACTCATGGTTTTTTCCAATGTTTCTGAGGCTAACATTTTTCGCACTTGTGAACCAAAGAAAATTCCTCCTGAATTTGGCCTCAGTAAGTTTTCGAAACATGATGCGAATTTGTTGATAAGTGTCACCTCCAGGATCCAATGCAGTCACAAACTGCTTAATAAGGCCCAACTTAATATGGAGAGGAGGAAGTAGCACTTTACTTCTGTCAACTAAGGCCTCTCTGACTACATTATTTGAACCCGGTTCCAGAGATTCGCGAGTAGGCCATTCAGCTCTATTATAATGTTCTGATGCAGCCCTGCTGTCCCACAGGCATAAAAAACAGGAATATTTAGTAAATCCACCCTGCAAGCCTAGCGAAAAACCAATCATTTTAAAATCCCCACATATATCCCATCTATACTTTTTGTAGTCAATGTGTTCAAGCAGATTACGAGCATTTTCATAATCTTCCTTCGTTTTTATTTCGTCCTTTTTCAATACGTCGCGAACCTTGTTTCGAACTGATATAATATCCGCATACATAGCAAAAGCTATCAGGAGAGTTTTTGCACTGTCTACTAGCCATTGTAATTTGAATTCAGTCTTTAAATATCAACGATTACAAGTTAACTATGAAATTAGGATTATATGTCTGAAGCTAAATTAAGCTGCAACAATAGAAAAAATACAAATATAGTAAATCTTAAATATCTTGATAACCGTCGATGCTACAGCAAAACTGATTACATATTTGGAATCAGCATCAAAATTTCAGTCAGAAACAATAATAAAATCAAGAGGAACAAAAACTATGTAACCTTTCATCTTAATGAGAAACAAAAACCCAAACAACAATCCACTAAACTTCTCATTTCAAATAATATTTCAAAGAACTATTTGTACAACAATTATGGTGCAGCTATGCGTGCAAAGCAATCATATACACTGATGTCCGCGCGCACACACACACTCACACACCCACACTCAGCATTCAAAAACTGAAGTCTAGACGATATGACGATATGACGATATGATATGACGATATGATATGACGATATGATATGACGATATGAAGATATGATATGACGATATGATATGACGATATGATATGACGATATGACGATATGGTATGACGATATGATATGACGATATGAAGATATGTTATGACGATATGATATGACGATATGAAGATATGATATTGACGACATGTTTTAAGAAGAAAAATGTTTTAGGAAGAATTAATGACAGGAATAGTCCAGGAAACACTGAAGTTTACCATTGTCCCTTAATAGTAATCACCAAAGTCCCATTTCCTCGTTGGGAAACAATTACAACTAATGGCAACAATGTTTATGATTGTCAACCGGGCCTCAGAAAGTCCTACTTTGTCCTATCATACACAGCTTTAATATATGTGTCAGTTCTTCCACTTTTCCACTCTCTTAACAACGTGCTTACATTCCATGTTCGTATAGTGGTTCTATTTGCTTTGTTGTATCACTGATCTATTTCTCTTTACTGGTGTAGAACAATTTCAGTAGTCCATCTGTGCATTACCAGGGCACTTGATATTAATCATTATTAAGGCAATACGCAAAGTCTCCCTAGTTCATAAGACTTTTTTTTACTGGGCATTGATTGTAGCAAATAACAATGTTTTCCAACTTGTAAATCCTTTTAAGTTTACACAATATTCTTTTAAATTAACTTTGGAGTTATTTTCTTGTCAGCACAATATGCATTATTGGTATTTTTCTTAAAACAAACACTTCTGTGGGGTCCCTAGGCAAAGATCTTGTGGGGTCCACAGCAAAAAACATTTAGTATTAGATTTGGTCTGGTACAGGAATGATGTCATTGACAAGAGCTGTAGACAGCTGACTTCCCCCCCCCCCAGCTAAAGGGTCATCGATAAGTATCAAATCTATTGTTAGGTGGCTACATAGGCGGTTGTCTAATTGGTCATGTGGCTACATAGGCGGTTGTCTAATTGGTTATGTGGCTACATAGGCGGTTGTCTAATTGGTTATGTGGCTACATAGGCGGTTGTCTAATTGGTTATGTGGCTACATAGGCGGTTGTCTAATTGGTTATGTGGCTACATAGGCGGTTGTCTAATTGGTTATGTGGCTACATAGGCGGTTGTCTAATTGGTTATGTGGCTACATAGGCGGTTGTCTAATTGGTTATGTGGCTACATAGGCGGTTGTCTAATTGGTTATGTGGCTACATAGGCGGTTGTCTAATTTGTCTGTCCATAAGAAGAGCGTTTGTACGTGACTCAATCCAGAAGAAGATGGCTAACCTAAATATGGGGTTAAAGAGTAATAGTTCAGTATTGTTGTTTTAAGTACATGTTTATTTGTCTAATTTCTAATAAATTAATGAATCTAAAATTCGATGTAGGCGCCCACACCTTTAAAAGACATTATTTGTTTCAGTATTTCTCTTGGATGTTTTTTTTTGCTTTAATATTATTGTTTTTGTTTCATTTAGTAAAATCATATTTCTTAACAGTTTTCCTTTCTTTTTTATATTCTTTTTAATGTTTGTGGGGTGTCATGGATGTGTTTTGTGTGTTGTGTGACTGAGCTGTGCATGAACTCAGTGGGATTGAACTGAGTGAAGTAAATAGTGAGATTGAAGTGAGTGAATGTCCAGGTGGAGAAAGGGGAATAATGAGAAATTGAAGGGCAGTGTACACAGGTCTCTCGAGGTGAGAGGACCTACTTTCACTTCTAAGGTGGAGTGTGATATTTTCATATGGGGATAATATGTAGTGAATTCAGAGTCTGGATATTTGAACTTGAAGTTTAGTGTGTTGGCCTAATTTGTATTATTTCACTGGATTGTATATATATTCATTTGTATTCCTTTCATTCTATTATGTTCATCAATAAAAACAATTTTGTAATGTGTACCACGTCTACCGTATTTTATAATGGTGTCCGCGGTGTTAACCTATGACATTATAGCAGCGATAATATTATGACATTTTGACTTTGTATGTTATTATATTAATTCATAATGGAACAAGACGCCAACAGGTATATTCAAGATGGTAAATCGATGGGCTTAGAAGGTACGCAATTAGTAAAGTATGTACGGGAATGTCAAAACGATGACAAAAACAGACTGCAACTAATCGAGAAAGAAAATAAAGACAGAGAATGGCAAGCTGAGAAGGAAGAAAATGACAGAAAACGTCAGGCTGAAAAAGAAGATTTGGACAGGCAGCAAGAATTCAAATTGAAAATGGCTGAAATCGAAGCTATACACATAATAAAAAAAGATACGGAACAGTCAGATAATAAATCTTCAATATTCAATGTCCCTAAACACAAACTTCGCATTCAACCTTTTGATGGCAAGCATGGGGACATCGACAGTTTTTTTTCTATCATGGAGACGCAATTCGCATTAAGTAATATCAATAAAAGTGAATGTATAGTGTATCTATATGAATCTGTGACACATGAAGCGCAAGCAGCCCTTAACAACATTAAAAGCGAAGACGCAAGCAACTATGACATGGTAAAAAAATACTTGCTTCAGCACTATAATAAAACAGAGGAGCACTATAGAAACCAATTCCACAACTCTGTAATGAAGCCTAATGAACATCCTCAATCATTTATCAACACCATTGAGGCCCACTTAATAAATTGGATAAAAATGTCAGGCATAGATGGAGGAAATGCTCAACTGATTATTGAATTATTCTTGGTAGATAAAATATTAACTCAAAGTAGTCCTCAACTATACAGCTTCATAAAACAACATAAAGTACATACTAAACAGCAGCTGATAAGTGCCATGTCAGACTTCAAGGACAGCAACAACGACATCCCTTTGTTTGGTATTGAACAAAAATCTTTCAATGCCATACAAACAAACCAACGAAGATTCACTAGTCTGCCCACCAGATCTCCAGAATTATGTTATATATGTTGTCAGCTAGGACATATACAATATTACTGCAGGTATAGAAAGAATTATAATCATGCATCAAATTACAACAGATATAGGCCTAGATCTCAATATAATGATCACAGAATGAGACAATATCAAAGTCAGAAAAGACAATCACCTAATGTCAGCCCACAAAAAAACCGCATAGAAAGAGGCCGCAGTTACAACAGACAGATTTATGAAAATACAGTCGCCACCATGCTTGACAACAAGGGCAACTTGATCTTTTATCCATGTTTCGTAAACAACAATCCTGTAATGTGTTTGCGTGACTCCGGTTGCACAACGGTGATAGTTGATGAGAAATTAGTTCATAGAGATCAAATGACTGATAAACTTGAACACATAAAGTTAGGAGATGGTCAGAATGTCATATGTCGTACAGCTATAATAGACATAGACACTCCCTGGATTTCCGATAAAATCAATGCCTTAGTTCTATCATCACCTGTAGCCAGTTTAATAGTTGGGAATATACCAAATGCGAAACCAGACAACTCCAACGCATTATTCAAAACATGGCTTGAGGAAAAAGGCGAAAGAGTACAAAAATATTTAATGGACCTAAATCCAAATAAAGAACCAGACCCTTAAGTATGTGCCTCATTTAACAACCTATACAACTGGAATGGCACAGAAGACATAGTTGATTATATTGAAAAATTTGATAAAATAGCTAATCAAAATGACATTCCTAACAAAGATAGATCAGCTTATATCATCAGAAAACTTCAAGGACATAAGAAAGCTCAAAATATTGCTTTCACGAACATAAACAACTATGAACAATTGAAACAAAATTTGAAAAATAAATTGAGCAACAAAACCTCAATGTCACAAATTGAGACCAGTCATATGAATGTTTTGACTAGATCTGCAACTGACAAAAAGAACAATGAGAATATCGAAACAATAAATTGTGACATCAGCCAAACAGTCATGATGGACATAAACAAAGAATTACTGATCAAATTACAGAAGGAAGATAAATCCTTAGAACAATATTTTCAACATATTAAAGATACTGAAAATAATAATCATGATGAGAAGGAAATTTCGCAAAAAGCAGCACACACTGAATCAAGACTTGAGCCAAGCCCTATTAAAAGACCTGAAAGATTTAATGAAAATCAAAGGTCAGATGGAAATGAACAAAGAAACAAGGCCTTAGATATTTCACATACAGTTTTTTCTACAAGAGTTTCTGCTAATTCATCAAGTGGTACCAGAGAAAAAGTTATTCTTGCCTCAGTTAGTAAATATGACGTAGCTAATGAAGCTTTGGTTATCCATCCCCAAGAGAATTCTGCACCAGAATATAAACTGGCTCAGCAAGAACAAGTAGAAAAAGATAGTACACGACCCAAGGTATTTTCAGCCAGACTGTTGAGGACCCCTTTGAGGGTATCCTTGGCTTGTTGCTAAGAGTATGAGGGCTGACTCAACGGTGATTCGTATTTGTATTTGTGTTTCTACCACACACAGTCCCACCAACAATTAAACGTACAACAAGTGACGATTATCAATTCAACAAGTGTGTACAACGGGAAGTACGTCATACCGACAAAGACAGTAGTAACTGGACATTCGTCCCTTTGTCGGCCTTTAAACAGGAGCCCAGTGGTCAGAGAGAATTCCCCGTGGAATGTAACGTGTTTCTGCCAACTACCGTTCTACTCATCGGCGGAGGTTTCGCTGACCACCTGTGGTGTGACGCAATTACGGGGGTGGGGTAAAAAAGGTGGGGAACTTGAGAACGGGAACGTATATTATTATACATGGTATAATATACATCTTAATGTTATTAATATTATGTAGTTAAGGGTTTGAGTAAAGGGGATGGTTTCGACCTATTAGTCACAACCCGTGACACAGACAATATGCAAATAATAGAAAAAAAAGTTCTCGATTACATTTTACTGCACAATGTAATACAAGCCCTAGACAATATGCAACTGAATGTTCTGAACAAGAAACAATTGAAGAATTATCTCCCGATGTTAAACAAGATACAATCGAAGAGTTAGCTACCAAGGTTGATGCAATGAATTTTCTGAAACCATGACAGATGGCTCATTAAATGAAGAGAATAATACTTGTCATCGGACTTGTAAGCGAAGGAAATATATATTACTACACTATGTATGTCGTACAAGTAGTCCTGAATTTCTTTAGAATAAGACATACCGATAACAATGATACATCCAGAGCAATTCCTATCTCAAGAGAGAAAATATGCACAGAAATAGGTCCTTTAGACATTGAAGCTAGAATAGAAATGGAGGCTGACTTTGAGCTTCACAAATTAGCCTGTCCCAAATATCAATTTCATACCAATAACAAGCCAGTAAAACAATTTTCAATGAAAGACCTTCCGTGGCAGGATAGAAACAATGACTTTTTAAGTTTTATAAAACTGGCTACCGATGGCACTGTCGGACAAAAGGAGATCCTCTGTTTGAATACGGAAGAGAAAAATTTTACGAGCAGGAAGTGGTTTTGTCTTCCATGTCCAGGTCCTGAATGTGAAAAGTCAGGGATGGTCAGGCAAGAGTGGCAAATATATGAGGCTATCACCACAAAACAGTTAACATATGATGTATGTGAAGCTGAGAAAGCTATAGTCCAGCTGTGGTTTTACAAAGATGTAAATGATGATTGTATGATCTGTGTAATTCATGGCATGTACCTTAATTAGGAGAAGACACTGTTGTCCTTTGCTGTTGCACACATGACGAAAAGGAGCTCGGTAATTGTTTTTGTACACGTTGAAGACAGGCTCCAACGAAAATTGAGGTTTCACAGGAAGAGTCCACCACTTGCGGTAATGATCTCACACCCTCACGGATGTGAAAAGCAGATTGCCATCAGCACCAACATACAGTTAATGCATGAGATGACATAAGATTGTCAAGACTCTTAATTGTTGGGAACGAGTTCTGAACAAAAGACTACTGGATTCTTTTATATGATCATCATAATGTTTTTTCCTCTTTGAGTCTCTATGTTGACAATTGTTGTTTGAAACTTGTAGATATTGCTTGTGACACTTTATCATTCTATTGACTATGTAAACATACTTGGATAAATTTGCACATTTTTTCTCTTATGGAGACTATTGAATATTATTAGTAATCATGTATTGGTTATGTATGTAACTAAAAAAAAAATGTATAACATTTTTTTGAAGAGAGGGGGGAGATGTCATGGATGTGTTTTGTGTGTTGTGTGTGTGACTGAGCTGTGCATGAACTCAGTGGGATTGAACTGAGTGAAGTAAATAATGAGATTGAAGTGAGTGAATGTCCAGGTGGAGAAAGGGGAATAATGAGAAATTGAAGGGCAGTGTACACAGGTCTCTCGAGGTGAGAGGACCTACTTTTACTTCTAAGGTGGAGTGTGATATTTTCATATGGGGATAATATGTTGTGAATTCAGAGTCTGGATATTTGAACTTAAAGTTTAGTGTGTTGGCCTAATTTGTATTATTTCACTGGATTGTATATATATTCATTTGTATTCCTTTCATTCTATTATGTTCATCAATAAACACAATTTTGTAATGTGTACCACGTCTACCGTATTTTATAATGTCTAGAGTGAACCCATCTGTGACATGAGGATGATGTTAAGTATTATAATGTTGGATTTCATTAAATTCTATGACATTTTAAAACCATAAAGATGTGAATACAATTGCGATATGACAGTCTATTTTATCGTCTCATTTCCCTTCTTCAAATAAAAAAAAAATTGTCATTACTTTTTTAATTATGTCAAACAAAATACAGCCAGCGGGATTGGGTGGGGATGGGTGGGGATGGACATTTGACCTGTTTTTACAACGTTTTTCTTAACTTCACTTCTTGTCTGTTTGTCCGCGGAATTTCGCAATCCAATTTTAGACCACTTTCCGATAAGCTATAGCTCTGATACTTTCAATAAAACTCAGAACCCGATGACAATGCAATATTCTTACTATTTTATTATGATTTGATGAGTTTCTTAATAAGTAAAATTAAATATGTATGGCGAATAGGTCACAGCCTGGTCTAAATCAAGGGAAATTACTGATGCTAAATATAGTACACAGTAACGGAATTAGGCACCAATTTTAGACCACTTTCCGAAAAACTATAGCTCTGATACTTTCAATATAGCTCAGAACCCGATGGCAATGCAATATTTATACATTTCATTATGAGATTTGATGAGTTTCTTAAGTATTTTTCGAAAATAAAATTGATGTGGCTGAAGTAGTGAAAAGAAAGAATTAGTGACGTCAGAGCTCTCCGATACGTTCTTGTGATCAGACCCCTTCCAGAACAAAAAAAATTAACGGCTAAAAATTGATTTTAAAAGCGAACGCATCGCAATAAAAACAAATGTGTTGAAAAATTATTTAAAGTGAAATAATTCAAAATGTATATTCTCTGTTTATAAACATGATACTCGAATACGTTTCACTACTTTCTTTGATTTTACAATGTGCGGTTGTGTAGGTTACGCGCACAGTTGTGTATGTTTGCGTGGCGAGGTCAAGTGAGAGGTCACGAAGTCAAGATTCCGAAAAGCTATAGCTCTGATACTTTCAATATAGCTCAGAACCCGATGACAATGCAATAGTCTTACTATTTCAATATGATTTGATGCTTAATCGGGTTTGTCTTACACCAACATTTTTTAACTCTTCGTATTAATTGAAAAAAAAAATATTTTAACTAAAAAGTAGAAAATAAAAATTACATTATAACAAACTATTTTATAAAAAAACGTTTTTCTTGCGTACTAAAAAGCAGAAAATAATTTCTGAATAAATTGGTAAGATGGTAATAGTAATAGACTTTATAAGAGCTTCTGATACTCTAATTTATATAAATGAAAACCTGTTTAAAATAATTTCACTATATTAATATATTGATTCAATTGACTTTACAAGTATTACATTCTATATCATGAGTTTAGGTTATACAACACTAGAATTAATTTTACTTTAATTGTTAACATTTGATGATTCTAATACTGTAATACAAACATTCACATAATATAAAACATGTGCCCAACGTTTTTCGTTTTTATAAAAATCAGAAGCTCTTATAAAGTCTATTACTATTACCATCTTAGCAATTTATTCAGAAATTATTTTCTGCTTTTTAGTACGCAAGAAAAACGTTGTTTTTTATAAAATATTTTTTATAATGTAATTTTTATTAATGTGTGCGATGCAGGAGGGTGAAAGGAGATGTGTTTTGTGTTACATCAACATAGAACCCTAACCTCCTAGAAAGGGGTGGAGTCAGGCAGTCTCTATCTATATCCGTGGTTCTCAGCCGGCGGTACGCGTACCCAAAGGTTAGGAAAGGGTACGCAGAGACATTTAATTGTCTTTTAGGGTTTTAACTAATAAAGATCGACAGTATATTTCTAGCGCAGTATTCATAAATTAATTTCCAAGTTATACTATTAATAGAATACATTTTCACTGACTGTAAAATGTTAGTAGTATTTACTAAATATTAAATAGTAAATAATAATCTTTTACTGATATTTTAAAATATTAGAAAACAATTTAAGGACATTGTATTTAAATCGCAAATTTAATAATTGGTTAAAAAAAAGTAGATATCCCATGAATGGTTTTGTTAAATATATGAGATATCGTACTGACTTTCTGTCAATTCATTTGATTCTCAGCTGTTAGTTCTGTCAATTCATTTGATGTTCAGCTGATAGCTCAGTCAATTCATTTGATGTTCAGCTGATAGCTCAGTCAATTCATTTGATGTTCAGCTGATAGCTCAGTCATCATTTGATGTTCAGCTGATAGCTCAGTCAATTGAATTAGATGCTCAACTGATTCTAATTTTTTTTTAAATGATGAAAGATAGTCTAAACAATAAAAGAATGTCTAAACAATAAAAGAATGTCTAAACAATAAAAGAATGTCTAAACGATAAAAGAATGTCTAATCGATGAAAGTATGTCTATAGACTTCTATACATTTTGTAAAATGCGCATGCCGATTAAAATTGCCGTATGTTTCGCCAGGTATAAAGACGTGATCACTTTTTCTTCCCCAAAACTGGGGGGGGAAAGTTGATAGCGTCTAAGTTTACGGCAATGTACACACTTACATGCTATCATACACTTTAAAAGAGGGGTAACTCCGGAAACTCCAATTGTAAACATGGTGAAATCAATAAATCATATTCATTTTTACCTATCTGCTTTTATGTATTCGGAAGATTAAAATTAAGGTGCACTTTGATAACCGAAATACGTTAGTTAAAATGTTTCTGTGACATTATTAACATTATTAATACAATCTCAATGCGTAGTTTAATTGTAATTAATTATTTTAGTATTTTACTATATTAAAGTATTCACGGTATGGGATCGCCTTCACTATAAATAAAAATCGCGCACCAAGTGAATGTGTAATTGAACGGACGGTGAAGAAAGGGATAGGGACGGGGGAAAAAAATATTGTTGTTGTTTTTTTTTCATGCTGCAAGTATTTGGTTCAGAATCTTTTTTTTTCTAGATTTTTCCTCCTTTAAAATTGGGTGCGTCTTATATGCCGGAGCGTCTTATACGGCGAAAAATACGGTAGATTCATCGCATTAAACTAAAATAGACCTGAAGTAAAATTTGACTATTTATTTACAGCTCATTTGAAATTGTGTGATTTTGGTTTGTGTCGGACTGTAGAGGACCCACAAGGGGAAATAATGACTGACTGTGGTAAACCTTGGATTAGAGCCCCTGAAATGTACTTGGATAAACCTTGCAGCTTCGGCATTGACTGGTGGAGTGTTGGAATTTTATTATATCGTTTCATTACTGGCTGTAATCCTTTCATTACTGATAAGTTAACTCAGGGGTAATTTACTTATTGTTATTGTTTCATTACTGACAAGTTTACTACGGGGTAATTTACTTGTTATTGTTTCATTACTGACAGGTTAGCTCAGGTGTAATATAGTTATTGTTATTGTTCCATTACTGACAATTTCTTTCAAATTTAAATTACATATTGATTCGTTTTATTGCGCATTGTATAAAGTTTCCTTAAATATGAAATCATTTTCTAAAATGGACTAAAATCGTATAGCACAATTCATTTTCAATGACTCGCTGAAATATAATTATAATCAGTTGTTATTAAGAGATTGCTGTTTTAAATCAGGCAAGAAGCAAATATTCTTTTATCTTGTCATTTACAAACTCGTGCCATTTCCTAAGCTGATTTATTCTAAAGAAGAAATAAATCTACCGCATACTTACATTTTTTCACTTCTACGAAAATTTGTTCTATCAATAATAGAATGACCAGAACATTTATTTACTTGTTTAAAAATGTGTTCTATCAATAATAGAATGACCACAACATTTAATTACTTGTTTAAAAATGTGTTCTATCAATAATAGAATGACCACAACATTTATTTACTTGTTTAAAAATGTGTTCTATCAATAATAGAATGACCACAACATTTATTTACTTGTTTAAAAATGTGTTCTATCAATAATAGAATGACCACAACATTTATTTACTTGTTTAAAAATGTGTTCTATCAATAATAGAATGACCACAACATTTATTTACTTGTTTAAAAATGTGTTCTATCAATAATAGAATGACCACAACATTTTATTTACTTGGTTTAAAAATGTGTTCTATCAATAATAGAATGACCACAACATTTATTTACTTGTTTAAAAATGTGTTCTATCAATAATAGAATGACCACAACATTTATTTACTTGTTTAAAAATGTGTTCTATCAATAATAGAATTACCAGAACATTTATTTACTTGTTTAAAAATGTGTTCTATCAATAATAGAATGACCACAACATTTATTTACTTGTTTAAAAATGTGTTCTATCAATAATAGAATCACCACAACATTTATTTACTTGTTTAAAAATGTGTTCTATCAATAATAGAATGACCACAACATTTATTTACTTGTTTAAAAATGTGTTCTATCAATAATAAAATGACCACAACATTTATTTACTTGCTTAAAAATGTATTCTATCAATAATAGAATGACCACAACATTTTTTTACTTGTTTAAAAATGTGTTCTATCAATAATAGAATGACCACAACATTTATTTACTTGTTTAAAAACAACAACTTCGGACTAAGATATCAAGCAATTAAATATAACCCATTCGATTATGAAACGTGTCCGCATTGGGTTTATGAGCAAAATGTATTCCAACGAAAATAAAAACCAAACGTTCATATGTCAGTTAAAGGCACATACATTGACGTGTGATAACGTAATCGAAATAAAGTGACAGTCAATTTGAAAATATAAGGTATAATAGTAATTTAATTGATCAAAGTAATGTGACTGACTGACTGTCACTATTTGTATGATGTAAGAGAATAAATAAATAAATAAATAAATAAATATATATATATATATGTGTGTGTGTGTGTGTGTGTGTGTGTGTGTGTGCTTTTAAAGCTTTCTTTATTGTTTTAATATTTCTAATATGTTTAAAACCATTCATGTACTGCTAAATTTCTGTTTGATCTGCAGTTATCAAAGTTTTACAAAGTTAAAAGAAAATTTCCTGAATGGCTATTTACTGATAAAGATGCCATGGATCTCTGTCAAAAGTTACTCATAAAAGATCCAAAACGAAGATTATGTGCAGAAAACGAAATTTTAGATATAAAGGTAAATCAACACTAGATGAGAACCGTGAGGTCAATGATACATTCATAAAAACAGAATCGCGTGGCGGCCATGTATATAAAGCACACTGTTGTAGGTATATATTGATACAAACAACTACAGTTATACTTGATACAATATATATGGCCGCCATCTATTGTAGGTATTTGTTGATACAAACAACTACAGTTATACTTGATACAATATATATGGCCGCCATCTATTGTAGGTATATGTTGATACAAACAACTACAGTTATACTTGATACAATATATATGGCCGCCATCTGTTGTAGGTATATGTTGATACAAACAACTACAGTTATACTTGATACAATATATATGGCCGCCATCTGTTGTAGGTATATATTGATACAAACAACTACAGTTATACTTGATACAATATATATGGCCGCCATCTATTGTAGGTATATATTGATACAAACAACTACAGTTATACTTGATACAATATATATGGCCGCCATCTGTTGTAGGTATATATTGATACAAACAACTACAGTTATACTTGATACAATATATATGGCCGCCATTTCTGGTTTCATAAACATAAAGAAGTAAACTTTAATAACTTCTAACACATGAAGAAACGATTTGTATGAATAAATATAAACTTTAATATAAACTTTGAACAACCTAGTCTATATCTAACGCTGTCTTTAAGACTCCTTTGGAACGTTTACTGATCTACTAAGTTAAATTTCAACTCGCAGGTCTACTACTCCAATTAATCTACAAACCATAATATTTAGGTCAATATTGTTTATTACAGTGTCAAGTGTACTTCAGGTTTGTTACAGTCATCGATGATTTAATTTCAGTTAATCAGCTTTTTTATTTTTGTTAAAAGTAGAAAATTCAATTACCCATACTTGTTTTATGGTCATATAAAATCATAGTTTGATTATTTTACTTATTTTTTACTTGTTTTAGAGTCACCCATACTTTGATTCAGAGTCACACATACTTTGTTTTACCTATACTTTGTTTCATAGTTACCCATACTTTGTTTTAGAATAACCTATACTTTGTTTCAGAGTCACCTATACTTTGTTTCAAAATCACTCACACTTTCTTTCAGCATAACCTATACTTTGTTTCAGAGTCACCTATACTTTGTTTCAAAATCACTCACACTTTGTTTCAGCATAACCTATACTTTGTTTCAGTCACCCATATTTTATTTCAGAATCACCAATTTGTTTCAGTCACTAATACTTTACTATGTTTAAGAGTCATCCATACTTTGTTTCAGAAATCACTCATACTTTGTTTCAGTCATCCATATTTTGTTTCAGAAATCACTCATACTTTGTTTCAGTCACCCATACTTTGTTTCAGAAATCACTGACACTTTGTTTCAGTCACCCATATTTAGATTGAGAACCACCCATACTTTACTTTATTTCAGAGTCATCCATACTTTACAAACATTGACTGGGATGAAGAAGAAAACATGGCCCATGCAATAGAGCAGGACATGCTGGGTGACGTTGAGAGATATGTTGTAGTGTTTGCACGAATGTACACGGTCTTGGGTCTGAACACCAAGACACTGGCAGCCTCGTTATCTAAGGCCCGTGGTAGATTCAGCTCATTGGAGAGAGGGGACAAATCGAAGCTCTTGTCTGTAACACTAAGAAAAATTATGCCGCTATCAGCTAAGCCCCTGAATGGGGACTGGTCAACAAAACGAACAACAGAGTCATCTGTTTGACGAACAACAGAGTCATCTGTTTGACGATCAACAGAGTCATCTGTTTGACGAACAACAGAGTCTTCTGTTTGACGAACAACAGTCATCTGTTTGACGTATTGTCATACAAACAAGGATCTTAAACATATAATAACAAATAATTGTACATTATGACACTGAAAAGTATTGGATAATTTTGTGTTCATCATTTAAGACAATTTTTTTTTGGGGGGGGGAGAAGGGAATGTTTTACTTAGGGATTTTCCTTATGTCCGGGATGTTCTTTTTATATATTCATTGAATTGGTTTCTTAATTTTTGCACATATATCTAAAGTAAAATATAATTGGGGAATGGATGGTCTTTTTGTAGACATTTTCATTAGAAGAGAAAACATTGTCTTAGATTGGTGCTGAATGGGACCAGGCCCGTAGCGTGCGGGGGGCAGGGGGGCCGGGCCCCCCCTGCGTTTTGTCTACCCCTCCCTGCTTATTTTATTCTTCTTAGTAAAATGTATTACCTGGCCCCTCCTGCTATTGTCTGGCCCCTGCTGTAGAATTTTCACGCTACGGGGCTGAATGGGACACGTAGAATCAGATACATCACAGGCATAGAATTGTGTCACATGCATAGAATTGTGTCACATGCATAGAATTGTGTCACAGGCATATAATTGTGTCACATACATAAATTATTATACATCCATATAATTAAATCACAGGCATAAAAAGAATTGTGTCACATGCATAGATAATTGTAGTTCAGGCACCTATTTGTGTCAGCTATACATATAATTGTGTCACATGCATAGAATTGCGTCACATGCATAGAATTGCGTCACATGCATACAATTTGTCACATGCATACAATTGTGTCCCAACTTCCATGTTCCAGTTAGTAGAGTTAATGATACACATGTGAATATGCTTATCATTAGAATTGGAAATTGAATTCTATTACACTGATTTTAAAATAACTATATAATTTTCTAGTACTACATTCTTCAGTATTTTATTAATTTATGTTCTTTAAGAAGAAAGATTTCGGTGCATTTGTCCAAATTTAACGTATTTAGAATGGACTTTTTCTTACATGTATATCTGTCGCTAATTTCGGGGACTTGAATAATACACACATGGCCATTTGGACTGACAATAAAAGACTGTATCATATGTCATTACTGTTCACAATATTTAAATGTTAAATCAGTGTTATACATTTTGTTATTTCATCCATGGTAGCCTCAGTCAACACATCGACTTGCACAGCTTCATTCTATCACATTTTTATTGGCTATTTCAAATAGAATTATAGAATATTTTGAACGTGTTCTACATGTTTATTACATTTCATATTATCTTGTCTAATACATTGTGCAACACTCTTGTAATTGTGGCTAAGAATGTTGTCTTGTGCCTCTCAATATGTAAAAAAAAACGTACTCAGAAATACAACACATTTCCTACGCTCTAACTGTTCAAAGTTTATCTATAAAAATAATGAATCCTACTTTGCGGAAATTCAATTATTGCGATAAAATCTGGATACCAGTTAGCTGGGAGAGTCTTTTATCTGTAAAAAGTTGTCGACAATTTTAAATATTTTTTTTTCCAGTTTATTCTTTAGGTGCCTAGAGTCTCTATGGACCTTAGTCCACCTCAAGTCAGCACTTGGTTTATTGATATCTTTTAGTGTGCATTATACACTGTACTCAACTTGCTCACAAAGATACACTATACACTGTACTCAACTTATTCACACATATACACTGTATACTGCACTCAGCTTGTTCACACAGATACACTATACACTGTACTCAGCTTGTTCACACAGATACACTGTATACTGCACTCAGCTTGTTCACACAGATACACTATACACTGTACTCAACTTGTTCACACAGATACAATATACACTGCACTCAGCTTGTTCACACAGATACACTATACACTGCACTCAGCTTGTTCACACAGATACACTATACACTGCTCTCAGTATACACTGTACTCAGCTTGTTCACACACATACACAATAAACTGTACTCAGCTTGTTTACACAAATACACATTACACTGTACTCAGCTTGTTCACACAGATGCACTATACACTGTACTCAGCTTGTTTACACAGATACACTTTACACTGTACTCAGCTTGTTCACACAGATACACTATACACTGCACTCAGTATACACTGTACTCAGCTTGTTCACACACATACACAATAAACTGTACTCAGCTTGTTTACACAAATACACATTACACTGTACTCAGCTTGTTCACACAGATGCACTATACACTGTACTCAGCTTGTTTACACAGATACACTTTACACTGTACTCAGCTTGTTCACACAGATACACTATACACTGTACTCAGTATACACTGTACTCAGCTTGTTCACACAGATACACTATACACTGTACTCAGCTTGTTAACAAAGATACACTATACACTGTACTCAGTATACACTGTACTCAGCTTGTTCACACAGATACACTATACACTGCACTCAGATTGTTCACACAGATACACTATAAACTTTACTCAGCTTGTTCACACATATACACTATACACTGCACTCAGATTGTTCACACAGATACACTATAAACTTTACTCAGCTTGTTCACACATATACACTGTATACTGCACTCAGCTTGTTCACACAGATACACTATACACTGTACTCAGCTTGTTCACACAAATGCACTATACACTGTACTCAGCTTGTTCACACAAATACACTATACACTGTACTCAGCTTGTTCACACGTATACACTATACACTGTACTCAGTATACACTGTACTCAGCTTGTTCACACATATACACTATACACTGTACTCAGTATACACTGTACTCAGCTTGTTCACACAAATACACTATACACTGTACTCAGCTTGTTCACACATATTCACTATACACTGTACTCAGTATACACTGTACTCAGCTTGTTCACACAGATACACTATACACTGTACTCAGCTTGTTCACACAGATACACTATACAATGTACTCACACTATCATTTTTTAAAGTAATGATAATTTTTGTCAGATTTGCTGACCTTTTTTTTTAAATAATATTTTTGTTTATGTATTAAATGAAATCATTTTTATTTTGTTTGTTTCAACCAGTGAAAGATGTCAATGATGCTATCCTTGAATCTATTTTTAAATAAAGAATACAATGGAATGTGATTCTCCTCTGATTTGTTTATTAATGTCTATAGTATCTTTCAAATATTTCTATTTCAATGATTATTTTTTTTTAAATACAATGCTATTTGAATGCTAATGAGACGATTAGGATCAGTAAAAATTTGAAAATCGATTCATACCATATATACTGTATATATATATATACAGTGGCGCCTTAAGATACGAATGTAATTCATTCCGTAACCTTTGCCGTACGTCATTTTGCTCGTATCTCAAAGCAATCTTTCCAAGTGAAATTAATTGAAATGGCAGTAAACGAAAACCAGAGTCATCTGTTTTACGTATAGTAGAGTGTTTCAAAAAAAATTTTTTTTCAAATTTAATCGCATAGGGCATTAATGGATGAGGATTGATGTATTAGGTAACCAGTAAAAATTTCAGTCAAAAAGATTGACATTAACAGACTGCTCAAAGGGTCTCCTTCTTTTGGCATATTCGTAAGCAGGGACGAGGCGTGAGTGTTGCCGGTCTAACTCTTAGAGAAAAATTGATTGATGTTTTTATAGCCATATACAAAGCACAAACGAACAAATATCTATATATTTGTATAAAGTATTGGACTAATAATATACACAATTTATATATAACTGATGTTATATATATTTAAACTTGTAGTCATTTTAACTATATTCAATACACACAAGACCATTTTATAGCTATATAATGGTATATTATTTATATTGAATATATAGTTAGCCCCTATCTACTCATAATAAAATGATTACAAGTTTAAATATATACTAACATTTATTTAATATAATTGTATATATTATTAGTCCAATACTTTATACAAATATATAGATATTTGTTCGTTAGTGCTGTTGTATATGGCTATAAAAACATCAATCAAATTTCTCGAAAGTTAGAACGGCAACATCACGTCTAAATCCACTGTTCGTAATATCTATATATGATGCCAATTTTTGGAGTGGATTTTTAAAATTATGTCTTTGCTGTAATTGCCTCTATTATTGACATTTAAATTCTTATATTCCGCATTATTCGATACTGCAATGCTACACTGCTGTGCGTTCTTTTTCTTTCAGATTTCAAGATTTAGAGTTCAGTTGTAATAATTAATATTTGGCATCTGTACCTCAAAGATTTTCAAAAAACTGAGATCTGAAATCGATGTCTGGATTTAGTTGTGGTCAAGAGTTAGCATCTCTTGAGTTTTAGTCACTTGTTCTAACAGCCTACCCAGCTATAGGGCTCACTCCTGAATCGTTCGCTTTATTACTTGAAGAGTCAAAGAGCTTTTTTCTCCCTCTGGAAGCTGCTCAAATGTGATCGATGAAGGTTTTGCTATCATGGTTTACTGGCGCACATCCCAACGACACAGAAACCCAAACCTGTTGCCAAGTTGGAAGCATTGTACGAGAGATATGTTAAAGCTTAGCAAGAACAAAAAAGGCTGTCGAAAGGACAGGCAGATGGAGTTGAAGAGTTGTCATTGATTTTTCCAGCTGATGAGTCAACAACAGTATCACTGTCAACAAGTACAATATATAGAGCTAGAAAAAATGTTTGCCAATCCAGTCGTAGTCAAGACCACGGAAGGAGATGTTTGTGCCAAGCACATCATTCAGTTGCTCATTTTGATGGAAAATTACTACCAGATGTTGGTGGCCAATCAGACTAGAGCTAGTTGATCGAATTGCCAATTGTTGTGTCTTGAGTGCAAGGTTGAAGAGCTTCTGACAATTCTACAACTTCCAGAGTCAACTGGTGAATTAATGGGTAAAGCTGTGGTTCAGATACTACAATGAGGTTGAAAGGTGTCCCTGAATGGCTGGCTCGATCTTTTTTTGATACAACAAGTTCTAACTTACGAGGAGTTCATACTGGCACCATAACGGTTATTCAGCGGATGTTACTGACAAACGCCTTCTATTTCTAGCATGCTGAAATCATCACATCTATTGAAATAATATCAGCAGCGGTGTTTGACAAAGTTGTTTAAATCATCTGTACCACACTTTTCACTGTTCAAAATGTTTCAAGGGAAACGTAGTACCGGCCCTTTGATACATTACGATTTGCTGCTACTTCGATATCTCTACATCAGCTCAGAGTTGATTAAAACAGTGAGAAAGCTTGGCTTAATGAGAAAAAGCAGACCATGATGCTTTAAAAAGGAGGCCCAACATGAGTACACCTATGGCGGCTTTGATTAACAGGAATTCTCTATCAAAATCATGTATACACCCTTATATGTTACTTTGACTAACTGTATAACAAACATCATTTCATGTCTTATAGGTTCTTGGCTATACTGGGTCAAATATTGATGAAAACTGTCTGAAGTTTACAATATTTGGAAATTTTGGGAGCATTCTTTGTGCAAGCTACACTTGAGATAAATACATCATTCAACTCAGGATAAAACAATGAGTACATACTGAAATATTCACGTTCAAATATCGCGAAAATGTAAATGTCATGCGAACTCGTGACTACCCTTAAAACTTTAAAAAATCATATCTCACAAAGTTTTTGGCCAAATGGTCTGAAATTTTCAGGAATCACTCAACTTTGAATGTACAACAAGCCCTGAAAATTTCAAAAAGATCTGAGAGTGTCGGGTGAACAATTGTCAAAAACTGGTTGAGTTGACATGGAATGACCCTTTTGCAAAAAAAAAACTTAAAAGTTTAATGCTAATGAGCAGTCACTTAGACTCAATATTGTTTCCTATAATTTGGCTTACGTATTACTGACCCGAAACCTCACATTTCTGGGGGGTATGCGAAAGTGAATTAAACAATTTTTTTCCACCATTATCTTTTGAAACACTCTAACGTATAGTCATACAAACATACAAGATTTTTGAGATAAAAGAGAGGGAAGTTTTATTTTGAATTAGGAGAAACATTTGAGATACGAGGAACCGGTCAGTGGGTCAGCCTGTTGCACACGACCCAGTTTACTGCACCTCGTGCGTCTCCAAAGTCTCCAATATGTTTTTTTTTTAAAACGGCCTTCATGTGAAAGAGATGAAAGCGTGGAGAAATAGGTAAAGGCCAATGAAGATAAAAATAGTGAAGAAAAATAATCGACATAAAAAAATGTTGGGCCTCAATTGAGTTCAGTGAGATTTTGTTAAGTTCCATTAAGTGTATTGCATATGTATATACTGTAGGACATGTATATCTGATAGCTTAACTGCTTGACATTGATGGTATGAATCAATATTCGTTTCCGAAACTAAATCAATAAGATCGGAACAATGTAAAGAATGATTATAATAGCAACATATTTATCAATTTATATTGCTTTGTAAATTGTGTTACATTGCAAATACCTGTTTATTTTTTAGATCAACAATGCTAAAGATGTAACAGTTACCTAAGCCAAATCAATAACTGTTTGTGACAGTAAATATTTTCTAATTGAGGTAAAAAGCAACATTTAAGTGTCACTATTTATATTTATATGGGAAGAAAATGTTTACTATAAAACATAAAAATAATTAGATTTTTCATCACATATAAAGCAGCTATCTTGTCGTCCGTCCGTCCTGTATGGGAAAGCCGTTGCTATAAAAAATTAAATCTATGACGTCCCAATGGTACATTTTTTTTTCTTTGCAGAATGGGAGCGCCGTCGCTATAAATAAAAAAAAAATCCTATATGACGTCCTTTCCCGATGGGTGCTGTATCGTGCCTTCGTGCTGCAAAATGGCATCATAAAGTAGTTATTTTTTTTTACTTTTCAGTGCATTTTTATAAAAACTTTTTATTAATGATTTGTTTTGATTTTAACATTGATAGAATTAAGGGCAAAACGTACGGGTGAGATAAATTAGCACCCATATCTTTATCTAGTGGTGTTTAGTTTGGTTTGGTTAGTTGCTTGCTTTGGTTTATTTGGTTAGTTTGTTTGGTTGGTTATTTGGTTTGGTTTGGTTGGTTAACGTTAACGGGTAAAACGTAATTGTGCGCAAATTTTGTCTTACCGTCTACTTTAATAGGAACTATTAACACGGAATTCCAAGTGAAGAATTATTTTTCTATTCATAGCGACGGCGTTCCCATTTTGCTATAAGCGCAGCCGACTTCCGATATCCCAAGTGCAGAATTTTTTTTCACGGAAGTCGTTTATTTATAGCGACGGCTTTCCCATTCATTTCCAGTGTGCGTTAAATCGAAAGCAGAAAACAAGAATTCAAAATGGCGTCTTTACCAGTGTCTCGATTCAATATCTCTTTTTGAAAAATCTACAGTTTTAAATAGTTTCTGTGGTTTTTATTATGAAATATAAAAGTCCCCAATAATAAAAATTAATAATTAACATATAATATCATTCATATTATTGTAGTTTTTATTACAACAGAGCATTTTAACATCATCAAACGTAAAAAATAGTAATAATCGAAAATCTCCGACGTCGGCGACGATAAGACTAGTGACCGCGTTTTCGTATATAATTTCGTAAATAAAGTTCTTTTTTAAAAGTCGATATAATATAAAAAAAAAAAAAGAAATTTTGCAAATTTCTATTCAAATTAAGTTCCCAGCTTTTATAATATTTAATTTTTTTAAATAAATACGGCTTTGAATTATTTTAAATTACAAAATAAGAATATAAGCCTAAAACTAGGTCAAAAGGAAGTAAAAACATAACCGAGCAATTTTTTTCTAATAGTACATTAAAATTGTATTTAAATATGTGTGACGTGGTGGTAGAATGGATAAGCAGCTTGAGCAAAACTCACTTTTATGCTGACTATCTAGGTTCGAATCCTCTCAAAGACATTTTTTTTCCAAATGAATCCTTTTAGTTGTTTTAATGAAAAGTAACTAATTTGATCTCTTTGACATTTTTTTAATTGAAATAATTTATCTTTTAGGATGTTGTAAGAAAAAGAAGCAACAATTTAATTGAATTTTTAATTATTTCATAACTTAAAAAAAATAACCCAGAGGCGTACCTAGGGTGGGGTGGGGGGGTCCAAAATCGAAAGTCCCGCAAAGCCCCAGCTTGAGGGGAGCCCCAAAAATATTTTTTTACATTAAATATTAAGTACATAAACTCATTTAAAATGCAGGGGCCCAAAAGAGGTCAAGACCGGGCCCCCAAATCTCTAGGTTTGGCACTGGCTTTACAGTAGTCGATCTATATGCAAAGGCTTTGCAGGGTACAACATGGCTGTGTGACGTGGTGGCATCGTTTTTTTTAATTGAATGTATTCGGTCTAAATAAAACCATGTAGATATTGAACTTTTTAAGCGATTTTTTTTTTGCGGCATTTTAATGAACGTAACCCCATATACCTTACATTACATATAGTTATTTAAACGCTTAGAAAAATCGTAAAAAGCCATATGAGCGCTAATTTGGACATGTGCGGATGATAGTGTTAATTTCGATAATGTGATATAATAAATGTACAACTAGTTAAAATTATATTTCATTTTTACTATGGTTATAAAGTAAAATTTACAGATTAGCGCAGTGTTTCAGCTATAATTGAGGCAATATTTCAGCTATAATTGGGGCAATATTTCAGCTATAATTGGGTCAATATTTCAGCTATAATTTTTTTCCCGTATATGAGTACTACTGACCTTTGCAATCCAAAATACATTCTTCGGATAATAATCTTTACTGGAGTAATCTACCAAATCATGCTCATTGTTGATATGGGACACAGTGTTCAGCTCACATAATCCAGTAGTACGCTGGTAGTTAAACGATTCACACAGAGAAGATTTCAAACATTCCATTGCACAGAATCGAACATCTCCTTCATTAGAAAATCTCTGAAAGTAGTCAGAAGGAAAATATAAATAGAGAGATAATAATTAATATAAAAATCCTTTTTTAAATGTGATTTCATTCAGATGTGTTAATGTCTCTCAACATCTGGAGACTGTCATAAAGCCCAATGGCCAGCAAGCTTCCGGACTGGTCCACCCTGTGGTCCGCCAGCCCGGGGCACTCGAAAAGCAAATGATCCACGGTTTCCTCCACTTCCCTGCAGTGTCTGCAAACGATATCGACATAGGGCCTCAACCTCCCAAAGTATGCGCCAATAGGACAGTGCCCGGTACGGAACTAGGCAATTAATGCTTGCTCGAATCTCCTAAGCTTCCACCACGGGTCAGTTTTGGACGACCGCTTCATCTGACTGCGGACATTTCTGCCCGTCACCCCATCGTCCCAGTTCGAGAACCACTTTGATCGCCCAAAGAGCCAGATCTTGGCACACGCTGCCTCAAGTGATCTCTTTCGTGCACCCACAGGCTGCGCTTGGGCATGTATCAAATGTTTTTGTACGTGTATCGACTTAGCAAAGCATTTAACAATTTATTGTTACATCCCCTTAAATTACAAATAAATATAAAATTACAAACTTAAATAACAATTCTACAAGTACGAAAAGCTACTGTATATATAGAAAAAAATGTTGTTTAGTATTCAGCTTAATTTAAGCGTAACATACAATTCTTTTTGCTTTGTTAGACAAAATAAATAAAAGGTTCTCTTTCTTTTTACAGATGTCAACAAGATCTTTTAGACACTTGATTGCTCGTTGTGCACACAGATTTGTTCTGAGAATTTCAAATCTCGATGGTTCCTGATTTCAAAACTTTTTCACTGAGTTTAACTCTTTTCCGTGATTCTGTTACATAGCTTCCGATAATCATCTGCATTGTACATTTGGTCAGTAAACTAATGGTCCGCCAATCTGTAAGAGTTAAATCTACAAATGTCGAGTAGTGAGTCTCTTCTCTCTGGTAGAAGAATAAATGCCAAAAAGAGCTAATATTGCTTGGGAAATCCATCTTGCATTATTTAATTTAGGTATTGTCTAAAACCTCACTTTAAGAAATACTCGACATTCTTCAAAAAAGCGGAATACCTGAGTCAAATGAAATAGAAATTTCATATCATCACGCCTTCCTGCTGTTTCAGTAATCACTTCTTTACCTTCTTGAAATTCTTCCTGAGCTGTTCGAGATCGTAGTTCTTTACAAAGTTCCGGGGTAAACAAATATTCAATATTGGGCGTTGTGTTATTTCCTCCAAGTTCTTCATCCATTACTACGCGAATGACTAATTGGTTGTCGACACCAAGAACATGACAACAAATGAATTGTGGTTCTTCCAGTTTCTTTTCAGTAAAACGTCTTTGTAACTGACTGACAATCCCATTCCTTATTCCAGTGTTTACATTCGTAGTGACCGCTACAAACATTTTTATACTTTTTCCATAAATTGTATTCATCGACAATAGCCGTTATACCTTTAAAAACAGTATTTGCTTTTCCGTAAGGAATATCTAGTGCTTGTAACTTAACTTCTTTGTTTATTCTTCAACACTAACACTTGATATTCTTGGGGGACTAATACGTTTACCATCAAAGTGCAGGGACCAGCTTTCTAAATGTAGTGTTTATAGGCCCCATCCATCACGTGGGTCAGTGACCTTCAATCTGATACGGGTACCAATCCCCTCCCCTGTCTACTTCGATCTTTCCCAATAGACGTCATCTCGTCTGCTGGGTGGCGCTATATGGTGTTGAACACAGTGCAACCATCTGGGAAGTCGCTCTCAAACCAGCACCTTTGTCTACCAGCACCTTTGTCTACCAGCACCTTTGTCTACCTTTGTTGTTGTCTTCCCCAGGTTGATGACGTAACTAGATGAGGGTGAGATGATTGAAACATTTGGATTTTAGGAAAATCTCACAGAAACTGTGACACTTATAAAAAATATTTAAAAAGACAATCTGATCAGTAGCTCTTATATTATTATTCAATATATTACGACTATTCCAAGTATCAAAAATAATGATAATGTAAATTTCGAAAAATAGAAAGTTAATATGTGTAAAATTGTACATCACGTCCTCATGTTATTTGTTCAGTTAACCCACGTTGTTATCGCTTCCCCTGCATATTCATATACATTTATCACTGAAACTGTCATATAGGAATATTTCTTTTCTGTAACTACCTTAGAAAAGTAATTTTTTTTTTACACAAGTACGTTTAATAATTGTTTCAATTAAAATGACGTGCAATTCTGATATACTCTCGACACTCTCGTTTAAAGAAGTTACCATGTATATCATGTACTAGAAGTTACCATGTATACCATGTACTAGTAGTTGCCCTGTAAATTATGTACTAGTAGTTGCCCTGTATATTATGTACTAGTAGTTGCCCTGTATACCATGTACTAGTAGTTGCCCTGTATACCATGTACTAGTAGTTGCCCTGTATATTATGTACTAGTAGTTGCCCTGTATATCATGTACTAGTAGTTGCCCTGTATATCATGTACTAGTAGTTGCCCTGTATATCATGTACTAGTAGTTGCCCTGTATATTATGTACTAGTAGTTGCCCTGTATATTATGTACTAGTAGTTGCCCTGTATATCGTGTACTAGTAGTTGCCCTGTATATTATGTACTAGTAGTTGCCCTGTATATCATGTACTAGTAGTTGCCCTGTATATTATGTACTAGTAGTTGCTCTGTATATTATGTACTAGTAGTTGCCCTGTATATTATGTACTAGTAGTTGCCCTGTATATTATGTACTAGTAGTTGCCCTGTATATTATGTACTAGTAGTTGCCCTGTATATCATGTACTAGTAGTTGCCCTGTATATTATGTACTAGTAGTTGCTCTGTATATTATGTACTAGTAGTTGCCCTGTATATTATGTACTAGTAGTTGCCCTGTATATTATGTACTAGAAGTTGCCCTGTATATCGTGTACTAGTAGTTGCCCTGTATATTATGTACTAGTAGTTGCCCTGTATATTATGTACTAGAAGTTGCCCTGTATATTATGTACTAGTAGTTGCCCTGTATATTATGTACTAGTAGTTGCCCTGTATATTATGTACTAGAAGTTGCCCTGTATATTATGTACTAGAAGTTGCCCTGTATATTATGTACTAGTAGTTGCCCTGTATATTATGTACTAGTAGTTGCCCTGTATATTATGTACTAGTAGTTGCCCTGTATATTATGTACTAGTAGTTGCCCTGTATATTATTGTAGTAACTTTAATATTCTACTATACACACAGACAGAATGAATGACACACAGGACACGTGGGTTCAATATAACTCTAGACTAATACTTTATTTATTACTACAAATTCACTTTACATTTAAATCTACAACTACTAAGCTAAACTAATACATCCACTTAGAAAAGTCACTACAGGCGACAAGCGAGTCGAACGTGTTACCTTCAGGTAACGAACTCGTTGTTCTCAGAATAACTTCCTAAAATGCTAAGTCACGACTGTCCACTTTTTCTCTGGTCACCGCTTATATCTAAAGTCTGAAGTAGACCCCCCACCCCTCAATTCAGGTCACGTGACTGGTCTCGATGCACCGTCCTGATGCTAGCGCCAGATGAGAAGGGGGTGGGTGGATAACGACTGTTGTTTCACCCCCACCCACATCTCTTATTTACACACCTGTCCAGGTGACGAATGGTGCAGCGCCGTGTGTTAGAATATGAGGGCTACATGTGTTAGAATTGAGAGGGTTACAACACTGCCCCCCTCTTAAATCTGTCCGTCCCGGACAGATCCATCTGCAACAAAGAATTTGGTCTTCATAAAAGCTGGTTTTCAAAACGTTACTGGCCGTACAAATCTTTTTCCTCACTGATGAACGAACTAACTCCAGTTGAGACTTTAGATTATCAGCGTAATCAGTCTTTGTGACTGGATTGTTCTTGGGGAGCCCGAACAGAAGGTCGTAAGGTAATCTAAGCTCCCGATCGATGAACAACATTGATGGCGTATGACTAGTCGTAGTGGCGGTTGACCCTCTATATGCCATAAGGGACATGGTAATGTAGTTGTCCCAGTCGTTTTGGGGGTAATCTGCCATTTTCTCAAGATGCTGTATTATCTTGATGTTTCCTAAAGTAGAAAGCTAATAAACCGAGATGACACCTTCATGATCGCTGGTCCGTACAGGGTACATACCTGGATATATCTCTACTGGAGAGATGGGTGTCTCGTTTATCGGGGGCTCAGTAGTGTCCTGCTGCAGGCACCACAATTTGCTCACGTTTGGGTCAATGCGTCCAGGCTCAGGATAGATAGCCTGTCCATTCATATAGATAATACTGCCGGAAATGGTTATCTTCCGTAGGTGGACAACCATATAGTGCAGGGTCGTTACAAGTGTCATTCTTCTCTTGGAGTTCTATGTCGATCCCCGCCCCTCCTCAGGCCAGGTCACATGACTCATCTCTTTAAGTGGCACTTGTCTAGTCACTAACTGTTCAGATGGCTCTTCTTGTGTTACCAACTCCACGGGTGGCTCTTTTTGGGTCACCGGCTCTTCTGGTGGTTCTTTTTCTAGTCACCAACTGTTCAGGTTGCTCTTTTCTAGTCACCAACTTTTCAGGTGGATCTTTTCTAGTCACCAACTTTTCAGGTGGATCTTTTCTAGTCACCAACTTTTCAGGTGGCTCTTCTTGGGTCACCAGCTCTTCATGTGGCTCTTTTCTAGTCACCAGCTTTTCAGGTGGCTCTATTTGGGTCACCAACTCTTCAGGTGGCTCTTTTCTAGTCACCAGCTCTTCAGGTGGCTGTTTTCTAGTCACCAACACTTCAGGTTCTTTTCTAATTAGTTCCTTCTCGCGCTCCACGTTTTGGATGATCGTTTTGGATGATATCGTTTTGGATGATATCGTTTTGGATGATATCGTCAGGTATCACGTCGTGGATGACCACATCCTCAGGTACCACTTCCTGGATTACCACATCCTCAGGTACCACTTCCTGGATGAACACATCCTTAGATATCACTGGCTGCATGTCTGTGCTTATTTTTTCCAAAGGATCACTCATCCTGAGCCATTCCCTTATTTCATCCGGCCTTATTCCCGTTTCAATTTTCTGAGTCTCAGGGTCTTTTCCTTCAGCAATTAGAGCCTCTTTAAGTCTATGAATTAGGTCTTTTTTTAGGCCGGATGTAGGAAGATCCCTCTCTTCTAGTTCTATTTTTAATTCTTTAACTAACATTTCATGGATAGTTCTACTTGCCATTCTAAGAATGATCCCACTTCTGACACCAATGTAGTAACTTTATCTACTATACACAGACAGAATGACACATAGGACACGTGGGTTCAATGTAACTCTAGACTAATACTTAATATATTACTACAAATTCACTAACATTAAAATCTACAACTACTAAGCTAAACTAATACATCCACATGGAACAATCACTACAGCGACAAGCGAGTCGAACGTGTTACCTTCAGGTAACGAACTCGTTGTTCTAAGAATAACTCCCTAATTGCTAAGTCACGACTGTCCACTTTTTCTCTGGTCACCGCTTATATCTAAAGTCTGAAGTAGACCCCCCCCACCCCTCAATTCAGGTCACGTGACTGGTCTCGATGCACCGTCCTGATGCTAGCGCCAGATGAGAAGGGGGAGGGGAACGACTGTTGTTTCACCCCCACCCACATCTCTTATTTACACACCTGTCCAGGTGACGAATGGTGCAGCGCCGTGTGTTAGAATATGAGGGTTACATGTGTTAGAATTGAGAGGGTTACAACAATATTTTGAACTTTCTCGGCATTTCTCGTCTAGAATAGAAAGCGGATTTATTCGAATTTTCGCTCTGTTCTGAAATTCTGATTCAATAAATAATAAATACCCATATAAGAAAGTGTGCATTGAAACGAATGTTCTATTTTAGGACTTTGTTACTTCAAATACAATATCCTTTCTATTTTGCTATTGTATAAGAAATTATAAACTACTGATTAGTTAGTGTTAGTTTTAAGCTAGTAATACTGTTGTTATAGATTGAAGCTAGTAATACTGTTGTTATATTCTGAAGCTAGTAATACTTTTGTTATAGTTTGAAGCTAGTAATACTGTTGTTATAGATTGAAGCTAGTAATACTGCTGTTAAAGTTTGAAGCTAGTAATACTGTTGTTATATAATGAAGCTAGTAATACTGCTGTTATAGTTTGAAGCTAGTAATACTGTTGTTATAGTTTGAAGCTAGTAATACTGTTGTTATAGATTGAAGCTAGTAATACTGCTGTTATAGTTTGAAGCTAGTATTACTGTTGTTATACTACTGATAAAACGGCCTCACGTTACTGAAGAAATTATCAGATGATTGAAATTGTAATTTTGGCTTTTGAATCTTGACTTATTTATAAAAACATTCAAATGACTTATTTATAAAAGCATCCAATCCTTCGACTTTAGCTAACTGTACATAATAATACATCTTAAAAAGGGCAGACATTTATAACCCACCCTCACACTTGCTATATTTCTCTGTTTCTCCCCTACCTCTTCATTTATACCTGTAAATTTGATGCCAAAGATAATAAAATATAACAAGCCAACGCAAATTTCTAACAATATATAATTTATTATTTCTTCCAAAATATTTTAACATGTACAAACTTTTTTAAAAAAAACATACATTTTTAAATTATGGGAGATAAATTTTTATTGGTGTAAATTTAAACAATGACAGAAATATGATAATTTAAACATAATGCTAATATATATAGAGAATGGAAATGTATTAATACATTAGCCAATCCAAAGAGAGCCGTGTGCCCTAGACTACGACTCGTTCAACCACTCCAACGTTTTAATTGTTGTTTTTTCCCGTCTATATTTTCAAAAGTGACGCAATAATAATTTCTGTGCCCAGGGCTCAACTGACCTAGATACGCCTCTGTTAGCAGGGGGGCATCTTAGTTACTGGGCCCGTTTGATCATTTTCCCTCGGGAGGGGACCCACCAGAGACTCAAGCGAAATGGACAATCATATTTCATTTGAGTGTTTTTCTAAGGGGCCCCAATTCGTGTTTTTCCCCCTGGGGGGCCCATATTGCCTAGAGGAATGTGTTTAATTTCACACCATTGTATATCACCAATACGAGAGCATGTCTCAGTTGAGTACTATGGTTGGTGCATGATGACAAGGGAGGTGAGATATGGAAGTGTGATAATTTAAATATGATATCTGTCGCAACAAAGTAAATCACATCTACAAAAATAGGACGGTGTTATATCACATCAACTGAAACTGCGTGCAGTCCAATGGGAGGCAATACTGGGGCTATCACAGGCACTCGATGTGCGCTATAGTAGTTATCACGTAGTAAACAAAATAGACGTTTCAGAAGGCGTGGCACCATGGTCATCACACTAAACAAAAGACTGGACTGTCTATGACTGGAACTGTCCCACTAGTGGACAGTCCATTTCACATGCAGGGATGCAGCAGCACTGGGGCCATCATAATACTGTGGTCAGGCAAGTAGTCGATCTGCGTCGGTCACTGATAACAGATTGACTTTTCAAACTCAGCCCTCTACCCACTATGAACTAGAGCTAATGTTCTACCCTCCTTAACATGTGACTAATTTTGTACCCACTATATTCTTGAATTAACGTTCTACCCACTATATTCTGGAATTAATGTTCTACCCTCCTTAACATGTGACTAATTCTCTACCCACTATATTCTTGAATTAATGTTCTACCCACTATATTCTTGAATTAATGTTCTACCCACTATATTCTGGAATTAATGTTCTACCCTCCTTAACATGTGACTAATTCTCTACCCACTATATTCTTGAATTAACGTTCTACCCACTATATTATGGAATTAATGTTCTACCCTCCTTAACATGTGACTAATTCTCTACCCACTATATTCTTGAATTAATGTTCTACCCACTATATTCTGGAATTAATTCTCTACCCACTATATTCTGGAATTTATGTTCTACCCACTATATTATAGAATTAATGTTCTACCCACTATATTTTGGAATTAATGTTCTACCCACTATATTCTAGAATTAATGTTCTACCCACTATATTCTAGAATTAATGTTCTACCCACTATATTCTATAATTAATGTTCTACTCACTATATTCTGGAATTAATGTTCTACCCACTATATTCTGGAATTAATGTTCTACCCACTATATTCTGGAATTAATGTTCTACCCACCATAATGTTCTAGGTTGATGATCATTTCTTGTTGTAGTTGTAAACATTTCTATTACCTAAACTGCTCAATGAGTGTATATTTCTTATGATATACTGTTATAATAACCCATACATATAAAACATACACATATAGAAATATATATGTATGAGTACTTTCTTACACTAACCATACAATGTAACATGTATGCAGCTAAATAATGTTTAATAATTGTGAAGGCACCCCTCCCTCTTCCACCCATCCCCCACCCCCATTAAATGATGACTGTAAAAAAATCATCTATTAATAGTTCATTATAAGAATCATCTCGCATTCTGCAAGTGTTATGTAAGAATGAACAACCAAACTGTTATCAGAGCGACTAAGAATCTGTCATAATGAACGTAACGTTATATAAGTATTGACTTACAGTTAACAATACAACATATGTAATCATAAGGAATATGTACACATGATCATAGGTGATGTACATTTAAACATGTAAGTAAACAATGTGTACTTGTGTGCACTGTACTGTACATGACGTCATACCGAAAATATCTTAATAAAAATAATTAAAAAAAAAATACAACCTTTGTTTTACTTACATTAAACAATTTTTAAACAAGACGAAAACAAATACAGACAGACAGACAGACAGAAAGACAGACAGACGCTTTTTTGATGGTTCAATAGATTGTCAATAAACATCAAAACAATAACAATAATAAGTGTTTGCATTTCATCAAATGACTGTCCTAGCTCTTACATACACTCGGTACAACACATATACAGTTTCACAATACACATACACTCGGCACAACACACATACAATGTCACAACACACATACAGTGTCACAACACACACACAATGTCGCAACACACATACAGTAGCACAACACACATACAGTGTCACAGCACACATACAGTGTCACAACACACATACAGTAGCACAACACACATACATTGGCACAACACATACACTCGGCACAACACACATACACTTGGCACAACACACATACAGTGGCGCAACACACATACAGTGTCACAACACATACACTTGGCACAACACACATTCAGTGACAGCACATACACTCGGCACAACACAAAAAATTGTCACAACATACATACAATGTCACAACACATACAGTGTCGTAACACACATACAGTGTCACAGCACATAATTCGGCACAACACACATACAGTGTCCAGTGGTAGCTACATTTCTGTGAGCAAGTTTTTTGTATGTATACCGGGTGAGTAATGTATGTAGGATAAGAACTTCGCATGGGGAGTATTTTGTGTCAAGGTCTATAGCAACCATGAACCGAACCCCTGGGTCAGACACTTCGAAAGTTGTATGTGTGTGTGTAGGGGGGGGGAGACAGCCAGAACAATTGCCAGGATCCCAGATCATAAACGGGGGTGGGGCGCTTTCTCGTCAACTTGGTAAAATGGCCCCGATAATTAGAGATTGTATGCGCTGAATGTTCGCTGGCGACGTCCTTGCTAAGCAACCATTTTTTTTTCAGGAGCGTAGGATGTTTGATCTTTGCAAATAAAAGGTATATTGATTTAAAAATAAGAAAGTGTTCTGACTCAAGTATTTCGATCTTGTTTGGATGAATCAAACAGAATCAATAGATAAAAATCAAAGTACAATACTTATTGATACATTAGTAAGGTAAAGTAATTAGGTGAACCAACTTTCATCGATTTTTTTATCACTACATTTACCAAGGGAAATGATCAAAATTGATTTTGTCCTGCATGTTTTAAGTTGATTGTAATCAAGAACAGCAATCCAGGACAATATTGAATGAGATTGATCTACTCTTGACTTTGAAAACTACATTGACCTTAGATTTGTTTTTTTATCCGAAGTAGATGGGTTCGAGATTATGCAAATGGCATTCTTCTATTATATAGATGACGTAATAAGGTTTCTACTTACGCCGGTGAATTAGTTACTGGACGATAAAGAGGTTGATTCATTTGTTTGTTGTGTGAAATAGGTTTAGGTCGGAGGTTGGTTCCATTGTATAATGGGTGAAATAGATAAAGCAAACATCTATGTACAATGAAACGCGATGCTGGGTTGTTGAACGTCAAATAATTTGGTAAATGGGGACTGAAACATGATAATTAATGTCAGTAGTGAGCGAAACGGGGTGGGGACTTTTTAGTGAAGGAGAGCCCGGGGGTGAGAGGTGGGGGGAGGGGACTATTATTGTTTAGATATTCTGACACGTCACCCTGAACAGTAAACAGTAATAAATAAAACCTGTGCGCATGTATGTATGTATTAAGTAATTACAACAGTCTCGACTAAGTGAGTCAGTTAATTAAAATCACAGCCTTGGGCGTCATTTCGGGTATGGCTTGGAACTTCCCCCCCCCACGAGGCTTGGACCTTCCCCCCCCCCAGGAAGCTTGGAACTTCCCCCACCCCCACCCCCATGAGGCTTGGAACTTCCCCCACCCCCATGAGGCTTGGAACTTCCCCCACCCCCATGAGGCTTGCAACTTCCCCCACCCCCATGAGGCTTGGAACTTCCCCCACCCCCATGAGGCTTGGAACTTCCCCCACCCCCATGAGGCTTGCAACTTCCCCCACCCCCACCCCCATGAGGTTTGGAACTTCCCCCACCCCCATGAGGCTTGGAACTTCCCCCACCCCCACCCCCATGAGGCTTGGAACTTCCCCCACCCCCATGAGGCTTGGAACTTCCCCCACCCCCATGAGGCTTGGAACTTCCCCCACCCCCATGAGGCTTGGAACTTCCCCCACCCCCACCCCCATGAGGCTTGGAACTTCCCCCCATGAGGCTTGGAATTCCCCCCCATGAGGCTTGGAACTTCCCCCCATGAGGCTTGGAACTTCCCCCACCCCCACCCCCATGAGGCTTGGAACTTCCCCCCCCCATGAGGCTTGGAACTTCCCCCACCCCCATGAGGCTTGGAATTCCCCCCATGAGGCATGAAACTACCCCCCCCCATCCCCACGAAATGACGCCGATGATCTTAGTATAATCTTTTTATAATATATTACTAATACAGGCAGTTAGAACCTTTTAATGGTCTTGATTACTTAATTATTGTGATCTTTTACACTGCCTGTATTTAGAAATAGTAATTCCATAATATGTCTGCAGTAGACAGTTCATGTTTTATGTTCAACTCCCCACATCTCCCACTCCAAAGTGTTCCTGCAATAGTTCACGTGACACTCATATTAGGTGTTGTGTTGGAGAGTATTCACACTCCGTGACACACCGTGTTGTGTTGGAGAGTGTTGACACACCGTGTTGTGTTGGAGAGTATTGACACACCGTGTTGTGTTGGAGAGTATTGGCACACCGTGGCACACCGTGTTGTGTTGGAGAGTGTTGAGACAACGTGTTGTGTTGGAGAGTGTTGACACACCGTGTTGTGTTGGAGAGTGTTGACACACCATGTTGTGTTGGAGAGTGTTGACACAACGTGTTGTGTTGGAGAGTGTTGACACACCGTGTTGTGTTGGAGAGTGTTGACACACCGTGTTGTATTGGAGAGTGTTGACACACCGAGTTGTGTTGGAGAGTGTTGACACACCGTGTTGTACGGTTATTTCTTGATTGGAATGATCCTCGGTTCGCTCGTCTGTGACGATGAATGACCCAGACGATCTTTGACCTCGATGGCCATCAACTTCTCCTTCAAGATGTCGGTCACAACGATAGCCTCGTTAACGTCCGTCACACGCTTACGCCTTTGAGTTTTCCGCTTGCCTCCTTCCACGGGGTTTGATGACGAAGTCTTGGGGCTGGAGGTAATAGGCAGGAGAAGGGCGTAGCTCTGCTGACCTCGGTGCGGGTCTCTGTGTTCGGGCTTGGGCGGCTGCAGGTCTTTGCGTGAAGATCGGGGTGATGAAGTCAAGACATTAGGCTCTCGCACAAGGGCCGTCCCTCGAGGCGTCAAGACAGGCACAGGATCGTCGACGTAGCCCAGGTTTTGATGTTGAAAGATATTGGGCAACTTCAGGTTGGGGCTCACTGTGGGATGCAAGCTTCCTTCACTCGATTTTTTGGAGTAGAAGCTTCGCGCCGTCAGATGCGATGCCCCATGCGAACTCCCTTCGTTGAAGTCCAGCAAGGAAGGGCAGCTGGGAGAGCGAGTCAACTCCGCACGCTGGTCGATGCTACTGTCTCTCGGAGTCCTGCTCTCGACGACTAGACTGGACACGCTGTTGCTCTTGGAGCGGTGGATGCTGGGAAGTTTGAACGGAGAGCTGGATTCCGACGTAGGTGCGGACGAGTAGAGTTTCTTCCCGTTAATGAACATCCGGGTAGACGGCAGGGCTGTCTCGTCTGTACTCTTTGACTTCCGGGGCGTGGCATGTTTGATTTTGGTCCCACAGCCGTCTCGGGCCGGGTCACAGATGGACGGGAGAAACGAGTCGTCTTTAGACCCTGCCAGTTTGTCTTTCATCTCCCCCCTCCCTCAGGTGACGACACACGGGTCGTGAAAATGTTACGACAGCCGCAAGAGGCGAGCACTTGATAAAGGTGATTGGAATGTGTTTATCCCGTGAGTAACATTCTCTGGTATAGATGTTGCATTGAGTCACATTTTAATAGTGACACAACGTGGCTGCTATCCGTGGCAGTTGTCATGACACAATGACACAATAAGTAAAGCGTTATGGCTGTTGCTAGAGCAAGATTTGGCTAGCTATCGAAATATTTATCTCCAGGTCAGTGTGACCCTGTCCATCAACTGCAGAAACAAAGTAATAATAATTATGATTACTTTAACAATTTATATATGATAGTTTACTAAATTGCAAACAGCACTAACAGACAGTGACAAATTGCGTACTGATACAGTAAATATAATTAGAATGTCAATAGTATGAGCACATGTTATAAGCATATGTTATAAGCACATGTTATTAGCACATTTATAAGCACATGTTATAAGCACTTGTTATGAGCACATGCTATTAGCACATGTTATAAGCACATGTTATAGGCACTTGTTATGAGCACATGCTATGAGCACATGTTATAAGCACATGTTATAAGCACATGTTATAAGCACTTGTTATGAGCACAAATAAAAAAAAAACTCAAAAATATCTACCAACAATAAACTGTACAAATTTACATATACACGTATATAGGGTGTCCCAAAAAAATGAAGTTTTGAAATGTTGATGTCTCACCCCACAGAATATGTCTGTATGGTAACACCCTATGTAGGGCACCAGGTCTGCGAATGCTGACATTAACCTCCAACCCAACCATTTGTGCAGCAAGCAGAAGAAATTCCAAATAATCATCACATGAATGACTTACCTCAACTTGACATTTAATAAATTCTTTAATCGAATCAGACACGATTATCAAAGGGGCGGATCTGGCCTCGGGTGTGTGGTTTAATTCTGGCTATTTTTCTCGAAACCTCTTAAAAAACAAAATCTCTGGTCCAGTGGATGGTCCAAGACAAACATTGAATGCACCGGAAAGGAGTACTTCCAACATGTGATGACGGCATGGCATCCATAATAGATTACGTCCCAGGGCTACTTCTAACAGAGTGCAAGCTCCATTGAGTCTTCCAATATTGGAAGCCGTAGTGTCGAAGCACATGCCGATGACCATGATTTGATATGTACATATACTGCATCAGCAGCTACCCATCCTGACCCGGATGCTAACTTGGGAACACCAAGAAGCTTTGAAGTGCCATCGACAAGTGACGAGAGCAGGACAGGTAATCGATAGCCGTTGTTGGTAACATGTCCGGTAACATCGGGCAATAGCTTACCATTCCAATGTACAATTGATTTTGAGGGAATATAGTCTTCTTTTATACATGCTGCAGCTTGTTGACGACAAAGCTTGCGATGACGATGCATTGTGCTCTTGAAAAATACTGTGTCAGATGTCGGAACACCAGCTTCGTTGAATGCGGATGCAAGTATCATTGTTGATTTTCTAATACTGGTGTTCGTTCTGTCCAGCACTGCAGCAACTATTGGTTATATGATGCCTGACAATTTAGCATGCTTAGTATAAAAAAATTAAATCTTCAAAAAATATGCATATTGCTTTAATTTTGCACATTAGGTATTTTATATGTTTTCTAGCATTTATTACATTTTCTAATAAAGAATCACACAATTCCAACTCTAGTTAATGGTAGCAATGAGATAAATATAAGTATATTTAAACTTTATTTTATTCAACTATGGCATGCAAAAACTGCAAATTATTTGAGCCATGATTCGTCTGGATATTTATGTTGGCCTAATACTGGAATTTTAAAAGCTCTTGGGGGACCTCTAAATGTTGTTCAAATGAGCTACAACTTCACCAATTCACTCATTGTACCCAAGAGACACATTTCAGGGGGTGAGACACCAAAGATTTAAAAAAAAAAATTCGAGCATTTTTGGGACACCCTAACGTACATAGATACACACAAACCTACATAGATGCACACAAACCTACATGAATATTTCAATAGACATATACACGTACATAGATACATACAAACCTACATAAATATTTCAATAGACATATACACGTACATAGATACATACAAACCTACATAAATACTTCAACAGACATATACACGTACATAGATACACACAAACCTACATAGATACACACAAACCTACATGAATATTTCAACAGACATATACACGTACATAGATACATACAAACCTACATAAATATTTCAACAGACATATACACGTACATAGATACACACAAACCTACATAAATATTTCAACAGACATTTACACGTACATAGATACACACGAACCTACATAAATATTTCAACAGACATATACACGTACATAGACACACACAAACCTACATAAATATTTCAATAGACATATACACGTACATAGATACACACAAACCTACATAAATATTTCAACAGACATATACACGTACATAGATACATACAAACCTACATAAATATTTCAACAGACATATACACGTACATAGATACATACAAACCTACATAGATACACACAAACCTACATGAATATTTCAACAGACATATACACGTACATAGATACATACAAACCTACATAAATATTTCAACAGACATATACACGTACATAGATACACACAAACCTACATAAATATTTCAACAGACATTTACACGTACATAGATACACACGAACCTACATAAATATTTCAACAGACATATACACGTACATAGACACACACAAACCTACATAAATATTTCAATAGACATATACACGTACATAGATACACACAAACCTACATAAATATTTCAACAGACATATACACGTACATAGATACATACAAACCTACATAAATATTTCAACAGACATATACACGTACATAGATACATACAAACCTACATAGATACACACAAACCTACATGAATATTTCAACAGACATATACACGTACATAGATACATACAAACCTACATAGATACATACAAACCTACATAAATATTTCAATAGACATATACAGATAATTAGTTCCAGTGGCGAAACTAAGCTGTGTGCAAAAGAGACGGCATTTTCATCACTTCAGTACTTCAGGAGTTGGGCTGCATTCCACCCTGGGAGCGCCACTACTTGTAGTACCACCTCTGATACAATTACATATTTATAAATTAATATCCAATTTCTTAGTCAATAGACTAAATCTGTTTAAATCTTAGAAATATACTAATTTGTGTAGTAATGGAAAACCATTCTCTTGTAACATCTCAGTAAGATGTACAAGTTGACTTTATCAATGACAACTGTCTAACAAGTTGACTTTATCAATGACAACTGTCAATCATGTTGAGTTTAAATGACAATTGTTAAACATGTTGAGTTTAAATGACAATTGTTAAACATGTTGAGTTTAAATGATAATTGTTAAACATGTTGAGTTTAAATGACAATTGTTAAACATGTTGAGTTTAAATGACAATTGCTAAACATGTTGAGTTTAAATGACAATTGTTAAACAAGTCATTGATGTGTTTGTGACGTATCCTCAAGACCAAAATATGGTGATAAACTCCATGGCTCAATGAAATAAAACAATTTATATTTTGTACTAGATTTTCATTTAATCAATAAACCAACAAGAAAATACTTTGCTTATTATAAACCATATTAAAGTCAGCGTCTACCAACCACACACGCACGCACCTTCTCATAATAATAGTTCACCAATGAGACACGCAGCTCTTGCATAAATTATCCCAGACAGCCAGGTGTGTAATGTACCAAGTCATAGGGATCGGTTTACAAAGTTTAATCTTGTTTTGTTAGATCAGACTGTGCCCCCGGGAGTGTGGAGTTAGGTGCATTCAGTGCAAACTAGGTCATAATGACTTAGTGGAAACATTTCATTGTGTATCATGATTGAAACATTTCATTGTGTATCATGATTGAAACATTTCATTGTGTACCATGATTGAAACATTTCATTGTGTATCATGATTGAAACATTTCATTGTGTATCATGATTGAAACATTTCACTTTGTACCATGATTGAAACATTTCATTGGGTATCATGATTGAAACATTTCATTGTGTACCATGATTGAAACATTTCATTGTGTATCATGATTGAAACATTTCATTGTGTATCATGATTGAAACATTTCACTTTGTACCATGATTGTTGGTTAGTTAATCAACTGATCAGTATATTCCGTCTATTTACCAATCAGTCGGTCTCTATCTCTCTCTTTATCTGTAAATCTACAATTCTATTATGTATATACAGAGTGGGCCAAAAAAATATGAGAACATTGCGTAGACGGTAATATAATTATGTACGCTTAGAAAAAAATTGTTGATAAGCAGGGAGGACACATTGAACAGGAATTCTGATTGGCTAAATACTTTGCAAACATGAACCATACAATTAATGAAATTATATTTCAAAATAATTCGTATGTTATATGATGTTCTCACTTTTTTGGCCAACCATATATATATATATATATATATATATATATATATATATATATATATCATATATCATATATCATGTGTATTAAAGTCATATTACACTATGATATACAACATGTAGCTCTAAATTCAAAGGAATAGAAGTTATCTTTATGATTTGGTGGCATTGTGGTTTACAGTCTGGTGGCATTGTGTTTTACAGGCTGGTGGCATTGTGGTTTACAGTCTGATGGCATTGTGGTTTACAGTCTGGTGGCATTGCGGTTTACAGTCTGGTGGCATTTTGGTTTACAGTCTGGTGGCATTGTGGTTTACAGTCTGGTGGCATTGTGGTTTACAGTCTGGTGGCATTGTGGTTTACAGGCTGGCGGCATTGTGGTTTACAGTCTGGTTGCATTGTGGTTTACAGTCTGGTGGCATTTTGGTTTACAGTCTGGTGGCATTGTGGTTTACAGTCTGGTGGCATTGTGGTTTACAGTCTGGTGGCATTGTGGTTTACAGTCTGGTGGCATTGTGGTTTACAGTCTGATCAGAATGGGAATGTGGGGCTCTGGTTCTAATTTCAGATATGCCGGAGCATTTTCCCGCCATTTCAAGAGATAACCATTTCAGTTATGCTTTCTCTGATATCATTGAATGTCCAGATGTTGTCCAGATGAAAACAGTTTCTGCAAAGCTATAGCCTGCCAATAGAGGTCAAAGGTTATGTAAAGCAGGTCATACATTGGGCTCCATACAAGCACACCTGTGGTCACTATACTAAAGATGTTTGCAAAATATTTATTATATGACTTCAAGTTGTAGTTTAGTATTACACTGAATGCAATATAAATATGACCCTAAAAGGTAAATCCTATTAGGATGCCTATGATGTCGAATGGTGAGCCCATCTCGATGGTATACTACGGTAAATGTAAGATGTAATGTCCACATATGGTGAACTCATCTTGACGGTATAGTACGGTCAATGTAAGATGTAAGTGTCCACATATGGTGAACTCATCTTGACGGTATAGCACGGTCAATGTAAGATGTAAGTGTCCACATATGGTGAACTCATCTTGACGGTATAGTATGGTAAATGTAAGATGTAAGTGTCCACATATGGTGAACTCATCTTGATGGTATAGTACGGTCAATGTAAGATGTAAGTGTCCACATATGTGGAACTCATCTTGATGGTATAGGACGGTCAATGTAAGATGTAAGTGTCCACATATGGTGAACTCATCTTGACGGTATATTATGGTCAATGTAAGATGTAATGTCCACATATGGTGAACTCATCTTAATGGTATAGGACGGTCAATGTAAGATGTAAGTGTCCACATATGATGAACTCATCTTGATGGTATTGTATGGTAAATGTAAGATGTAATGTCCACATATGGTGAACTCATCTTGATGGTATAGTACGGTCAATGTAAGATGTAAGTGTCCACATATGGTGAACTCATCTTGATGGTATAGGACGGTCAATGTGTCCACATCCGATGAACTACCCGGACCACATGAAGCGTACTCTCCTGAACAATTATCGATCCAGAAACAAACAAAAAACCCTTCCATTAGCTGCTAACAAACTAATGCCATACAAATTGTTTCATTGACTAACAAATGCCAAACAAATTGTTTGGTTGAAGTATTCACCGGAACAAGGGCGACCTCCCCCATCCACTCCCCCAGAGGAAGAAAAAATCAAAACCATACCCTCCCCCCCCCCCAGCTTCCCGGAAGTAACAGTCAATCAAATAAATTAACTACTTTCTTTTTGGCTTTTCAAGGGAGTGAAATATCGGCCAGTGCATGTCGAGATAGACAAGGTTAAAAATAGTGACACGTTGGACGTTGGAGAGGGACATTGTATAGAAGAGATAATAAACTGACACAATTATTTCAAATAATTTTGTTCATTTTCTTCCTAGTAATTTAAATTTTTTGTTTTATTTGTCAGAGACTCTTCCATCCTGTCAACTGCGCACTATTTTAATTGAGTCTATTCTACGTTCAACAATTGAAAATCTAATCAATACTATGTTGGGGGAGGGGGGGGGGGAAATAAACTTGAACTTCTGTCAACTGTTTTAGTAAATACATGTATGGTGATTTAGATCACTGTTCTCTATCACCGTTATTCTCTATCACTTTTGGACAATGTCATTGTTGGACTATGTCACTGTTGGACAATGTCACTGTTGATTAATGTCACCTGATGGCCATTCAGATAATGATAGAGAGGGTCATGTTAATGTTGATGTAGATACCGTTATGTCTGCTAGTAAATAATTATTGATATATTGATGAATTGATATATTGATGAATTGATATATTGATGCATTGATATATTGATGCATTGATATATTGATGAAGATTAAATTGTAGATATTAATGCAGATAAAGATACTGACTTCGTGATAGATATTGTTTTTCAATAATTTAAAGTTGTAGATATGAATATTGAGGTCGATATGATGTAGATATAAATTTCAATGTTGATATTGATAATGATATATACGTAGATGAAGATGTATACATTCATGAACATGTAAATATAGAAAAGAATACAGATATAGATAATGTTTTAAATGTAGACATCAGGGCAGATATTGACATTAGATGTAGACATCAGGGCAGATATTGACATTAGATGTAGACATCAGGGCAGATATTGGCATTGGATGTAGACATCAGGGCAGATATTGACATTAGATGTAGATTTTAATGTCCATGTCAATAAGACTATCGCTGTAGATATGACGTAGAAGAATATATTGATGAAGACATTACAATAAGTAGGTCATGACTTAGATTCAGATGTAGCGATGGATGAGTAGGTCATTATAGATGTTGTTGCGTATGAAGATGTTGAAATGTATGAAAATGTTGTATGTATGAAGATGTTGAAACGTATGAAGATGTATGAAGATGTTGATATGTTTGAAGTTGTTTTATGTATGAAGATATAGATATGTATGAAGATGTTGTTGCCTATGAAAAAGTTGTATGTATGAATATGTTGAAATGTATGAAGATGTTGTTGCGTATGAAAATGTTGTATGTATGAAGATGTTGTATGTATGAAGATGTTGTTGCGTATGAAGATGTTGTTGCGTATGAAAATGTTGTATGTATGAAGATGTTGAAATGTATGAAGATGTTGTTGCGTATGAAAATGTTGTATGTATGAAGATGTTGTATGTATGAAGATGTTGTATGTATGAAGATGTTGAAATGTATGAAGATGTTGTTGCGTATGAAAATATTGTATGTATGAAGATGTTGTTGCGTATGAAGATGTTGTTGCGTATGAAGATGTTGTTGCGTATGAAAATGTTGTATGTATGAAAATGTTGAAATGTATGAAGATGTTGTTGCGTATAAAAATGTTGTATGTATGAAGATGTTGTTGCGTATGAAGATGTTGTTGCGTATGAAAATGTTGTATGTATGAAGATGTTGAAATGTATGAAGATGTTGTTGCGTATGAAAATGTTGTATGTATGAAGATGTTGTTGCGTATGAAGATGTTGTTGCGTATGAAGATGTTGTTGCGTATGAAGATGTTGTTGCATATGAAAATGTTGTATGTATGAAGATGTTGTTGCGTATGAAGATGTTGTATGTATGAAGATGTTGAAATGTATGAAGATGTTGTTGCGTATGAAAATGTTGTATGTATGAAGATGTTGTTGCGTATGAAGATGTTGTATGTATGAAGATGTTGTTGCGTATGAAGATGTTGTATGTATGAACATGTTGTATGTTGATGCGACTACAGATATTGATGACAAAGATGGCGATTCACTTTGAAAGTTCCCAATGATTATCTTAAAAGTTAATTTGTTAATAGTGAAAGCTCATATTGAATTATTGACCTTGTGAATGTTTATAATGACTTGTTAACTGAGTTAATGTTCATATGTATCAAGTGATTTTATTCCAACAAGATCACCTATGGTATTTTGAAGTCATGGTCCATTAACTTTGGTACTTATCATCATAAATTAGATAAAAGAGCCTACTGATTTATGGTCAAATAATTAAGATACTAATCTAGTATGCACAGTTACTTATTCATTACAAGTCAACGTTCACTGTCATTGTTGATGTCTCTCTCTGATCAAATATCTCTTTGCCAAAATACTTTGGTTCTTTTATTCTTTTGTTTCAAGTATGTTACAAGTTATTGATGTCATAGTGATCACACTGTTTCAGAATATGTTACAAGTTATTGATGTCATAGTGATCACACTGTTTCAGAATATGTTACAAGCTATTAATGTCATAGTGGTCACCCTGTTTCAGAATAGGTTACAAGCTGTTAATGTTTTAGTGATCACCCTGTTGCAGAATATGTTACAAGCTATTGATGTCATAGTGATCACACTGTTTCAGAATATGTTACAAGCTATTGATGTCATAGTGATCACACTGTTTCAGAATTGGTTACAAGCTATTGATGTCATAGTGATCACACTGTTTCAGAATATGTTACAAGCTATTGATGTCATAGTGATCACTCTGTTTTAGAATATGTTACAAGCTATTGATGTCATAGTGATCACACTGTTTCAGAATATGTTACAAGCTATTAATGTCATAGTGGTCACCCTGTTTCAGAATAGGTTACAAGCTGTTAATGTTTTAGTGATCACCTTGTTTCAGAATGAAATCAAACGCTTGAGAAAAATTTGGGTCATTTCACACAGAACATTTTAGTGGTTAGGTACTCCCCACCCCCACATCCGAAAAGACTCTTTCAGTATTGCCGAATATAAAACCTGGTTTAGCACATGTATTAAGCACATGTTATAAGCATCGTGTGACGTAGATTGGTCCATCAAAACTAACATAAGTCATCATTGTGTGACGTAGATTGGTCCATCAAAACTAACATAAGTCCTCGTTGTGTGACGTAGATTGGTCCATCAAAACTAACATAAGTCCTCGTTGTGTGACGTAGATTGGTCCATCAAAACTAACATAAGTCCTCATTTTGTGACGTAGATTGATCCATCAAAACTAACATAAGTCCTCGTTGTGTGACGTAGATTGGTCCATCAAAACTAACATAAGTCCTCGTTGTGTGACGTAGATTGGTCCATCAAAACTCACATAAGTCCTCGTTGTGTGACGTAGATTGGTCCATCAAAACTCACATAAGTCCTCGTTGTGTGACGTAGATTGGTCCATCAAAACTAACATAAGTCCTCATTGTGTGACGTAGATTGGTCCATCAAAACTAACATAAGTCCTCATTGTGTGACGTAGATTGGTCCATCAAAACTAACATAAGTCCTCGTTGTTTGAAGTAGACGGGTCCATGAAAAAGTCCGGCTACATTTTACTCAACGATTCATGGAACTTAAATTGCTGAGCAATCGACAACCTTAAAAACTCCAACCGAATCAATAACATAAAACACAACGTGGTTCTATCTAATGAGACCAAACTATGCCAGGTAATGGCCCGTAAACTAACAATGCAAACTAAACATTAAAAAAGAAACATACCGGAAGTGCGTTGCAGATAATAATCGATATCCACCATTCACCAGAAAATTCCCAAATAGATACATAAAGAGAAGTAACTTTAGTAGTAATCGATACCTTAGTATCGTGGGTGGCGGGGGTACATAGCCATTGTTTATGTTTAAGTAAATAAGACAGTAAATGCGTCTGAGAAAACTATTCATTTTAGCAAGAGATCACTTTGGTTATTTTAGTAGCCTTTGAGATCACATAAAAGCCCCTGAAGAATCGAAGCAAGAAAGGCCCATGGATAGATGGTATAAAACTTTAACAGGAAACTGAAAGTTCAATTTATTTACTGAACATAAAACTTTAACATGAAAGTTCAATTTATTTACTGAACATAAAACTTTAACATGAAAGTTCAATTTATTTACTGAACATAAAACTTTAACATGAAAGTTCAATTTATTTACTGAACATAAAACTTTAACATGAAAGTTCAATTTATTTACTGAACATAAAACTTTAACATGAAAGTTCAATTTATTTACTGAACATAAAACTTTAACATGAAAGTTCAATTTATTTACTGAACATAAAACTTTAACATGAAAGTTCAATTTATTTACTGAACATAAAACTTTAACATGAAAGTTCAATTTATTTACTGAACATAAAACTTTAACATGAAAGTTCAATTTATTTACTGAACATAAAACTTTAACATGAAAGTTCAATTTATTTACTGAACATAAAACTTTAACATGAGAGTTCAACTTATTTACTGAACATGATGAAATGATTTGATTTATTTATCCCAAATTTCAAACCTAAAGCACAAGAAATAAATAAACTTAACATAAGCATTATTTAATGTAATTTAATTTTCTGCAACCCAAATGTCCCAAAATCAGTGTCCGTCTCTTCCTGTGGTCAGCAATGTCCCAAGATCAGTGTCCGTCTCGTCCTGTGGTCAGCAATGTCCCGAGCGTTAAAGCTATTAAATGTTGTCGTTTATTAAAATATTTGTTTCTTATTATATTTGCATCATCAGAATGAATTTCTGGAGTTGGTTTACATTAGGATATATGGCATGTAAATCTGAAATACATTATATCCAAGGTTTACATTAGGAGAGATGGCATGTAAATCTGAAATACATTATATCCAAGGTTTACATTAGGAGAGATGGCATGTAAATCTGAAATACGTTATATCCAAGGCTTACATTATGAGAGATGGCATGTAAATCTGAAATACGTTATATCCAAGGTGGGCGCGGGGATGGATTAGGCTATGATAGATCATTAAGTGCCGACAGAGCCGCTAAGTAAACTTTGGTTGGCACGCTCGCTCTATGCATTGGAGGGGAAACAACTTCTGCATGGCCGAGATATTTGCCCGAGTTCTTCCACTTGAATTAATTTCCCGTGCTTCGAGTTCTATCGGGCATTCAGTGGACAATGAAATCTTTATGAGATGTTATTGGTAAGAAGACATGAAGAGGAAATATTGGAAAGATAAAAAGTAGGTCATGAAGAGAGGAGCGAAATGTCAATGTAAAGATGTCACTTTTTGACATCATTGACTTTTGAGACGTTTTTAAGTGGACATTTATATCCGGCTTCTTTTGACGTCGTTTACATTTATATCCGACTTCTTTTGACATCGTTAACATATACAAGACAGCAGGACAATACAGTGATAAACGAATGAAGACATTTGAGTACATATACAAGACAGCAGGACAATACAGTGATAAACGAATGAAGACATTTGAGTACATATACAAGACAGCAGGACAATACAGTGATAAACGAATGAAGACATTTGAGTACATATACAAGACAGCAGGACAATACAGTGATAAACGAATGAAGACATTTGAGTACATATACAAGACAGCAGGACAATACAGTGATAAACGAATGAAGACATTTGAGTACATATACAAGACAGCAGGACAATACAGTGATAAACAAATGAAGACATTTGAGTACATATACAAGACAGCAGGACAATACAGTGATAAACGAATGAAGACATTTGAGTACATATTCCTGAACTATGTCGGAGAACGGGGGTGATAATCGCGTCAACTTTTAAGGAGGGGGGGGGCATTTGCGGTAAGGACCCACACATCCCCAACCCCAACATTCTTCGTAAAATTATTTGAAAGCCATGATAAAGGAATTCTTTTGTGGGCGTTTGGGTATACGGGTCCTTGCATTATTCTGGATGCCCCAGCCCTGGGGGAGAGGATGTTACCCCCAGTGGTATGTTTGAAATGTGGAAGGGCGAGGCCTCACGGACGATATAATACGGTGGTAGTGGTGAGGTATTTGTCTATGTAATATACGGTGGTACTGGTGAGGTATTTGTCTATGTAATATACGCTTCTTGTGAGGTATTTGTCTATGTAATATACGGTGGTACTGGTGAGGTATTTGTCTATGTAATATACGCTACTGGTGAGGTATTTGTCTATGTAATATACGCTGACCTAAGGTGGAAGTTATAAATGCTGCAACTCTAGGTCCAGGTACAACATTAAATATACACGGGCTAAACAAAATTTTGACCTTTTAGTGTCAGGCCCAGATAACGTCTCTAACAGTGAATTTATACAAGTCAGACATCGTCAAACTATAAGACCATCAAACATCATAGAAACTTTACTGAAAGGAAGAATCGAGAGATCAGCGATACTTGGTTATTTATCGAGAGATCATCGATACTTGGTTATTTATTGAGAGATCATCGATACTTGGTTATTTATCGAGAGATCAGCGATACTTGGTTATTTATCGAGAGATCAGCGATACTTGGTTATTTATCGAGAGATCAGAGATACTTGGTTATTTATCGAGAGATCAGCGATACTTGGTTATTTATCGAGAGATCAGAGATACTTGGTTATTTATCGAGAGATCAGCGATACCTGGTTGTTTATCAATTAATTTTTTTAAAAGAAAAGAACGTCAGTGGATTTGCTGATGACTGATGTTGAATTATTGAAAGGTGATTCATAAACCTAAGCATTCATCTAGTCAACTGAATCTTGTCTGTCCATCCATCTTGGAATGTATGTCTATTCAACTGTATCTGTGATGTCAGTATTTCTATGATGTCAGTATTACTCTAATGTCAGTATTACTCTAATTTCATACCTAACCATAACAATAATACACAAGCAAGTCAGTTGGTAACAACACACCAATGAAACATGAAGACCAAATCTGTGACTAATTGATGGGGGTGGGAGTGAGAACTATAAGGCACATTTTATTCTAGAAAATATTTTTGTATTCCGACTGCTGTGTTAAATGGTTGATATCATAACCCCCCCCCCCCATTTCTTACACCCAGTCAGCCCCGCCAATGACTGGCACTTAGGGCATCACACCCAGGGCGGCGTTATTCATTCAAGATTTCTTTCATTTGACTTATTCAGTGGGTCCGTCATTGAGTCAGTCATTCAAGATTGTCTTTCATTTGACTTATTCAGTGGGTCAGTCATTGAGTCAGTTATTCAAGATTGTCTTTCGTTTGACTTATTCAGTGGGTCAGTCATTGAGTCAGTCATTTAAGATTGTCTTTCATTTGACTTATTCAGTGGGTCAGTCATTGAGTCAGTCATTCAAGATTGTCTTTCATTTGACGTATTCAGTGGGTCAGTCATTGAGTCAGTCATTAACTAATCACCAATCATGCATTCAATGTACCATTTAGCTAATAGCTAGATCAGTCAACCAATCCAACAGTTAATCAGACATTCTATCGGTCATTACCAGTAAACAGTTAATCAGACATTCTATCGGTCATTACCAGTCAACAGTTAATCAGACATTCCATCGGTCATTACCAGTCAACTGTTAATCAGACATTCCATCGGTCATTACCAGTCAACAGTTAATCAGACATTCCATCGGTCATTACCAGTCAACAGTTAATCAGACATTCTATCGGTCATTACCAGTCAACAGTTAATCAGACATTCATTCAGTCATTACCAGTCAACAGTTAATCAGACATTCTATTGGTCATTACCAGTCAACAGTTAATCAGACATTCTATCGGTCATTACCAGTCAACAGTTAATCAGACATTCTATCGGTCATTACCAGTCAACAGTTAATCAGACATTCTATCGGTCATTACCAGTCAACAGTTAATCAGACATTCTATCGGTCATTACCACTCAAGACGAGTGTTTAACCAAATTTACTTTAAAAATATTAGTTACTACACGGTGCCCTATAGTATATATAGTATATCTATCCCTATGATCCACATTAAAACCTGATAGGAACTCAACTATTAGACACATAGAATTGCAAAGTCCAAGTTATATTTATCTTGTTATTGTTATTTGTTTTACTGTTACTGTTATATTACCACAGAGAATTCAAAATGTTACGTTGCAAATTCTTTAAAATCTACGTCATCTCGCAGATATTTAGTACCCCACGAGGTCAACATTTCGTCACCTTCTTGTGGATCTAAGTGGAAACTTGAACTGGACTACACTGCAAAGCGGGAAAAAAATCACTTTACATTCTGCAAGCACAAAAACACAGGACGACAGACAGGTGAACAACAATACACAATACCACATCAAACAAAACAAGTTCACCCCCACACCCCCGGGGAACAAAACATCGGCTCTGTTATTTACCACCTGCTGTGTCGGGCTATCAACTGCCACGTGACCTGTACTATAGGTGTGGGGTTTATGTCTCACTTACCTGGGGTAGGGTGGAGTGTTACAGTCTGATTGAATCCTGGGATTGATTCATACATTTAATTGATTAACAGTCACAATCTCAGTAAGATCTCTCTATGTCGTTTGATTTGTTGTATTCCTTCAGTTTACCTCCCACCAATTGACGTCTGTATCTGACAGTCACAGTTTCATGAATTCATTTGGTTTGTCCGATTTAATTTTTGCGGTCAACTCTGCTCCGCATGACGTACAATTAGCTAACGATTTATTTACAATAAACTTCAACAAAAATCAAACAGTAACATAACAACAATCGTGTAACAGTTACTAACATGGCCGGCATAAAGTCAGTTGAACCTACATTCCACTAAGACACCCACAAAGAAAGTATCCCGACACACATAGGACCCCCACACATAGGACCCCCACACAGATAGGACCCCCACACATAGGACCCCCCACACAGATATGACTCCCACACAGATAGGACCCCCCACAAATAGGACCCCCACACAGATAGGACACCCACACAGATAGGACCCTCACACAGATATGACCCCCACACAGATAGGACCCTCACACAGATATGACCCCCACACAGATAGGACCTCCACACATAGGACCCCCCACACACATAGGACCCCCACACAGATAGGACCCCCACACAGATAGGACCCCCACACATAGGACCCCCACACACATAGGACCCCCACACAGATATGACCCCCACACAGAAGACATCCCCGCAACTTACCCACTTGATATGGTAATCAATCTTTAGGTCTGCCAATTATTCACATCATTTTACATTGGATTATTCTCTTCTGGCTCTGACTTACGAACCGATATCCTGTAATTCTCCTGTACTCTATCCCGTACATAACCTGTACATAACACGACAATATCCCGTACATAACCTGTACACATCATGTACATATATCACATATTTCCCTGTTATAATTATTTGATATCCACCATGAATGCTTGATACAATCTCAAACAAGAAATATATACTTGGCTACATAAGTCATAACAAAACAATGGTCGGTTTGTTGAACTAAGTCTAGCAGCTTGACTTGATAAATACTCATAAACTAGCTAAATACAAGAGTCAACGAAAACATCATTTTATGTTAAACACATTCCAAACTTGTTTCTTATCTGCAGTGTTATTCACGAACTTTACGAAAGTATAAAATAATTTGTAAACACAAATAATTTGAAAGTACAAGTAAAGTCTAAAACTATTGAGGAGTTTTACAATTGATTGGTCTGATGACAATTTGCATCCACAAAACATTAAGTTCCGAAATAAAGTGCACAGCTTAGAGTGAGCTGAGTCTTAGTTTTGAGTGAGGGTTAGTATTAGAGTGATAGGTGACTCCGATAGAATGATGCTCAGCGAATAGCATTAATGTGTCAGGTGTACCTGGACTCATTTCTTTTGACTAACACTATAATCAGTTAAACTAGTGTGAACTCTTCTACCCATGTTGACAAAGTTACAAATGGGTTTCCAAATGTCACATTATACTTGTGCACATATAATTGTATGAAGTAAAGTGTATCAGTTTGTTCTAAATTGCCAACATTGTACTATCGTGTCGCAGTGATCAGAAAATTGAGTGGAATTACTTTCATTTTTTCAAAGACATACACAGACGACATTACAGACGACATACACAGACGACATTACAGACGACATTACAGACGACAGACGACATTACAGACGACATACACAGAAGACATTACAGACGACATTACAGACGACATACACAGAAGACATTACAGACGACATACACAGACGACATTACAGACGACATTACAGACGACATTATTTCGTTAACACTGGTTGTCTACCGGTGGCGTGTCTTGAGTGTATATTTGTGTGTGTATTATGTGTGTGTATGTATGTGTGTGTATGTATGTGTGTGTATGTATGTGTGTGTATGTATGTGTGTGTATGTATGTGTGTGTATGTATGGATTTGTGTGTATGTGTGTGTGTGTATGTATGTATTTGTGTGTATGTGTGTGTATGTATTTGTGTGTATGTGTGTGTGTATGTTTTTGTGTGTATGTGTGTGTGTATGTATTTGTGTGTGTGCGTGTGCATGTATTTGTGTGTATGTATTTGTGTGTATGTGTGTGTATGTATGGATTTGTGTGTATGTGTGTGTATGTATTTGTGTGTATGTGTGTGTATGTGTGTGTATGTATTTGTGTGTATGTGTGTGTATGTATTTGTGTGTATGTGTGTGTATGTTTTTGTATGTATGTGTGTATATGTATTTGTGTGTGTGCGTGTGCATGTATTTGTGTGTATGTGTGTATGTATTTGTGTGTATGTGTGTGTGTATGTATGTATGTGTGTGTATGTGTGTGTATATATTTGTGTGTATATGTGGTGTGTATGTATTTGTGTGTATGTATGGATTTGTGTGTATGTGTGTGTGTATGTATTTGTGTGTATGTGTGTGTGTATGTATGTGCGTGTATGTATGTATAACCCAGTGGTTATCCTGATCATAGCACTAGCTGCTAGCTATTGTGGTGCCTTGTATGAGTTGCATTTGTTCGGCACCCTCCTATCAATCTAAAAAGTGCAAAATCCATTAAGCAGCCTTCATTCGGTGCCTCTACCTAGTTTGGCGCCCTGTGCGGTCACCCTACCCGCCCTACCATTACTACGCCACTGATCCAATGTTTACCCTGACCAGTTTTTGTAACGTCCGTGTGTAAGGAAGAAGTGTTTATCTCTTCGGTCATATGAACTCTAATGGGACACAGTTTTTTTAGTGCCATTCTCATATCCCTATTATGGCCGAGAAGAGTACAATGACATTGGAGGCACCACGGTAGACATAGGTAAGTGTCAAGCACCCTGCCCACCCTTCCCCTCGGATTGAACCCTAGCACATTAGGTTGACTGTTGAGCGCTCTATACTGTCCCGCCATCCATCTCCAATTTGATATTTTCTGTTCCAATTCTGGAATAACAGTTACAATTTTCTGTTGAGATGTAAAGTGAAAGACACGTTATTGTTTAATTAAACTTGTGCTCAGTATGAGCCACACAGTGGGCTGTTGAAACAAATACGTCCATAAAGACTTGATTCCTTAATAGTCGTATATAAAATCAAAGAAAAGGTAGACTGTAGTGGACTGGTAAACGGAAGTGGACTGGTAAACACTGAAATTTGATCTCCGTAGAATTGAAATACAACAAACGTCACAGATTAAATAGTGTTGGCTATAAAATGAATAATTGAAATGCAGCCCGCAACAGCAACAAATAATAACATTATTTTCTTGTTCAAGTCTGCTAGGACTACAATACACTTGTGTTAATGTTTGTCATGTGATAAAGAAACCCGCATGTTATTTCTTACCAGTATGACGAATGTGAAGATTGGGGGGTTGAACAAATAAGAAAGCAAAGAGAGATAACTGCATTTCTGTTTTAGAACGCCATGAAAAATAAACACAAAAGGTGATGACGTCTTTTAGGACAATTTTTTTAGAAAACTTTTTTGCTTAAAAAAATGCAATGTTTTGACATTTTTTTAGTTTGATATTACTGTTTTTACAACCGTTCTCAGTTTAGTGTGTGAAGTCTCTGTTACAATGATATGAAATCTCTTAGATCCTTTAAACCAGGGGTGGGCAAACTTTTTCTACAGAGGGCCACATTGAAAACTTGAATGATATTGGCGGGCCGCATACATATTCGGTCTACTTCAATTATAATTTATAACGAATGAAAATATGAATTAGTAATAATAACCATGTACTTGTCATTTTATTTCACATTCATACTATATTACACATGCACATTACATTTTAAAATACAAACTAAATCAGTTGCTAATTTGGTAATAAGACTTTACTATCCATAATTATTTCAACAACAGTTTATTGTTACCTGTCAAAATAATTATGAAGACAAAGGAACTAGCCCTAACTAGTATTATGGACACAGTCAACCGATTTAATATCCCTAGATTCGAATCAAAAAGTTGGAATAAAATTAAAAAAAAATATAGCGAAAACTCTAAACAAAGAAAATCAACATCGGAACATGTACATGAATACGGCCCGCATGATATACTCAGACGGGCCGCATGATATACTCAGACGGGCCGCATGATTTACTCAGACGGGCCGCATGATATACTCAGACGGGCCGCATGATATACTCAGACGGGCCGCATGATATACTCAGACGGGCCGCATGATATACTCAGACGGGCCGCATGATATACTCAGACGGGCCGCATGATATACTCAGACGGGCCGCATGATATACTCAGACGGGCCGCATGATATACTCAGACGGGCCGCATGATATACTCAGACGGGCCGCATGATATACTCAGACGGGCCGCATGATATACTCAGACGGGCCGCATGCGGCCGCGGGCCGTAGTTTTCCCACCCCTGCTTTAAGCCACTAATGGGACGGTTTTTATGGTGCCCTTTTTTCATAGAGCTGCTAGTGTACTGACCATGGAGGCACCACTGGAGACATTGTGGTGACTTTAACCATGACCTGAAATATCTATTGGTCTTCCTTCACCTGAGATCGAACCAGGTACCTTCAGGTTGACAGTCGAGCACTTGACCCCTCCCCCCACCCCCCAATTCGCAGGCTAGTAACACGTGACATTTATTTCTTGGCCTGGGTTAAGAATGTTTCAATGCTGCGATGTCAAAATAAATTTTGAAACACTGTATCTGTGATGTACACCAGAGTTGTAAGACGGTTATTGTCAAGATTTTGTCGTTGTCTCAGACATTATTACATCAAATATAGATACCACAATACATTTTTACACCATTTATATATATCACAATACATTATTACACCATTAATAAATACCACAAAACATTATTATACCATTATTAGATACCACAATACGTTATCGTACATGTTGTAATAATGCAGATAGAGCTTTCTAACAGTACTAACACTACTAACAGAACTGACACTAGTAACAGAACTGACAGTACTAACCTAACAGTACTAACAGAACTGACAGTACTAACCTAACAGTACTAACAGAACTGACAGTACTAACCTAACAGTACTAACAGAACTGACAGTACTAACCTAACAGTACTAACAGAACTGACAGTACTAACCTAACAGTACTGACAGTACTAACGTTACTAACAGTACTAACACTACTAACAGTACTGACTACTAACAGACTGACAGTACTAACAGTACTGACATTACTAACACTACTAACAGTACTAACAGTACTGACAGTACTAACAGTACTAACAGTATTGTATGAGTCTTTGTATAGACGCTGTGATTGAACTAATACTACTAACATTAAATAGAGTGCATTGTTGGTAGGAACGACCCTGACCTTGATGCCCTTAGACTATTGGGCAATTGGGCAGTGTCATTCGTCTTTGTTTTAGTGCCCTAGACAAAGATGCGGCCCCAAGAAAACATCATTTGCTGCCATTATGCAAATACAGATGTGTGGGCCCAATGCAAAAAATCTTTTCAGTAAAACGTCTCTATTGGGCCCGTAATAGTCTTTGAACTTGGAGCCTTAAATGTGATGACCCCCCCCCCATAATTAAATACCTTAAGCCATTAGTCCATGACCAGTGGTCAGTATTATTTTCCTTGTGGCTGAGAAAATAAAAAAAATTAACGCGCCAACACCTTATTGAAGGGCCCCCATGCAGCGGCCCAGTTTGCCCTTTCATAAAAAGGGCTCCGCTAGTTTAACACTGGACCAAGTACACGGGCGGGTCCATGTCCTAAGATCGTCATAGTTAAGTGGGCCGGCCCTATGATAACGCCCCTGAAAGTTACCCAGTGTCAGTGAATGAATGCGGCACGTACAAAACTAAATTCAAATCATTCACTCATTTAACCGCTTTAGTTTTTTAACTGTCTGCGCGGAACAATGGTTGAATTTTTGAAGTTCGGACATTTCTTTTTTACTCTCTAGTTTCAGTTTAAAAAAAACAAACCAACAGAAGAAATGAAAATGACTTACCGTTCCTGCCATGCTATACAAACAAATCCCTAGGTCGGCAGTTCATAGACTAAAGCTGCGATTGTTGAGTCAGGTAGACTAAAAACAACAACAGTACTTAACAATTGTCGGGACAAATGGAACGGCTAGAAGAAAGAGTTGAGCAGCGGACGACTGCACTAGTTGATCAGGGGGAGACAAGTTGTCACTCCATTGAGCAGCGGACGACTGCACTAGTTGATCAGGGGGAGACAACTCGCTCAGTACTTACGGTCGATAAATCTTGCAGTCTGGAATTGAGAGCAGGCTCTCACCGTTACAACCTGCACACCGTCTGCCACCCACCCCTCTACCTCTCTTCACTTCTGATTTTTTACCTTTAATTAAACTGATTTTACTTTATAGTACTGAATATCACACATACACACACACTCACACACACACACACGCAGTGACACACACACATAAATAGTTTCGTTTAAGTTGAAACTTGGCTATGACTTAAAATCAAAGAAACGGAACGAATTTTAAAAGTTTAAAACGTCGAAAAAAGTAAATACTTCAATTTTATTTAATAGATAAAAGTCTTGTGACACCAAATGTCAGTTATCTGTCATGAATGTCAGGTAGTTATTCTAAGTAGAGATGTGACGTCACGCTATTCAGAATTAACCCTTGATAATTAATGTTACACTCAATATTACAGATTACAATGATATTAAACAAAACTAACCCTACGAGTCAACAGTTTTGATAAAATACATTTTATAATCCCATCAACGCTAAATTCCAAATATTTGAAATGTCATTGAATATTAAGTCTGGTTAAATATTTAAATATAATAAAATCAAAAAGTTTTCTGGCTGAACATTACAAAATCCAGTCTTAAAGGAACAGACAGTTTTGTTCATTTCACTGTTGAACAAATGTAGTACATCATGCTACAAGCTCTATAGAACATGAACACATTGTCGAGTTCCTTGTGACTGGAAAAACACCTGATTAATTTCATCCCAGGCAGACCAGAACTTGACGGGTTAATTCCAACCGCTAATTAATGTCATTTCACAGGTAGTTTACTATCTACTAGCACGAAGACCTTTGCGTGCCGCTTGAACGCAGGTAATTAATGGAGCTACGGTCCGGCAGGCTGCCATTAAAGAGAAGCGAGCCTTCTGTCTTACGCATAGTTTTAAGTTAGGTTTCCAGGCCTGGGAATTTTATGGCTCCCAATATCATAAGGAGGGTACACTATCTTGAGATACATTTATTCAAGAGAGGGTCATTTGATAAATACTCAATACATATTTAAATATCTTAATAATGTGGACTTCCCTGTGCATAATTTATGTTTTGTGCACAGCGAAACATTAAATGCCTTGTGGAATGGAGTGTCTATCATAGTTAACAAGAATTTGTGAAAATATATAGGTTATAGTCAATGTTAGCTAACACATTCCATATCACACTTTTACATAGCATCGTAAGGGGGCGTTGACATATTATATTACGCAAAAATGACAATTTTTAACCTCTCCTTCCCCCTCATATAACATTATGTAACACTTGTGTGATATAACAATATAACATTATGTAACATTTGTGTGCTATAACAATATAACAAAAATAACAAATTTGCATCCACCGGGCTCCTAAGCAATGTATTCTTATTTATATATGGTGTTTTTTGGTCCTCTATGTACATTGTGCACCTACTGTAACAAAGCGAGACTGAGTCAACTAATTACGTCTACATCTGAGGTAGGCTAATTATTTGACTCGTGGGCCACAGTGATGCCTTAAATTTGACAAAAGAACCAGACTAGGGCAGACCAGGGAGTAATTCTATAAAGTAATACATGTTAAATATATCTAATAATTAAACGTTTTTGGAGCGCGAGCCATATTTGGACCGCGGGTCGGAGTTTCCCATCCTCGTTCTAGAAGGTAAAACTGTTTCCCACCCCCGGTCTAGAAGGTACAACTGTTTCCCACCCCCGGTCTAGAAGGTAAAACTGTTTCCCACCCCAGGTCTAGAAGGTACAACTGTTTCCCACCCCCAGTCTAGAAGGTACAACTGTTTCCCACCCCCAGTCTAGAAGGTACAACTGTTCCCCCCCCCCCCCCGGTTTAGAAGGTACAACTGTTTACAAGGTTCCCTATTGTGTTGTGACAAGATTGGCCGGGCACACTTTTAAAGTTTTCTTTCGATATATTCAGCAGCATCGATACTTTTCACATTAATTAGCAGCTGATTTCTAAAATGACATTGATTGACCGGTACGTGTTTCCAGGCAGTCTGTCCATAACAGCCGTTAAATTGTTTACACTATGAAGATTTCACCACAAAACTCCAGTGCTGGAGTAATTTAATTTTGATGAAGTATTCAGTCGGGCTTCACCTTTACTAGCGCCGCCTTTGTATATTTGGTATGGAACTTAACGGTACGACACTATTGACCCTTTGAAGCCTGACCACAAAACAGTCAATTTGTAGGCTCAGGTGGGTAACGATAGCTCTCCCAGGGGGGTGGGGTCCAACTATTTTCCTGGTTCAATAGGCCGGGGGTGGGGGGGGGTGCTGGGCGGGGACGTTCTGAGACAGCAAACAATGCAGAAGTCTGGATATGGCGGCATTCTTCCAAATTGGTACAGTGCTTTTTTGTTTTGTTGTAGACACAAATACACACACACAGGCGCACACATACACACTGTGCATTTATTTTAATAGTGACAGTATCTCCGGCGGTTCTCATTTGTTACATAGAACGCCTCGTTTAATAGAGAGAACGACTTTGTTAAATTGATAGACTGGTTTAATGGAAAGATAGACTTTGTTAAATTGATAGACTGGTTTAATAGAGAGAAAGACTTTGTTAAATTGATAGACTGGTTTAATGGAGAGATAGACTTTGTTAAATCGATACACTGGTTTAATAGAGAGAAAGACTTTGTTAAATTGATAGACTGGTTTAATGGAGAGATAAACTTTGTTAAATTGATAGACTGGTTTAATAGAGAGAACGACTTTGTTAAATTGATAGACTCGTTTAATAGAGAGATAGACATTGTTAAATTGATAGACTGGTTTAATGGAGAGAGAGACTTTGTTAAATTGATAGAATGATTTAATATAACATTGGGCATTGAGTTGGTCTTCATCTACCAACTAACGGCTACAAGGTGGCTCACAGAAATTCTCAAATGTCACCCCCACAATTCTGTACTTACAGGAACATTAGATTTTTCCAGTGAGAGCCGTACATGCAAACTTGGTGGCTATCTAGGGACCCACTCTCTATATTTCCTACTGAATCGACCAGCAGTGAGCCCCTAAAGATAATCTTATCAATGTCGTCACATAACTCAAATTGTCTGCCTTGAGCCCTGAAAATCTTTGGGACCGTTCTACGTGCAGTGCCCTCTGGTGTTCTTCTGCCCTCAGTGCCCTGGTTCTGTGTTCATACATTATTACATATTTGTATATGTGTGTGCTTTATAATGTTACGTTTTGTATGTACTGTTAGTAGCTTAATCTGGTCACCACATATATAATGTTACGTTTTGTATGTACTGTTAGTAACTTAATCTGGTCACCTCATTTATAATGTTACGTTTTGTATGTACTGTTAGTAACTTAATCTGGTCTTCACATTTATAATGTTACGTTTTGTATGTACTGTTAGTAACTTAATCTGGTCTTCACATTTATAAGTTACGTTTTGTATGTACTGCTAGTAACTTAATCTGGTCTTCACATTTATAATGTTACGTTTTGTATATACTGTTAGTAACTTAATCTGGTCTTCACATTTATAATGTTACGTTTTGTTAGTACTGTTAGTAACTTAATCTGGTCTTCACATTTATAATGTTACGTTTTGTATGTACTTTTAGTAACTTAATCTGGTCACCACATTTATAATGTTACGTTTTGTATGTACTGTTAGTAACTTAATCCGGTCACCACATTTATAATGTTACGTTTTGTATGTACTGGTTAGTAACTTAATCTGGTCACCACATTTATAATGTTACGTTTTGTATATACTGTTAGTAACTTAATCTGATCACCACATTAATAGTTTACAATTTACTACTAGGACAAGAATGCAAGAATGGACATATAGTAATCGATTACATGAAAACCTGAAAGTGTTGGTTGAACCGAAGTATTCTGACCTAGACAGAACAAAGTATCGATACATTGAAGAGTTGGTGTAAGGGGGAGGGGACAGCGGTAGTGGTGGCCGAGAGAAGGGAGTGGCAGTAGTGTAAAGGGGTGGGGGAAAGGGATGTAGAACACCAAATGATTTTTTAACATTGATGGCGAGTTAAGAGTCTAATCACAAGTGATCCATGAATGTTTCATAAGTACCCGGACTATTGGCACTTGTGCACTTACAATTTTTTTTTTCATTGCGAATTCGATTACCACTTACTTATTATTTCTAAGTATTGATTTTCGTTAGAATAGGTGTATGTTCAAAGTACAATTGTCTTCGATTTGTGGAAATTGAAATTCAATCATTCATCAGATTGTTTACTGAGGAGTTCAACATTGGATCCAATATCTCTGCTCAACATTGGATCCAATATCTCTGCTCAACATTGGATCCAATATCTCTGCTCAACATTGGATCCAATATCTCTGCTCAACATTGGATCCAATATCTCTGCTCAACATTGGATCCAATATCTCTGCTCAACATTGGATCCAATATCTCTGCTCAACATTGGATCCAATATCTCTGCTCAACATTGGATCCAATATCTCTGCTCAACATTGGATCCAATATCTCTGCTCAACATTGGATCCAATGTCTCTGCTCAACATTGGATCCAATATCTCTGCTCAACATTGGATCCAATATCTCTGCTCAACATTGGATCCAATATCTCTGCTCAACATTGGAGAGTAATTGTTCTTATAAACCGATAAGCAAATAATAAAAAATACCACGTGCTGTTGTTGACTGACCGTTAATCAATGTACTTTAAAAAAGTATTGGGTCAAAAGCAGAGGCGTATATTTTGTTTTATCTGTGACCTGTGACCTGAGACCTGTAACCTGTGACATGTGACCTGAGACGACGTTTCTGCGTTTCCTCTGATCCTCTTCTTGAACTGTGGGAGACAAAACTGTTCCTGTCAATTCTATAACATCAATTCAGCTCAACAAGCTACTTCGCCCGAGGACAAATGTGACCTCATTTGCTCCACACTAGTGACTCCGTTGACCTAACTTACCCTATGGTTCAATAACTGGGCAAGTAGTAAGAAATTTAGGTTAGTCAGCTTGACCGTTGGCCAGGTAAACTATGGGGCGCTGATTGGGTAAGTAAATAGTCTGATCCAGTAACAATCTGTGATCCAGTAACACTCTGTGATGCAGTAACAATCTGTGTTGCAGTAACACTCTGAGATGCAGTAACAATCTGATTGAATGGCGATGTGTTGTTCGGTGATTGGGAATATTCGCAAATAATCTGTTAACCCGCCCAGGGCCCATTTCTATGGGTGGGGGAGGAAGGGGCCCATTTCTATGGGTGGGAGAGGGAGGGGCCCATTTCTATGGGTATGGGAGGGAGGGAGGGAGGGAGGGGGAGGGGCCCATTTCTATGGGTGGGAGAGGGAGGGGCTATGTATTGCCTCCTCACGCCGATCTTGTGGATTCTTAATAATGTTTTTATTTGTACTAACTGTCAAGAGCGTCATACAATAACAACAGCGTCATACAATAACAACAGCAGCAAACAATAACAACAGCATCAAACAATAACAACAGCATCAAACAATAACAACAGCGTCATACAATAACAACAGCATCATACAATAACAACAGCATCAAACAATAACAACAGCGTCAAACAATAACAAAAGCGTCATACAATAACAACAGCATCAAACAGTAACAACAGCGTTATACAATAACAGTGGATACAAAAAGAATCAGCCATAATTATATATTATTTCTTGATAAAGTACATTAAGAAATAAATCCAGGCTTAGAGATCGAATTCTTTAATCTAAAATGTCAGAATGAATTCTACATTTGTATGACTTTCTTAAGATAATCATGTTTGATGGCACGCAGCAATGTGACCCCATTGTAATATGCTAGAAAACAAAGGAATTCAATTGTATTGCAGTGAGACTTTTGAAGTAGTTTGTTCCTAAACCTCAGTCAGTGGCGTCACTAGGGTTGGTGTCACCCGGTGCGGTAACTCATGGTGTCACCCCTCTCATGACACCCCGGTCTCACTATTTTTTTTTCAGACACCGTATATATGTGTGCATGCGCGACTTTATTATTTTTTTTCCGTTCCGGGGTCAGGATTTTAGCGATAATTGATATCTATCTATAGGTCAGTGTAAGTATACCAATAATTTCATTAAAATAACGCACTGGCTCCGGATACGTCTAAGACGTACTACGTTTTTTTTTCCGGATACGTCTAGCAAACTTTGATGACGTCAGTAAACAGAATGAATGAGAACTCTTATTTACTGCAGACGTTGATGACGTCATTTACTGTTAATAATGGGAGATATATTTTTTTTCGGGGACCATCAATAGAAATTGCTCCACACCCTAATTCTGAAAAAAAAAATCTGAAAAAAAAATATGTCTCTGAGAGAGAATCGAACCCACATATAGTTAGCCATAAATGGGTCAAGGCCAGACGATAAACCCACTCTGCCAGCGCGCCACAGAAACATAGATACAATTTTAATATATAATCAGAAAAAAATGGCTTGGTTATGCAATTTCCCGCGAAAAGAAAACTTTAAATCATAAGAGTTCATCTTAGAGATATCCGGAGCCAGTGCGTTAAAATAATTAATAATAAAAAGTACGCAGTTTCTGTTAATAATCGGAGATATTTTTATTTATTTATAAAAATTAAATACGGCTTTGAATTATTTTAAGAATATAGACCTAAAACTAGATATTTTGCATTCGGGTGTCACCCCTCGTGAGGGTGTCACCCGGTGCGGTCCGCACCCCCCGCACTCCCCTAGTGACGCCACTGACCTCAGTCATGTTTGTGTCGCGCAGTTATTGTTTGAATTGTTCCGTCAGTTTATCTGCTGAATACACTTGTATTTCACTTTAAATAAATAAATTATTGTTTATTCTTAAATTGTGTAGAGTTCATTGTTAATACATGCGCGGTATCAAGTATCTAACGTACAGTTAGGGAGACCGCATGTGGCGTAACAGACCTACACATTGTCTGTACAGGTAAATATCGATCTAACTAAATAAACTGGGGGAAGGGGGCTAAACTCTTGGAATGTCCGTTCTACGTCATACATTAGTCCCTGCTGCTATCATGTAATGTAATATGTGGTCATAAATTACTCCCTGCTGCTATCATGTAATGTAATATGTGGTCTTACATTACTCCCTGCTGCTATCATGTAATGTAATATGTGGTCATACATTACTCCCTGCTACTATCATGTAATGTAATATGTGGTCATAAATTAGTCCCTGCTACTATCATGTAATGTAATATGTGGTCATACATTAGTCCCTGCTACTATCATGTAATGTAATATGTGGTCATACATTAGTCCCTGCTACTATCATGTAATGTAATATGCAACAAACTAAATCATATTGAAATAGTTATCTATTGGAACATTGACACAGAAATAACGTTTTATTTCTCTTCAAATTCATAAACAAAAAGAGCATTTTGTTCCAAATATGTGTATGTAAGTATATATTAGAGTATATAAGTGTATGTAAGTATATATTAGAGTATGTTAGTGTATGTAAGTATATATTAGAGTATATTAGTGTATGTAAGTATATATTAGAGTATGTTAGTGTATGTAAGTATATATTAGAGTATGTTAGTGTATGTAAGTATATATTAGAGTATATTAGTGTATGTAAGTATATATTAGAGTATGTAAGTGTATGTAAGTATATATTAGAGTATATTAGTGTATGTATAAATGTTAGAGTATATTAGTGTATGCAAGTTTATGCAAATGTGTGTAAATGTGTAAGTGTATGCCAGTTCATGCAAGTGTATTTTAGTATATGTAAGTGTATGTAAGTGTATGTATTTTGAATTAGGATTGAAACTATAGTTTTACGTTCACCTATCACTAAATACATTTAGAAATTTGCGTCTGGCAGATAAATGGGAATAATGCCTCGAGCAGTCGAATGTCAGTCAAGAAATTGAAATCAGGAATGACATCACAAACATTCAAAAGGTTAAATACAATTCACTCAAAAGTTGTTTTCAGCGGCTACCAATGATTTTATTTGTTTTCTAGTTTTGTTCAATTACTTTTTCTACCGAAAATCGATCAATTTACATGACGGGATTTTTAAACTATTTACTAGATGGAAAACAAAAAGGTCGCTGTCAGTGGCTAACCTTGGTCTATAGAGTTATGGTATGATTCTCTCCATGCTGTACTTTCTACAATATATGGTATGATTCTCTCCATGTTGTACTTTCTACAATATATGGTATGATTCTCTCCATGCTGTACTTTCTACAATATTAATACACCTTTGACAGAGAACTGTATTTATTGTCAGTGTGTGTCTGTCTGCTTGTATGATCGTCTGTGGTCAGTGCGTGTCTGTCTGCTTGTATGATCGTCTGTGGTCAGTGTGTGTCTGTCTGCTTGTATGATCGTCTGTGGTCAGTGTGTGTCTGTCTGCTTGTATGATCGTCTGTGGTCAGTGTGTGTCTGTCTGCTTGTATGATCGTCTGTGGTCAGTGTGTGTCTGTCTTCTTGTATGGTCGTCTGTAGTCAGCGTGTGTCTGTCTTCTTGTATGCTTGTCTGTGGTCAGTCTATGTATTACTGCTTATTATTTGACACAGTCAAAAGTATATCAGAGACATTAAAACCAAGGGCAGGGGGGATAATCAGCCAGTCGTATTCCAAAGTAGTCAGAAGAAGTGATGTGTCTCGCGAACACTCCTTCGTCAATTTCCGGAAAGAGCAGCGGAAAGAGGCGAGAATCCTGCGTGTCGTTTCTTTCCGCTCCGTCTGTCGGGACACGGAGTCGAGGTACTTCCGTAGACACTCGTATGTCTTTGCCGGAGCCGACCTGTAGCAGGCGTTGCTGGAGTAGTCCAGCTCCTCCGCCGGAAGCTTCTGGAAGATGCCAGTCACCGCAGGCTTGAGTTTGGGGCCGTTACAGAACCAGTGTGATTTGTTGATCAAAGTCTCGTAGTTGGGCAGCTGGTTGGCCAGGCACGGGATGAACTCTACCATTCCCTTCCCACACCGGTAGATCCTATTTGACAGTGAGCAGTAATCCTGTGAATAATAGACTGAATCTTTTATATGGACAATTTACTGATTATTGAATCTTTTATATGGATATTTATATACATTTTTATATTTATAATGGTTCATTGAAACGTGTATTAAAAAAATAACAACTTATATTCCAATGGTTGACTTACTTATTAAAGGTGTTTAATTATTGCATAGATTTACTTTTTACTTAAATGTTTTATTCATATGTGTCCATGATTTATTTCGTTGTTTATCTAATATGATTAAAAGAATATTGAAAACATTGCTGTGTTTAATGTAGTAACAGATAAAATGTATAAAAATGTTGGTGGAATTCATAAATAATGCAATTGGGCGAAATGAATAGTGCATCTACTCAATCTGTAGTTGACCTGAGTTCAAATCATTATAAGTACATGTTTACACGTATACTACTTTTACCTAAAATGACGCAATCAAAATTCAGAGTCAGCAAGTAAACGACATCACGTGACCTACATTATAAACTACACTGACACTCACCTCCATCACGTGACCTACATTATAAACTACACTGACACTCACCTCCATCACGTGACCAACATTATAAACTACACTGACACTCACCTCCATCACGTGACCTACATTATAAACTACACTGACACTCACCGCCATCATGTGACCTACATTATAAACTACACTGACACTCACCTCCCTCATGTGACCTACACAGGCTTGCGGAGCCGCCAAATTTTTTCCGGCTCCGGCTCCCACAAATCTGACGGCTCCCTATTAAGATAGTATCACACGAGACAAATTTTTTGTAATTGCGCCACACAAACATGCTGCTGATAAAAAGTTATGCAAATTTTGTCGCGTTCACCCCCCAAAGCAGGCCCGTAGCGTGCGGGGGGGCAGGGGGGCCGGGGCCCCCCTACGTTTTGTCTAGCCCCCTCTGCTTATTTGTTCTACTTAGTAAAATGTATTACCTGCCCCCCTGCTATTGCCTGGCCCCTGCTGTAGAATGCCTGGCCCTGATCTAGAATTTTCACGCTACGGGGAAACTTGAAAAATATACGCATGTCGGTTTTACTAAAAACAAACCATTTCACTGCATCCAGAATCATATCTTTATTTTCGACCGAGGTTTCACTAGTTGCCATTTTCATAATTAATAAAAAGTTATTACAATGATCAAATTAGCAAATAGTAAAATGATACATTATTTAAAATATTTTAAAGACTTCAGTATTTATATTTATTATTTATAAATTCGAAGTGACTATTCGGACCCGGGTACCAATAAACTCCGATTTTTATTCGGACCCCGTCCCAATAAAGTCTGATTGTTATTCGGACCCGTGGCAAATATGCACTTAGCTTAGCTATACATACACTTTATTATTGTTTTTTTTATATAATTGTGTGAATTGTATGAATTAATCGTTACTCAGTGTCTAGGGTTCCACTAAGCGGACTCTGTATTATTGTTTTTTCGGGTTCCGTCTAATAAAGTTTAATTATAGCTAAGCTTAGTGCATATTTGCCACGGGTCCGAATAACAATCGGATTTTATTGGGACCCGGGTCCGTATAGCCACAGCCTTATAAATTTGTCTACTCTATTTCAGATATTCTGTTTATAATAAAATTGTTAAATACAGAAGCGACCATTTTGTTTTTAGTCTATTACAAATTCGAGACAGCCCCGTAGCGTGAAAATTCTACAGCAGGGGCCAGGCATTCTACAACAGGGGCCAGGAAATAGCAGGGGGGGGCAGGTAATACATTTTACTAAGTAGAGCAAATGAGCATAGGGGGCCAGACAAAACGCAAGGGGGGCTAAGCCCCCCTGGCCCCCACACACGCTACGGGCCTGATTCGCGGTCAAACGAAATGACGCGTTCTATTTGTCGTCTTAGTAAAAATTTATTTTAAATGAATGATACAATTATTCTATGAAATAAAACTGTTTTAACTTTATATATAACAAAATAACATGCCATTAAAAAAATTTCGGAGGGTAAACAAGAATTAAAACGAACACAAAACGATTCCCCGTTAAATATTTCTTGTGGTGATGTGCGTGCACGCTATCATTTTAAGGCAAACAATCAAACAAATTTAAAATTTTAAAGCTAAGAAAAAAATTCTGCTGTAAAAAAAAAGCATTTGGGAGCCGTGGAGCCGCCAGATATTTTCGGCTCCGGCTACAGCAAAAAGTAACGGCTCGCGGCTCCTCGGCTCCGGCTCGGCTCCGCAAGCCTGGACCTACATTATAAACTACAATGACACTCACCTCCATCATGTGACCTACATTAGAGACTACACTGACGCTCACCTCCATCATGTCAACCAACTCCTGACCTGAGATGTGAGACTCAGTTTTCCTGAAGGTTCTCAAGTTGGGAGAGTGCGACGTCTGCTGACAGTCCTCAACAATTTTAAACAGGGTCTCATACACACCTTTCTCACAGTTGAAATACGCTGGGGGTGGGGCAGTTGACGTGGAGAGTGTGATAAAGATGTAAATGTAAGTACATATTTCTATAAAATTGTTCAACATATTACACAACTAAAGAACAGCCACACACGCAGCTCTATATACATTCATAACAACATCTATACATACAGCTATATCTACATCAATATATACAGGTATATCAACATATATACATACAGCTATAACTACATCAATAAATAAAGGTATATCAACATCTATACATACAGCAGCTATATCAACATCAATATATACAGATATATCAACATTAATTCGTACAACTAAATCAATATGTCTATTAACATACACAGCAATACTCACACCCGCATCCATTGCAATGCTCACACCCGCATCCATAGCAATGCTCACACCCGCATCCATAGCAATGCTCACACCCGCATCCATAGCAATACTCACACCCGCATCCATAGCAATACTCACACCCGCATCCATAGCAATGCTCACACCCGCATCCATAGCAATGCTCACACCCGCATCCATAGCAATGCTCACACCCGCATCCATAGCAATACTCACACCCGCATCCACAGCAATACTCACTCCCGCATCCATAGCAATACTCACACCCGCATCCATAGCAATACTCACACCCGCATCCATAGCAATACTCACACCCGCATCCACAGCAATACTCACACCCGCATCTACAGCAATACTCACACCCGCATCCACAGCAATACTCACACCCGCATCCATAGCAATACTCACACCCGCATCCACAGCAATACTCACACCCGCATCCATAGCAATACTCACACCCGCATCCATAGCAATACTCACACCCGCATCCACAGCAATACTCACACCCGTATCCATAGCAATACTCACACCGGCATGCAAAACAGTTAAAAATAGTAGTACACATTAATTTAAGAAACTGTTTGCTTAATATGTCATGACAACAATTGTGCAGCTGTTTCTCTTTACAATTAAGCAATTTTGTTTGACTTGTATCAACAGACTTAGTACCTTGACTAGTTTCCACAGACTTAGTACCCTGACTAGTCTCCTCAGACTAAGTACCCTGACTAGTTTCCACAGACTTAGTACCCTGACTAGTTTCCACAGACTTAGTACTCTGACTAGTTTCCACAGACTTAGTACCCTGACTAGTCTCCACAGAGTTACTTTAGCCACAGAGTTACATTAGCCACAGACTTACATTAGCCACAGACTTACATTAGCCACAGACTTACATAAGCCACAGACTTACATTAGCCACAGACTTACATTAGCCACAGAGTTACATTAGCCACAGAGTTACATTAGCCACAGACTTACATTAGCCACAGACTTACATTAGCCACAGAGTTACATTAGCCACAGACTTACATTAGCCACAGACTTACATTAGCCACAGAGTTACATTAGCCACAGACTTACATTAGCCACAGACTTACATTAGCCACAGACTTACATTAGCCACAGACTTACATTAGCCACAGTAAAAAAGTGAAGTAAAAAACCAATCGATGAAACAATCACTTTAACAAATCAAAATTTACTCTTGAAGATCTTCACTGGCTTTGGCGGGAAAATATCATTTCAGATAGATAACAACTAACACAGACTTCTGTGACCTTGAACTTGTTTTCAACGTCTTATCCCTCTCTCTCTTCCTTCCTACCTTTCTCCCCCACCCTCTCTCTCTCTTTCGCTCTCTCCCTGTTCCTCTTTCTCCTTCTCCCCCATTTACAGGACTTCAAGTTGAAATTATTGATTTGAGTGAAGTCTTTGTAGTTTATTACGTACAACGTTTCCATTAGTCAAAGTTTTCCTTTCCCATATATTCATCAGGACATTGAAATACTTTTGTTTAGATCTATATATCCATCAGGACATTGAAATACTTTTGTTTAGATCTATATATCAATCAGGACATTGACATACTTTTGTTTAGATCTATATATCAATCAGGACATTGACATACTTTTGTTTAGATCTATATATCCATCAGGACATTGACATACTTTTGTTTAGATCTATATATCCACCAGGACATTGAAATACTTTGTTTAGATCTATATATCCATCAGGACATTGAAATAATTTTGTTTAGATCTATATATCAATCAGGACATTGACATACTTTTGTTTAGATCTATATATCCATCAGGACATTGAAATAATTTTGTTTAGATCTATATATCCATCAGGACGTTGAAATACTTTTTTTACCGGGTTACTGGTTCATTGATTTCCCAAAGTTTATTTGTACTGTCCTTGTCGTTTGTAAGTGTTCCGCTACAATAAACTAGAGGTAAGTTCTGCCAGATACACTCCAACATCCCCCCCACCACCACCTCTATCTGGTTCTGGTTGGTTGGACGTTCTGGAACCCGCGATGTTTTTGTGGATAAAAGTATTTCGATTATCGTGCCGTAAATAAGTAAGTTTGACCTCATTCGGTCAAGTCGGTTTCTGTCTAAAGAAAAAAGAAACGCGTTCCAGTGAATGCACCATTCATTTCTTTGTGGTTACGTTTCTAGCTACATTCAAAGTAAGTGACCGTTTAGTCTCCCACCAACACCCTCCGGCCAGTGGTCTTGTAAAATGTTTACCCTGTAAATGACGTAAGAGCAGGGGACATAATGCACACATGGATAAACTTAATTCCACGTTTTATTCCAGGTATTGAAATAACTGAGGAGTTACCTACCCCCCTCCATTTCGAGATGACATCAAGGCTCTGTTAAGTTCATTAGTGGTAAATAGTTTGATACTAATCAATACCACAGCCCAACAAAAAAAAATTTTTTTCGAATTGCCAAGAATGTTTGAATGAATTTATAGCAATTCACGTGCGCTGATATTAAAACTGCCACTGCTTTTGCTGAATTGGCTCTAGTTTCTGAGATATTGGACACCCTTGAAAATATGATTATACCCTTTGTGTAAAACAAATGCAATAAGTTTGGTGTCTTTTGTTTAATTTAACTATACCAAGTTATAACTTGGTTTATTTTTTCTCTTTTATGCTGCTTTCTAAAGACATCATCAGTTCATCACGAAGATGCTGCAAAAATAATCCAAATGTATTCTTTTACATCTGTGGAGAATACATGATTGAAAAGCAAAGAAGAAATATAACCAGCTTTGTGCAGCAGGCATATTTGGTTTATTTCGGTGTGAAGCTGGGAGACCAAGAGTGGTCTTGGGCTCCCCATAAGGTCTGCAAAAACTGTGTGGAGAGCCTACGGCAGTGGACTAATGGTGAGAAGAAAAGTCTAAGTTTCGGTGTACCAATGGTATGGAGAGAGCCAAAAGACCATTTTGGTGATTGTTATTTTTGTATTGTGAATGTTAAAGGCTTCAATCGCCAAAAGAAATCTCAGTGTGATTATCCTGATCTTGAATCTGTAAGGAGACCAATTCCAATAAGCAGTGAAGTTCCTATACTAGTGTTTACTGGATTATTAGAGCTTTCCCCATCAGACTCCGACGAGGGGCAAGATCTGGAGTTTTGGCAGGTGAAAACAGTGGAAGCGATTATGAAGGAAGTTCTTCAACACCTCAACCATTCAGCCAAGAAGAACTCAATGACCTAATACGAGACCTAAATCTGTCCAAGCAAGCATCTGAGCTTTTAGCATCCAGGCTCACTGAAAGAAATTTTCTCAAACCAGAAGTTAAAATAACATTTTATCGGAAAAAAGAAGAGTTTTTTCTTCCATATTCCAGCAAAAGGAAGATCTTGTTTACTGTAATGGGATCCCTGGACTTCTGTTCCAAATGGGACTACAAGACTACCATTCCGAAGACTGGCGTCTTTTTATAGACAGTTCCATTAGAAGCTTCAAATGTGTTCTGTTACCCAATGGTAACCGTAATGCACCTCTTTCCATTGTCCACTCAACAACACTTAAGAGAATGAGAATATCAAAACAGTATTGCAGAAAGTCCGCTATTATGAGCATCAGTGGTCAATTTGTGTTGATCTAAAAATGGTAAACTTCTTGCTTGCTTGGACAGCAGTCAGGATACGCAAAATACCCATGCTTCATGTGCCTTTGTGATAGCAGGGCAAGGCAAGATCATTGGACAAGAGTGACATGGCCTGCAAGGGAAACCATGACTGTATGTAAAGAAAATATCATCAACAAGCCACTGGTTGACAAAAATAAGATCATTCTCCCACCGCTTCATATCAAATTAGGTTTAATGAAACAATTTGTTACGGCTTTGGACAAATCTGGCAATTGCTTCAAGTATATTTGCAGATCATTTCCCGGATTGAGCCTGGAGAAGCTGAAAGCTGGGATTTTTTACGGTCCTCAGATTCGGAAACTCATCAACGATCGAAATTTTACCAATTTCGTGGATCACCTTGAAGCTTCTTCATGGAACAGTTTTGTTTCAGTTGTCAGGAACTTTTTAGATAATAACAGAGCAGAGAATTACGAAGAACTGGTGCAAGATCTGCTCGCTAACTTCAGAAATATTGGAACAAATATGAGCATCAAGGTACATTACCTGCACTGTCATTTAGACAAATTTGCAGGTAACCTTGGGGACTTCAGTGAGGAACAAGGCGAGAGGTTCCATCAGGATATGTGGGTGATGGAGGAGAGATATCAAGGAAGATGGGACATACATATGATGGCTGACTACTGTTGGAGCCTCCAGCGCAATTGCACCAACGACACATACAAAAGGAAGTCGAGCAAACAGCGATTTGCTAATGCATTACCATAGACAATTAACAAATTAATTAATTAATTAGACATAATTAGTTTTTCAAATGGAAATGTTTTCTTCTAAAACACTATTACATATATTTTGAACAAATTTCTGCATGAATATTAACAGTTTCACTACTATTTGTTAGTATACTATTATACTTCATGCAATTTCTGACAAATTCCAAACACGGTGCATACATTATTTAATTAATTTTAATTATCTCGTAAAATAGAGCCAGTCAAGCAAAAGCACTTACATATTCTAAATCAGCATATTTGACTTTGTATAAAATGATTCAAATATCACTGTCAATGAATTCACTGTTTACCAGTGTAATTGATCTGTTACATTTACAGCAATGTGAAATCATTTGTGGCATGGTCTGTAATCTATCTATCTTTTTCTATATGTCTGTCTATTTGTAATTGGTCCGTCTGTTTTAGTCTATACACCTGTGTGAGTGTCTATACACCTGTATGAGTGTCTCTTCACCTGTTTGCTTTTTTCTGAGTCTGTCTCTCTGACTACCTGTCTATCCATATGTGTGTAAATGTATATAAATACACACACTATTAGACACACTATTACACACATTATTATCCACGTCTCAATAAGAATAAAAATGATTGATTGATGAATATATTCGATCAGTTAAACAGAGAGTTAGATGAACCAAGTAACAGTTAATTTATATTTACAAAAGATCATCACTTCTAAATATATATCAAATGTAAAAGTCATAATGTGAAATTTGTAAATGTAGTATTTAAAAAACTACAAAAAAGAGATCACTAATAAATATATGAGATGAAGCATTCGTAGTGTGAATGTAATACTTACAATAAGACATCGCAATCAGTGAAGTTATCAGAGCCACCACACACAATCTTGCTTGTGACATGTCTTACAACATCCACAGAAAAATTTAGTAAATCAAATTGTAGACAGCCTTGTAAAACATCAGAATAATTGGACTCTCCATCTAACGCCACCCCCTTTCCTCTCTCTCCCCCCTGTCTTGGACAAATCACGTGATTGTCCAGACGGTCCAGACTTCGAGATCAAAGTGAGAATTACGATAAAGGTAATTAAAAAAAACTTTAAAAAAATGTGTTTTGAACAGTGTGACCTATATTTCAAACTAGAAAGTGCAGCTCAAATCATAATTGCAATTATTACCAGAATGTTTTGGTGGGTTTTGGATGACTGTCCACATTTATATAGTGTGTTTGAAAACGTGTTTAATACAGTAGTTAGTACTGAGTTATGTAAAAATAAAGAAAATGTTTATAGCTACTTTTATATTGTTTGAATTCAGTATATGTCATTCACATTGCTAGTCTGTATCTATCTATCTATCTATCTATCTATCTATCTATCTATCTATCTATCTATCTATCTATCTATCTATCTATCTATCTATCTATCTATCTATCTATCTATCTATCTATCTATCTATCTATCTATCTATCTATCTATCTATCTATCTATCTATCTATCTATCTATCTATCTATCTATCTATCTATCTATCTATCTATCTAAAAACACATATTTTAAATACCAACACAGACATATATTGTACTTCATAAGTGTTTAGCAAGTATTAGACTTAATATAGAAATAAAACATTTTTCCGTATTCAGCAAAAACTCAACACAAATAATACGTTTAAAATTGTACAAGGGTGTTTTGTAATTTATTTTTAACTTACTGTTCTATAGCATTTGTTCTATATAATGTACAGTTTCATAATAAGCATATCATTTCTGTAGCATGCGTTCTATAGTATACATTCTATAGTATAAGTTCTATAGTATAAGTTCCATAGTAAAAGATACAGTATACGTTGTATAGTGTGCCTATAACTACTATAGTATAAGTTCCATAGTATAAGATACAATAAACGTTGTATAGTGTGCCTATAACTACAATGTTCCTGTATCAGAGATAGTACAGGGGCGGGGGGGGGGGGGTTAGGTAGAACCATTACTTTAAAATCAACACAAAAAAAATTATTGAAGGATAAAAGGAAAATAACACATTACGAATTTGGATGTATTTATAATATATTAAAATATGTTAAAATCAAATCCCTCCCCCCCCCCCGGTATTCCCTTCAATATAATAATCATATTATTTGCCAGTTGAGTTGATAGCCTAAGTCTGTCAGTGTATCATTCAGTGTGTGTTGTTCAGTCGGAAATAGAAAAAGAGATTGGATTTGAAGTTTCGTTTCTTATAAAATGTGCAAAATAAAAAGAAAAAATGCGATAAATTCAATGAAATGACGTCACATAGCTAAGCTTCCTTAGCAACAGAAATAAAACAATATAAAAAAATCATGGTGCATTGTGTGCTTCAGAAAACAGCATGATTTGTGTTTTAATTCACATTTGGAACATTGAACAACACACGTAGGATCTATTAAGTGTTGATCTGTTGAACAATTCTGTACTCGTCTATTTCTATCCAGGACTTCTAACGTGGGTAAGTTTTGAAATGTAGCAACTACTGTCTCAGCTGTGGGCGTGTTATGATTGTGATCTCATTGAACGTGATGCAGGCAATGGGTTCGAATCAAAAGTGTCTGCATGGTCGGTACTTCCGATGCTAAAATTATGATATCGACTGTGACCTGATTTTTTTGAAGTTCACCTGGGACTTTAAGGAGGAGGAGGGGGGTAGATACTATGGATGACGCAATACTCACCTCACAGTACTCAGTGTAGTACTCACTTCACAGTACTCAGTGTAGTACTCACCTCACAGTACTCAGTGTAGTACTCACCTCACAGTACTCAGTGTAGTACTCACCTCACAGTACTCAGTGTAGTACTCACCTCACAGTACTCAGTGTAGTACTCACCTCACAGTACTCAGTGCAGTACTCACCTCACAGTACTCAGTGCAGTACTCACTTCACAGTACTCAGTGTAGTACTCACTTCACAGTACTCAGTGTAGTACTCACTTCACAATACTCAGTGTAGTACTCACCTCACAGTACTCAGTGTAGTACTCACCTCACAGTACTCAGTGCAGTACTCACCTCACAGTACTCAGTGCAGTACTCACTTCACAGTACTCAGTGCAGTACTCACTTCACAGTACTCAGTGTAGTACTCACTTCACAGTACTCAGTGTAGTACTCACCTCAAAGTACTCAGTGTAGTACTCACCTCACAGTACTCAGTGTAGTACTCACCTCACAGTACTCAGTGTAGTACTCACTTCCCAACTCTCAGTGTAGTACTCACCTCAGAACACCTAACGCAGTACTCACCTCTCCAACACTCAGTGTAGTACTCACCTCACAGTACTCAGTGTAGTACTCACCTCACAACACTCAGTCTAGTACTTACCTCACAACACTCATTGTAGTACTCACCTCGCAACACTCAGTCTAGTACTCATCTCACAACACTCAGCGTAGTTCTCATCTTACCTTCCAACACTCAGTGCAGTACTCACCTCCCGAACACTTAGTGTAGTACTCACTCCCAATACTCATTGTAGTATTCACCTCACAACACTCAACTCAGTACTCACCTCCCAATACTCAGTTTAGTACTCACCTCCCAAACACTCAGCGTAGTACTCACCTCCCAACACTCAACTCAGTACTCACCTACCAAACACTCAACCCAGTACTCACCTCCCAATACACAGTGTAGTACTCACCTCACAACACTCAGCGTAGTACTCGTCTTCTCTCGATATATTTTAACTTTGATTGAATCACGCATAAGATAATAACAATTTATATCAGTCGTATTAAACACAGTGCGATTCAATACGATATTACGAATAATAATTACAAATAGCATCCTTTATATTTCTCATATTAAGACAAAGGACACATGGGTTGCATCAATACTCAAATAAAGATGACCTTGAAGTTATTTTGTATTCTTTTTGATGGACTCTTTGTTGACTTGAGGTCTAAGTGAGAGTTGAATTATTCACTACTTTGACTAACCTGGCAACTGATTTTCTTTTTTTACGTTTATTCTGTCCTGGTCTTTCTTAAACCAGTGAGTGCAGAGTGGTTTTATTTATTGCTATCATAATTGATTTAACTTGTGGTGATTACTCAATGGAGAAGTAGAAGTACTAGTCATTGATCAACTGGGTCTAATTGCTTGATTTATACATTGAATTAAAATTAGAAGACAAGATATGTCGTTAAAAGGTGCTTATCATTAGTTTGTATCTTCCATGTCCTGACATGTCTCATCATGAAAAGGTGCTTATCATTAGATTGTATCTTTAATTTCTCTGACATGTCTCATCGTGAAAAGGTGCTTATCATTAGTTTGTATCTTTCATGTCCCTGACATGTCTCATCATGAAAAGGTGCTTATCATTAGATTGTATCTTTAATTTCTCTGACATGTCTCATCGTGAAAAGGTGCTTATCATTAGTTTGTATCTTCCATGTCTCTGATATGTCTCATCGTGAAAAGGTGATTATCATTAGGTTGTATCTTTAATGTCTCTGACGTGATCTAACCAGTACTTGTTAAATTATCAGTACATTTGACCACTGCCCCAACATACTGTTCTCTCTCTATAAGTGACCTAACTTATCTCTCTCTATAAGTGACCTAAGTTATCTCTCTCTATAAGTGACCTAACTTATCTCTCTCTATAAGTGACCTAACTTATCTCTCTCTAAGTGACCTATTAACACAGACATGCTCTTGAAACATTTATTAATTCAACCCTTATTATTTACTGTGCTTGTTGTAATACAATTTGTTGATACACATGAACAACATTATTTGTTCATTGCCAAGATTCAAAAAATCTGGTACATCACTGCTATTTATTTGCTCGTCCAGCCGCTTAGATCAGAATCTCAGGTCAACTGCTTTGATCGACTGACCAGCGGTCAAAGAAATGTTTGTCTCAGTTGATCTCTATTCACTGATCTCGTCCAACCCTGGGGAAGGGAGAAGGGCTGAGGCGCTCAATGTCCATTTTTACCAGGTGCCATCACTCGAAATCTTAAGTTTGATCAATTACTTGTTCCCCTTTTATCAGCGAGCTGAAGTGTACTTAAACTTTTAATAGAGTTACCGTTCTTTAAATTATGACACTTAGTAATAGAATTTGATTAGACTTTGTCATGGAATCTGATTAAATGAAATATGGATTCCATTTTAACAAACATTGAAAATAACATATTTAACGAGTCATTCTTTGTTGTACATTCTTGGTAGTAACTGTAGATCTGCATCACCCCTCCCCCGGGGCACTATTTTAAATTGATAGTATCGATAATGTGCAATAAGTCCATGTTTCTTTGATGTTTTCTTTTAACATAAAATATCTAGCCCTAAAGCTTATTATCAGTAGTCATAGTAACGTAACTCAAGTCAATGTAAAACAATTGTATGGAATCAGTAGTAATAGTCATTGTAACGTAACTCATGTCAAAGTAAAACAATTGTATGGAATCAGAATCGAACTTAGCACTTCTCGGGGTCTAAGCCAGGTGTCCATTGCAGGACCTAGGCCAGGTGTCCATTGCAGGACCTAGGCCAGGTGTCCATTGCAGGACCTAGGCCAGGTGTCCATTGCAGGACCTAGACCAGGTGTCCATTGCAGGACCTAGACCAGGTGTCCATTGCAGGACCTAGGCCAGGTGTCCATTGCAGGACCTAGACCAGGTATGCATTGCAGGACCTAGGCCAGGTGTCCATTGCAGGACCTAGGCCAGGTGTCCATTGCAGGACCTAGGCCAGGTGTTCATTGCAGGATCTAGGCCAGGTGTTCATTGCAGGACCTAGGCCAGGTGTCCATTGCAGGACCTAGACCAGGTGCCCCCCCCCAAGCCGCTATTACAGCGGCGATGTGTTTGGCTGTTGTAAGCAGCACTCATACTCACATTGTAAGCAGCACACATACTCACATTGTAAGCAGCACACATACTCACATTGTAAGCAGCACTCATACTCACATTGTAAGCAGCACGCATACTCACATTGTAAGCAGCACACATACTCACATTGTAAGCAGCACGCATACTCACATTGTAAGATGCACGCATACTCACATTGTTAAATGCCCGCAAGGTTTCGATGGAATGACCACTGTCATTGTCGCAGTGCCGACTATATAATAATTTAGGTAATAGTAAGCAACCAATGTTAGATTTTGTTTACTTATGACTTTATGTAGTGTTTGAATACAATTTCTCATTATACATGAATGTTTCTTTTTATACAATTTTAAAACAAGGGTTAGAAATTTTCTGAACTAGAACCCCAAGTCATTTTATAATAAGGTTTAAACGTTTTCTGAACTAGAACCCCAAGTCATTTTATAATAAGGGTTAAACATTTTCTGAACTAGAACCCCAAGTCATTTTATATACGATCCGCCAATGAGTTGAGAACAATGATTCGTTCATTGTTATAGCATTGTTGCCTGTTATCTGCACGCTCAACTCTGTTATACCACATAACACTTCAACACGACCAGAGTTATGCCCCTTAATGTTGGGTTACCGTCATTTGTACACGTGATATTTCTCTAAATACTGTTTTTTTAATTTAATCATTATACATGTATATGTGTGCGTATGTGTATGTATATGTGTATGTATATGTGTATGTATGTGTATATGTGCGTGTAAGTGTATGTAATTGTATGTGTGTGTGTTTGTATGTATTTGTTACTGTTTGTATGCATATGTGTTTATGTATATGTGTGTCTGTATATATGTGTGTGTATGTACATGTATATGTATGTTTGTATTTTAAGTTTGAACAATAAAAGGATTGTTCTACAACAGTATCTCACTAAAACATAATAAGAAAGGAATAAATATTATCCAGTCTTGTAGAAATGGTCAGTTCACCGGTAAAATTTGAAGTTAACAGTTGACCCCCCCCCCCTAACCCACGTTTCACGTAGATCCACTTTCTCAGTGGTAATTTATAATTACTGGTTTGTTTTTCAGTCTGACTGCAGAAACTTTGAACAAAACGTTGAACTCATCAACTTGAACAAAACGTTGAACTCACCAACTTGAACAAAACGTTGAACTCATCAACTTTAACAAAACGTTTAACTCATAAACATGTCACAGAGAAATAGTTTTCACGGCGACCTGCCTAAACTTCAGCCACTTCCGGTCATCCTCCCTGGTCAAGTGAGGGAGATGAACAAAGAAGAGAAGCTCAAGGCGCGCCTCTATTCCTACGCCCCTCTCACGGCGCCTATCAACCCCCGAGCCCTGAAGTTCAAAGGCGTCACTCAATGTCAGGCAAGGAAGTTGGCCAAGCCTATTGAACGTACAGTTGAACCTTTGGTGAGTCTTGATAGGACATGCCACGTGACTTAGTAACATATATCACCCACATCATCAGAATAAAAGCTTGACTACAATTTTCACGATTGTAACTAAAACAGTTTCTTATTCAGAGTAGTTGAACTCTGGCTGTAGTCTCCGTAGACATAATGTTGTAGACCGTGTAGACATAATGTTGTAGACCGTATAGACGTTCCCCTGGTATATTGCCAGTAAAAAAAAATTCTTCACGGGTATATAACAGTAATAAATCAAGTTCCACTGGTATTGTCGGTTGTAAATTTAGTTCCACAGGTATCTAGTCAGTAATAAATTATATTCTACAGCTATACAGCCAGAAATACATTATGTTCCACAGGTATCTAGTCAGTAATAAATTATATTCTACAGCTATACAGCCAGAAATACATAATGTTCCACAGGTATCTAGTCAGTAATAAATTATATTCTACAGCTATACAGCCAGAAATACATTATGTTCCACGGGTATATATCCAGTAATAATTCGTATTCCACGGGTATAAAAGCCAGTACTAAAAAGTTCAATATTCATTTCCAGAATATTTCAACATGTCAAATTTTTTTTTCAATTTCCTCCTTTGCCATTAGCCGTCTTTACAAAAATATCAAGAGACTCACCAGCCAGAGTTTCTACAGAAGAAAGAACTGGAACGTCTGGACAAACTGAGGAAATTAAAAGAAGAAACGGAAAAAGCTCAGAAACGACTGAAGAAACGTCAGAGTATATCCACAGACGTAGACAGCCTGCAGGATTTAACGGTCTTGAAAAAATCGGTCGGTGCAGCGTTTTTTTCATATTCGTTATTTTTCGAATTCTGATTATTGGTCGCTTCCTACAGATTTTTGATGACAGAAAATTTAACTTCTTATCCCAACTCATTTGTTGGTACGCACCCCATAATTTTAAACTTCAAAGATTAAAAAAGTTCTTCGTGAAACATGCGGCGAATTAGTTTTTAGATATGTAAGGTTTATATGGGAAAAAATATATACACACGTCATAAATGTAATTGCCACATAACAGTGTCTCATTATGTTAAAAAAAGTACTCCAAATGCCAGTTATTTTTCTCTTAAACCCAAACTGTGTTTATGTAAATTGTAAGAGAGAGAAAAAGGATCTAAACAAATCATCCTAGACTACATTCAAGAGGTCATAGTTCTGCAGGCAACGAAAACATTAGAATCTATGTTGGGTTATCCCTCTTTCCTCATGACATTCTCACTAAACGATTCAACAGCCTACAGATTTAAAACTATGTTGGTGTATTTCTCTTTCCTCATGACATTCTCACTTAACGATTCAACAGCCTACAGATTTAAAACTATGTTGGTGTATTTCTCTTTCCTCATGACATTCTCACTTAACGATTCAACAGCCTACAGATTTAAAACTATGTTGGTGTATTTCTCTTTCCTTATGACATTCTCACTAAACGATTCAACAGCCTACAGATTTAAAAGTATGTTGGGTTATTCCTCTTTCCTCATGACAGATTTAAAACTGGACTGATATCCACCCTACATACGACTCTGAAATGATTAATTATTTTATAGAACTTTATCAACCAACAGTTGATCTTTAAACATGAAAACATACACATTGCCATGAAGATGATTTTAAAACAATTATATTCAAATAGAGAAAATGAAAAAGAAAATGCATGCATTGTAATTTTAATCTTGCTATCACATTATTTTACTCTGCTAACTGATATGTTTCTAGAAACATCTGAAGTGAAGCGACAACATGGCTAGGCAAACGACTGTAGCACAAATTAATTAAATATAGATTTGTTATAGCTTTGTCACAACTGAGCTGGTTAAATATGGCTAGGTTAAAACTGTATACAATTTTAGTTCAGAAAAGATGAATAAAATATCCAATGTTGTTTACTATAAAGTTGGATAGTGATGTTTTTAAATACCATATCATCAAATTTTGTTTACTAATAAGTCGTATAGTGATGTTTTTAAACACCATATCATCAAATGCACATTTTGAACAATTATTTTAATTTGTCTCTCAGTCCTCAACAGAGTCAGTGGTGGAACCGTCCATTGTGGAGAAATTCTACAAACAAACTTTCCCACTTCTACATTATGTAAGTTATTGGGGTAATAACATGGGGGGGGGGGGGGCTATAGGAAAAATTGGTGGATGGCAGGTGTAGTGGGAGGATCAATCAGATCAAATTGAACGGCCAGGATCAATCAGATCAAATTGAACGGCCAGGATACATCAGATCAATTCGAATGGCCAGGTATTGCATTAAGAACAAAGGATGAATTTATCGTTGAGGGGAAAGTAGAAAGAGCTGTGATCAGAAGGGCGAGAAATGAGGAGGTCAGTGGGTTCTATATGGTCTCCGATTCTGTCCCTTGATCATTTTTAATATTGCTCTAGGTGGACTTATATTACAGGCTTAGGCCTAATGATCAGTCACATTTATAATAAAATAGAATTTAGAATAAAATAAGTCATTTTATTCTCTAGCTATAGCCCTCCATGCCGTATAACACCGTTTTGTTTTGCTTTAGATATAACATCATCGTATGGTCATTCTTATTGCGTACACACGGTGGAAGGGACAAAGAGGTCAGTTTGGCCGAACCAGGTGGTAATCTTTTTGTTTCTGTCAGCTATCGCAATGGAAGAATAGGTGAACACAATCACTGAGACTAATGGAAGAATAGGTGAACACAATCACTGAGATTGATGGTAGAATAGGTGAACACAATCACTGAGACTGGTGGAGTAATAGGTGAACACATTCACTGAGACTGATGGAAGATTAACGTGAACACAATCACTGAGACTGATGGAAGAATACGTGAACACAATCACTGAGACTGATGGAAGCTACTGGCCAGCTCTTCCTTGACCTATCTTACAACAAATACAAAAGTTATTTACAATTTAGTTATGAATGAAATTCCCCCCCCCCCAAACCATTCTGTGTATGTTGTCATGCATCAGTGGGCACATCTTTCTTATTGTTATTGAGCCAGCTAGCCAAGTGCACACGTAAGCCGTCCACTCGTCACGTGTACATGAACCAGCTAGCCAAGTGTACACACAAGCCGTCCACCGGCCACGTGTACATTGACCCAATGACCTAGTTATGAAATATTCTGGTGTGTATGAACAGGGCCGAGAAAAGGAGGGAGGCATTTGGACTTTTTGTTTACCGGTTACCTACGAATGTGTGTGTGTGTGTGTTGCAACGCAGTAGGCTCTTCCTTTTTGGCAGGAGTGTTTTCAAGTTTGGTCAGGCGACTGAGAGTCCCTGGGGAGGGGGGGCGGTCCTGAAATGGAGTCAGATGTACCCAATGTACCATGGTACAAGGTTAAACTGTTACAATGATTATTTTGACTTAATTTACAGGATGACATCACGTTGACGAAAGTTGAAGAGCCAATAGTAGGCCGCGGGAAGAGCAAAATGGGGAAAATCCACACGTACCAAAATACTCCTTCCACTGACAATACCATAAAATGTAGGTCATAAGATTCATTAGGCATTCTTTTACAGCAGTGGTCCCCAGACTTTCCACATCTTTGTTTCCTTTGTTTTTATTTCCGTATTACTATGTACACCTGGGGAAAAAACAAACTAACTTGCTTTTTTTACGGTCATTGTTTCAAATCCATTCAACAGTTTCTTTTCATTTCATTTCTTTCGCTTTAACCGTGCATGTTCAGTGCGTACCCCGGACAAACTCTTCGCGTACTCCGGACAAACTCTTCACGTACCCCGGACAAACTCTCGCGTACTCCGGACAAATTCTTCACGTACCCCGGACAAACTCTTCGCGTACCCCGGAAAAACTCTTTACGTACCCCGGACAAACTCTTCACGTACCCCGGACAAACTTTTCAAGTACCCCGGACAAACTCTTCAGGTACCCAGATAAACTCTTCGCGTACACCGGTCAAACTCTTCACGTCACAAACTCTTCAGGTACCCCGGACAATCTCTTCACGTACCCCGGATAAACTCTTCACGTACCCCGGACAAACTCTTCACGTACCCCAGACAAACTCTTTGCGTACCCCGGAAAAACTCTTTACGTACCCCGGACAAACTCTTCACGTACCCCGGACAAACTCTTCAGGTACCCAGACAAACTCTTCGCGTACCCCGGACAAACTTATTGCGTAACAAACTATGGGAAACTCTATTTTAGAGTATAATATAAACTGAGAAATGAAAAAAATAAATTAATAAAGAACGCTTAGTAGAATCAACTGATTAATAAAACACCGACTGTCTTGTGGAACACCAAATAATATCAATCTGAAAACTACATCAATAATTGTTTGTCTTGTGGAACACCAAATAATATCAATCTGAAAACTACATCAATAATTGTTTGTCTTGTGGAACACCAAATAGTTTCAATCTGAAAACTACATCGATAATCGTTTGACTTACAAAGCGCGATCATCTTCTCTATAGTGTAACCTCGTCTCTATAGTGTAACCTCGTCTCTATAGTGTAACCTCGTCTCTATAGTGTAACCTCGTCTCCATAGTGTAACCTCGTCTCTATGGCTGTTAGCGTTAACTCAAAAGCAAACACTCTTCTTATTTTAATCATATTTTGATAATGCACAACATCTGTGTCTACTGGACCAGTATGACGGTACTGACATCAACATCTGTGTTTACTGGACCAGCATGACGGTACTGACATCAACATCTGTGTTTACTGGACCAGTATGACGATACTGACATCAACATCTGTGTTTACTGGACCAGTATGACGGTACTGACATCACCATTGCCTATTTAGTAACACAGTAAACGGGCACAGTGCTCACATCTGATTTTCTATTTTTGTTGTTTACTTAATGACGTAATTCTGTTATGAAGTCATCCCAAGCTTCGCTGAGATGGACGACATGGACATGATTGTCAAAACCGTCATTTCAAACCAGAAGCGGATTGCCTGCCTCTACCTAACACCCAAAGTGCCGAAAGATTCAGTGGACTATCATTACTACAACCTCAAGTAAGTTCCGTTTGTTTTTTTACCCCTATGATGTGTTCAATTTATTTTACTGCTGGTTCAGACAAGTGTATGATACAAATATCAGACGAGTGTATGATACAAATGTCAGACCATTGTATGATACAAATGTCAGACTAGTGTATATACAAATATATACAAATATAATTTTGTACTAAACTTTGTTCATTTATGCATCAGCCAATAACCTTTTATGCACAATGTAGTCGATACTTTTCAATAAATATGACTTGACCCGAGGACTAATTTACCATTACAAGTTAGCCGCACCCATGCCTCACCCTTGCCGCACACATGCCGCACCCATGCCTCACCCTTGCCGCACATATGCCGCACCCATGCCGCCCACATGCCGCCCACATGCCGCCCACATGCCGCACATATGCCTCACCCATGCCGCACCCATGTCTTACCCATGCCTCACCCATGTCTCACCCATGCCGCACCCATGTCTCACACATGTCTCACACATGCCTCACCCATGTCTCACACATGCCTCACCCGTGTCTCACACATGTCTCACACATGCCTCACACATGTCTCACCCATGCCGCCCACATGCCGCCCACATGCCGCACATATGCCTCACCCATGCCGCACCCATTTCTCACACATGTCTCGCCCATGTCTCACACATGTCTCACCAATGCCGCACCCATGTCTCACACATGTCTCACCCATGCCGCAACCATGCCGCACATATGCCTCACCCATGTCTCACCAATGCCGCACCCATGCCGCAATACGCCTCACACATGCACAATGTAGTCGATACTTTTCAATAAATATGACTTAACCCGAGGACTAACTTACCATTACACGTTAGCCGCACCCATGCCTCACCCTTGCCGCACACATGCCGCACCCATGCCTCACCCTTGCCGCACATATGCCGCACCCATGCCGCCCACATGCCGCCCACATGCCGCCCACATGCCGCACATATGCCTCACCCATGCCGCACCCATGTCTCACATATGTCTCACCCATGTCTCATACATGTCTCACCCATGTCTCACACATGTCTCACCCATGCCGCAACCATGCCGCACATATGCCTCACCCATGTCTCACCAATGCCGCACCCATGCCGCACATATGCCTCACCCATGCCTCACCCATGTCTCACCCATGCCGCACCCATGCCGCACCCATGCCACACATATGCCTCACCCATGTCTCACCCATGCCGCACAAATGCCTCACCCATGTCTCACCCATGTCTCACACATGTCTCACCCATGTCGCACCCATGCCGCACATATGCCTCACCCATATCTCACCCATGTCGCACCCATGCCGCACATATGCCTCACCCATGTCTCACCCATGCCTCACCCATGTCTCACACATGTCTCACACATGCCTCACCCATGCCTCACACATGTCTCACACATGTCTCACCCATGTCTCACCCATGCCGCACCCATGTCTCACCCATGCCGCACCCATGCCTCACCCATGCCTCACCCATGTCTCACACATGTCTCACACATGCCTCACCCATGCCTCACCCATGTCTCACACATGTCTCACCCATGTCTCACACATGTCTCACCCATGTCTCACCCATGCCGCACATATGCCTCACCCATGTCTCACCCATGCCTCACCCATGCCTCACCCATGTCTTACATATGTCTCACACATGCCTCACCCATGCCTCACACATGTCTCACACATGTCTCACCCATGCCGCACCCATATCTCACCCATGTCTCACCCATGCCGCACCCATGTCTCACCCATGCCGCACCCATGTGTCACCTATGTCTCACCCATGCCGCACACATGCCTCCCACATGCCGCACACATGCCGCACATATGCCTCACCCATGCCGCCCACATGCCGCACCCATGTCTCACACATGTCTCACCCATGCCGCACCCATGTCTCACCCATGCCTCACCCATGTCTCACACATGCCGCCCACTTGCCGCACCCATGCCACACCCATGCCTCACTCATACCGTCTATATGCCTCACCCATGCCTCACCCATGCCTCACCCATGCCTCACCCATGCCGCACCCATGTCTCACCCATGTCTCACCCATGCCGCACACATGCTGCACCCATGCCGCACACATACCTCACCCATGCCTCACCCATGCCGCACCCATGTCTCACCCATGTCTCACCCATGCCGCACACATGCTGCACCCATGCCGCACACATGCCTCATCCATGCCGCACACATGCCGCACCCACGCCGCACACATGCCTCACCAATGCCGCACACATGCCTCATCAATGCCGCACACATGTCGTCCCCTGGACAGACTGATGGACGTGTCAATTCCAGAACCCAATTAAAAATTTTATAAACTATGTACTGTGTACCAAGTAATCTCGTTAAAAGGGAGATAATATGCCAATTTCTCCGAACAGAGTTGCTGAGTACAAGAATGTGTACAAGAAGGATTATCTGTCCATGAGCTTCAAGTATGTCACAAGAATCAGACATGGGATGCAGATGGAGAACATGACACTTGATCAGTGGATCAAGGAGGTGGACATCTTCAGGAGTTTGAGAGTGGTGAGTGGCCGTGTTTGTATATGAAAGGGCCGTGTTTGTATATGAAAGGGCCGTGTTTGTATATGAAAGGGCCGTGTTTGTATATGAAAGGTCGTGTCTGTATATGAAAGGCCGTGTTTGTATATGAAAGGTCGTGTTTGTATGTGAGGGAGGTGGGATCAAACCCATGGGCAGTCGAAGAATTATTGTGAAACTGGTATTAAGATAAACAATAAATAAATACAAAGTTGCAGGAGTTATGTTAGAAACGAGCTAAATATATCCATATTATTCCATATATCAGAGGTGATGACTTTCTCTCTACATCTCTCTATCTATCTATATATCTATCTATATATCTATCTGTCCGTCTGTCTTTCTGTCTTTCAGTCTTGTCAGTCCTTCTGTCTGTCTGTCCTTCTGTCTCTCCGCCTTGCTAATGTAATAATTTCTCTCTCTCTACTTTTGTTTATATTTATGTAAAATGCATTATCACTAATTCCAGTATTCTACATTTCGACTTCACCGTAAGTGGAAAGCCTTTAATGTCTGGCTGAAGAACATGCAGTCACTGAAGACAAATTTGTGCAAGAAATTTCTCAACGAACATTTATTCATACTCAATTACGTAAGTGACCGCTCATTCAATGACCCTGATAGCCACAGGTCATTAGATCAATTACGTAAGTGACCGCTCATTCAATGACCCTGATAGCCACAGGTCATCGATAACCTTTACAGCCACAGGTCATTTTATACCATCGTTATTATTTACTAGAAAAGCTATATGACTATAATTGTGTTATCGATGGTACACATAACACAGGAGACCTGGAACTGATTTCTAAATATAAACGACCAAATTGTTAAGATAAACGCATCGAGAAAATTTAACATTTTTATTTGAGTAAAATGGTTTGATTTCATGTTTGTGTGTGTATATGGATGTGTCTTAAGTATACGCTGATATCACGTGATCTTTAACATGTCAACAGACGCTAAGGCCGGCTATTTTCACGGTGGTCAGTCTGTGTTTGACCACTAGGCAACTCGAGATGTATGACGTCGACGACAAGATCTGCTACACACTGGAGTCATTTCTGGACACTCAGAAGACGCAGCTGAAAGAGGTGACCTTTGTTTGTGTACGTTGATGGGAATAAATATAGGTCAGGCACTTTGTTTTGAACAACAAAAGACTAGATCCGACTTACGGTATAAGTAGCTCTAATTGTAAGGAGTGAAAGATGTTGTATTTTCAAGGACAAACGAGTCGATATATTCAACTCACGAACATAATACAACACACAGTAGCGGGCATAGGGTACAACTGTATTAGACGCCCATGGTTACAACTGTATTAGACGCCCATGAGTACAACTGTATTAGACGCCCATGGGTACAACTGTATTAGACGCCCATGGGTACAATTTATTAGACGCCCATGGGTACAACTGTATTAGACGCCCATGGGTACAACTGTATTAGACGCCCATGGCTACAACTGTATTAGACGCCCATGGCTACAACTGTATTAGATGCCCATGGGTACAACTGTATTAGACGCCAATGGGTACAACTGTATTAGACGCCCATGGGTACAACTGTATTAGACAGCCATGGGTACAACTGTATTAGACGCCCATGGGTACAACTGTATTAGACGCCCATGGGTACAACTGTATTAGACGCCCATGATTTGACCCTTTGAGCTATGGACTCCTCTGAAATACACATCGACACACCAGAAACAAAATACTCCAATCAATACCTTTTGTCTGTCATCTCATTCATTAGCAACCAGCTACATACATTTATCTTCAACTTCCAGGTCAAGACCAGACTGGACAGGTTCCGTGATCTGGTCGCTGACACCGTGTATCACGCCTGCAGATCATGTCTGATTGAAGCAGGTTTCCTGCCAGACGATGACCCACTGTTCTTAGGTAAAGTGAGTCGAAAAGTTCATTAACTGTTCTGTGACATCCATATCCTGTCATGTTCTCATTCATTCTGTGACATCCATATCCTGTCATGTTCTCATTCATTCTGTGACATTCATATCCTGTCATGTTCTCATTCATTCTGTGACATTCATATCCTGTCATGTTCTCATTCATTCTGTGACATTCATATCCTGTCATATTCCCATTCATTCTGTGACATCCATCCAGTCAACAACAATGAGTATGGTGAATGCCCGGACGATGACGAACCAATGGTGTACACAATGCAGGCCAACAAGAGAGCCATCTGCAAGCGGCTGACCAAGTAAGACCAGCTGTGAAAACTATTGGCCTAACAATGAACTCCCTTTAATCTGTGTCTGTTGGTCTAAAAAGATTGATGAGTCAATTAATTTATTTATTCATACCTTACATCACCATCTGTCACTATTGTAATAAATTCCTGATGTATCCCTTCTATCTCTATAGTCTTATCTTCCATTTACATCACTATCTATCACTGTTTCAATATCTTTCATTTACAATACTATCTATCACTGCTTCAATGCATTCTAATTGCATCACCACCTGTCCACAGTTGTACTACCTCCTCGCTACATCAC
>JAGDYQ010000188.1:795909-893409 GCA_021962125.1 Bulinus truncatus | reverse complement strand
ATGTATGGCTTTGAAACTGTCTGTATACAATGAAGACTTATGTTTAACCAACTAACTAACTATATACATTTATATATGATGTGTGTCTGTTGACCAACTCCTTGTGTCCCTGTGATTAGGATGATGACCTTCCGTACCGGCCAATGATCATCACAGAGATGGTGCTGACCCCTAACTACCTATCCTTCTTTCCCGACATGCAACAGATCCTACAGTCCGTTGGCGATCTTGTGAAAAGTTGGCAAAACTGTGCCAAGGACATGGAGAACATGACCCCTGACCCCAAGTTTGACCCATTTACGAGGTGAGAGCCAAAGTACTGGTTGTCCATCTGTTGATAATGGGCTATTTTTCAGAGCATTGGGCTGCATTTCAGAAGCTTTGGGCTGAATTTAATGTGGGATACGGCTGATTTAATGTGGCATACGGCTGAATTAATGTGGGAGATGAAGTAATGTGGCATACGGCTGAATTAATGCGGCATTTAGATGAAGTAATGTTTTATTTGGCTTATTTATGTAGCATTGGGAGAGGTTTTGTGAAGGATAGACATAAGTAGCGACATTTGTTGTAACTGGATTTTGGTAGGGGTTGTAACTGGATTTTGGTAGAGGTTGTAACTGGATGTCGGGAAATGTTGTAACTGGATTTTGGTAGAGGTTGTAACTGGATTTTGGTAGAGGTTGTAACTGGATGTTGGTAGAGGTTGTACCTGGATGTTGGTAGAGGTTGTAACTGGATGTTGGTAGAGGTTGTAACTGGATGTTGGTAGAGGTTGTAACTGGATGTTGGTAGAGGTTGTAACTGGATGTTGGTAGAGGTTGTAACTGGATGTTGGTAGAGGTTGTAACTGGATGTTTGTAGAGGTTTAACTGGTTTGTAGTTGAGGAAAATTTATGTTCAAGCTTCAATTATTTATCATTGTTGTTGTTGTTTGTGTCCAGCCCATTGATCAACAATAAACAAGAGGAGAAAACATGTGGCGATGGACCAAATCTTAAGATGGTTCTCAAAATTGATCAAGTGTTCCAGCAGGGAATAGTAGACATAATGGTCAGTCACTGTTTTATAGTGGACATAATGGTCAGTCGCTGTTATTAATTTTATTCTGCCCAGTTTGCTTGTTTTGGTTGGCATGGCGAAGATTTGAGCTCACAATGATTTGTAAACCACTACAACTTTCTTTTTAATTATAATTATAAAACCTCATTTTAAAATGTATAGTTGCCTTACAACCTACTTATACGTTTAGATATTACGAGAGCTTCGATAGGTTTACAATTTGTACATTTTCTTTATAAAGTTTTTCTAAACAAACAGTGAAGTAGCAGATAATCATTGATTTGTCATTCAAGTTTGACATGGAAATGTTATTTTAAGATCTAATCCGCTTTGGTAAATTCTACTAAATGTTGTTGCTGTGTGTTTGCCATTTATTTAGTCTTGATGTTTTGAAGTTTCATGTGCATGGTGACGAAGAAATAGAGAAAAATCGGTTTAAACAATGGCTGATCCTTACATTCCGACAGTTTTGCACTAAACCTTTTAGTAAGTTTGATTTAAAGTAACCGATCAACTATTCTTCTAACTCAAGGTCAACTAGCAAATATTCGGATAATGCGCAGATGTGCATTATGTCTATTTACTCCTCTACTTCTCTTATTCTTACACAAACTACAAACACAAACCACAAACAGAAAACACAAACCACAAACACTAAAGACAAACCCAAACACAAATCATAAAGACCCACACACCAAACACATAAACGCCAAACACACACCACACACTCACGTACTCACGCACACACACATGCAGATGTTGTTGTGTCAATGAATATATTAGTGAGTGTTCTGTTGGTGATGAATATATTAGTAAGTGTTCTGTTGATGATGAATATATTAGTGAGTGTTCTGTTGATAATGAATATATTAGGGAGTGTTCTGTTAATGATGAAATATATTAGTGAGTGTTCTGTTGATGATTTATTTAAAAGGTAATCATGTATATTTCACTCTTTCCCAATCAAAGTTTTTCTATAGCGAGAAGGAATTACTTACCATTATCTATTTCTAAAATTATCTTAAATAAGCTGTGTTTATAGTAGAGAAGATTTCAACACAAAACTAAATAACAAACAATGATAACAACAAAACATCTTTGTATCGCATTGTAACAAAGAAATGTTTGTAAATATTTATCTTTTTAATTAAAAGACGGCTACAATTACACATTAAAACACATTTCCTTGTATATACCTCACGTATGTACACTCATTTAACATCAGGATACACAGATTCTAAATATATACACACATGACGTCATCATTTCAAGGGCATAGCATTTATCTCCCTTAGATAAATGTTCACTTGTTTATAAATCTTTCGCAAATGCTAAATATAGTGGCGAAAAACAAGTTGTAAAAAGTTTAACCAGTAAACTTGTTTTTTTTTTTAATATCTATTTCTAAATATTTCATAATAAACAAAAAAAGAAATACTTCCAAGATAAATATACAACTATAATTTGTAAAGGACGTTTTACAATCAATCATTGTTATTTTTCCTTTCAATAAATCTAACTTCATATTGCTGCGGACAGCATATTGCTCCTAATACTTCTTCTAGTGGGGTGAGCTCATTGTCCACGGCAGGTTTCAGCTGGAAGCGTTGCAAAACCCGCGAGAAAAACATAAAGAGTTCCATCTTGGCCATGGACTCACCCAAACACACTCTCCTGCCTAAAGAAAACGGAATAAACTCTTCCGGCTGCAGCAGGTTGCCGTGTTCGTCGAGGAACCTCTCTGGCCGGAACTTGTCCGGCTGCTCCCATATCGCGTGGTCATGTTGAACGGAGTCCAGATTTGGCAAGACGTGGCTCCCCACTGGGAAAACATACCCATGGGATTGAAACGCCTTTGTGACGACGCGAGGTGAGGCGAAGGGCGTTACACAGGCATGGCGTTGTGTCTCCATGACAACTGCATTCAGGTACGGAAGCCTGACCATGTCCTCCAGTTCAATTCTACGGTTCATTCCAACCTGTAACGAGATCTCTCGAAATATCTTTTCCTGTATCTCTGGGTAGTGCAACATGTACAAGAAAAACCACAAGATGTTACCGCTGGCTGTATCGGTGCCGGCTATAAACAGGTTGCGTATGACAGCTATCAGATTCTCTACATCCATATTAGTGGGTTTCCCTTCAAGTCTCTTTTTGTTCATTTTTGACAAGTAAAATGCAATGAAATTCTCCAGTTTGTCTGAATCCCGTTCCTGGATGGATCTCTGGATTATATCGATGTGTCTTTGTGAAAAGGTCGAATTAATTTCCTTGAAAATGGACACCAGCTCCTTGGCTTTGAACGAGTCACCTGGTAGGTGGTACAACCACGGGAACATGGTCAACAGGGGCAGGTTGGCGAAGTATTTCGTGGCCTTGCCCATGTTGTTGACCAGGCACGTGAAGTAAGGGTCATCGTGTTCGAACCTCCTGCCGACGATCATTGAACATATTATGTTGGACACACTGATAGTGGTCAGCAGCCGGACATCAATCGCCGCGCCCTTGTGACTGGCCAACTTGTCCAGGTAAACGGCCACTTCATCTTGGATCCTCTCTGCCATGACATTCTTCCCCAGGCCAAGATATCTCAAGATGGACAACGCAGCCTTTCTCTGCTCCTCCCAGTTTGCCCCGTTGGACTCGGCGATACCCTTGTTATGCTCACGAAGTATTTGACTCATGAATGAATGGGGTACTTCTTGCACACAGTCTGCATGATGGACTAAAACTTCCTTGAAGGCTGCATAGCCATTAACAACAATATAGTTTTGACCGGCGAAGTCGAGGCTGTAAACATCTCCCGCCGTCGCTCGCCACGCCCGCATTTTGAGACGACAGTTGCTGGTCATTTGACCCAAATGACCCAAGTAAAACCAAGGCGGCGATGGATAAGGTGGGGTACCTTCTGGTTTTGTTCTGCGTTTACCCGTCAGCAGGTAGACTACTAAGATGACAACTGCACATACTAATAAACACGGTGTTGCCTGCAACATTGTCGCTGGCGACGAGTGGACAGGTCAGCGGCTACAGATTTGAATAGGATGACCTCAACAGTTCACTAAAAGAAAATATTTTAAAGGTAAATTTCAACCGTTGGAGTAAAATACATCGTAATTGTACTGAAAGATGTTTTACCAACCAATTTCTTTCAATCGATCAGCCAAAGCAATATATGAAAAATAAATTAACATTCTGCGTTGGCTTCCATTTTTTTCAATTAATAGTAAAGAATTTTTCACTTCTTGTTTTTTCAATCAATTACTTTTAAAAAATACAAGAAACTATTTCAGAGTTTTGACTTAATCCCGTTACAAGAAACTATTTCAGAGTTTTGGTTTAATCCCGTTACAAGAAACTATTTCAGAGTTTTGGTTTAATCCCGTTACAAGAAACTATTTCAGAGTTTTGACTTAATCCCGTTACAAGAAACTATTTCAGAGTTTTGGTTTAATCCCGTTACAAGAAACTATTTCAGAGTTTTGACTTAATCCCGTTACAAGAAACTAATTAAGAGTTTTGGTTTAATCCCGTTACAAGAAACAATTTCAGAGTTTTTGGCTTAATCCCGTTACAAGAAACTATTTCAGAGTTTTGGTTTAATCCCGTTACAAGAAACTATTTCCAGAGTTTGACTTAATCCCGTTACAAGAAACTATTTCAGAGTTTTGGTTTAATCCCGTTACAAGAAACTATTTCCAGAGTTTTGACTTAATCCCGTTACAAGAAACTAATTCAGAGTTTTGGCTTAATCCCGTTACAAGAAACTATTTCAGAGTTTTGGTTTAATCCCGTTACAAGAAACTATTTCAGAGTTTTGACTTAATCCCGTTACAAGAAACTAATTCAGAGTTTTGGTTTAATCCCGTTACAAGAAACAATTTCAGAGTTTTTGGCTTAATCCCGTTACAAAAAATATTTCAGAGTTTTGGTTTAATCCCGTTACAAGAAACTATTTCAGAGTTTTTGGCTTAATCCCGTTACAAGAAACTATTTCAGAGTTTTGGCTTAATCCCGTTGATAACTCGCGTTCCATAAGTTTTGAAAAAAATTAAATACGAAAATTGTTTATTTTTTAATATCAGCTTCAAAAAAAAAATCATCCCGCGTACAATAATACAAATCAATACGGAAATAATTATTTGGAGCTCATTGACATAATTAGTCCAGTCAAGAAGAGTTCACATATGAGGTATACATAGAATATTAATTACAAAAAACGTGCCATTTATAAAATAATTACACATTCGGATAATTAAAAAAAGAAGTATTAACATTTTCGTCTAGTATTTTTTCCCAACTTTATTCTATTGACAAACTGACTTACAGCGAGCGGTTGTATCAGGATGTGCTTACCTTCTCCTCACAGAAACACCAAGTTTGCAGCTCCAGAGCTGCATCAGCAAAACATTCAAATACATTCTCAGATTTTTGTATAAGACATAATATTTAAAAATACATGGGATTCACGTGGGAGGGAGCGTTGTGGAGGGAGTTGGGGATGGGTTGAGGATGGGAAGGGGTATTATTTTTAAAAAAAGTACATACATATATTTATATTTTTTCCCCGGTCTTTAAAAGAAAATTCGCTGAACAGATATTCTTAGCCATGTTTTATAAATAGTTTCTAAAGGTGGTCTAAGCCCTGTCTTATAAATAGCCTCTAAAGGTGGTTTTGGTTTTAACAAACAATTTTTTATTTCTGACATTGGACTGGATAAAAGTTAGGACTCAGCTCAAAAAATTTGGTCCAGTTAAGGCACCAAGGTGAGACACTGGCTAATGATCTACTTTACCTCACGCCTTACCTGTTTCTAACCTTTGTCATTCCATGATTGTATCTTTTAGTTTTCTTTTCGAATTCTCCTAAGTTCAAGGGGGAAAAATTCTAATTGAATGTCTTTTTCTTTACGTCTTCAGCTTTATTTTTTTCAGCTTTGTTTACCATTTTATTTTTTAAAACAACAACAACAACAACAAACGATGCCACTTTGCCATGACCTTCGTTCGTTTCGCTTGCTTGATTTCATCTAAGAATTTTTTCCCACCGTGAGATCAAACGTAGCCTAAAAAAAGACATTTGGGCCCTAGACTTTCAATTGGGAAATTCCTGAGCGAAAGAAAAATAGTGAAGATCAAGACATAGATTGATAGATTGAGAAATAGTGAGAGATTGAAATAGAGGGATAATGGATACAATAAAGTAATGGTATGACGTCACCATTGACGTCATATTACATTTTTTAAGAGTCAAAACATTTTTGCTTTGTAATGAGTTTGTAAAAAATCATACATGTATTGGTGTTTTTCACTTTGTATCTGTGTGTGTATATGTTTGTCTTCATATGTATTTGTAGTTGTGTTCTCTCTGTGTGTGTATTTAAAAGTGTACATAATAGACAATAATAATATTCTGGCAATAATTAACATTCTGGCAATACTAACACTCTTTTTGCAGAATGAGATATCTATGGATTTAAAACACAAACTTTCATCTTTCTTTGTTACATCATTTTTCTATAGACATTTCAAATCACAAACATAATTATTTCGGATTTTGAGCTTTTAATTTTCTTTTGGAGTTCTAAATGGATATTAGTTTAATTAACAACCAAGTTTAAAGCGTTGCACTGCTCATAGCTTCTATCCTTCATGGCTTTCAAATATTTTCTTGTATAAAATAACGTCAATAAATCAAAACTTCGGTTGATAACAGATAAACAAGAGTAATGATAACAGTCATATACGTTCTAAGATGATACAAATTCCTTTTTTGGATTATCTGGCATTTATTTCATGGTATCCAACTTCTTGACTTTGTGTAAAATTTAAGTCTAGATAAAAATTTCTTTTTTGATGAGCATTGTTACATTTAGTTTAGTCTACTTGAGATCGTGAATAAAATTTAGTCTCCTGTTTTAACCGAATGTGTTCGTGTAGTTTACTTTGAAACATTGGCAACATGCTTATTATCAAATAGTATTCTTAGCCTGAGATGTTATCTATTTCCTTTTGTGAAGCTTATGACATTTTTGGTGTAATTAAAAGTTGTTGATTAGTCCTTATGAATTTAATTTTTTAACTGTGACCTGTGAACTTAGTCTCCATGTATTTTTGAGAAATAAGCAAAAGTCAAGAACATTGTTTAACCGATGCTGCATTTAATTTTCGAAGGCTGTTGTCTGCTAGACGTACTGAGTGTTCAACTTCGATAGTAAATTTAGAAATGTGTGCGCAGGTAGGCGTTAAATAGGTCGACTGAATGCAACACTGGTGACGTTCTAGAGCAATGTATATTCATGCGCTTGGCTAGTCGGAAAACTGTTTCTACCTCTGGGTTAGCTTCTAGATGATATTGTACACGTTCTATAAACTTTATCTGCCCATCTTGTGTCATGTTTTCATTACATAAATAAATGTAATCTAAAACTGAAATACCAATCCACTATATTTGACAGTAAATCAGTACTTTCATACTAAACGACTGTTAGCATTTCTGATTGAAAAAAGGCTTTAAGTAATGACGCTCCAGATAAAAACCCTGAAGATAATTTATAGATATTAAAGTCAATACAATTTTAGAATCCCTGAACTACGGCCTAACGTAATACGGTTCCTGACCTTCACCGCTACTGGTTTCCGGATGACTGTCTTCTGTTTGCTCTACATTACCCATGAACACCCCCCTCCCCCCCATAAGTCGTGCAACATGTTAAGGAGGGAACAAAACTGCATAATTATATAACATAAAAAACAAGCTGGCTCCATATAATACATATTATTATTTGTCGTGAATTACAGAATTTCCTTACCGGGAGGTGGGGGAAGGGGTCCTATCGTAAAATATATGCGTCATCGTTTTTTGAAATTTCTAGATTTTTCTTTGTCATTTTATTTTTTAAAATGCTTGAATAACAGTGATAAGCTAGAGCCACCATCTGCGGATGCGATCTTGGTCAAGTTAAATCCAGGTCAAGAATGTCACATTGTTCGTATGGTGAGCCGTGTGTCCCTGGTTCAAGTCCCAGGCAGAGGACAGAATCTGGACTAGCTCCTCATCTCAAGAATTGACGACAGCTCTAGGAATAAGTGGACTGACCAGACACAGGTGGACTGTACTGGACACATGTGGATTGTACTGGACACAGATGGACTGTACTGGATACAGGTGAACTGTACTGGACACAGGTGGACTTACTGGACACATGTGGATTGTAATGATAAGGTGAATTAAGCTGGCCACAGGTGGATTGTGCTGGACACAGGTGGACTGCACTGGACACAGGTGGACTGTACTGGATACAGGTGGACTGCACTGGACACAGGTGGACTGTACTGGATACAGGTGGATTGTGCTGGACACAGGTGGACTGCACTGGACACAGGTGGACTGTACTGGATACAGGTGAATCATGCTGGACACAGGTGGACTGCACTGGACACAGGTGGACTGTACTGGATACAGGTGGACGGTACTGGATACAGGTGAATCATGCTGGACACAGGTGGACTGCACTGGACACAGGTGGACTGTACTGGATACAGGTGAATCATGCTGGACACAGGTGGACTGCACTGGATACAGGTGAACTGTACTGGATACAGGTGGACCGACTGGACACAGATGGATTGTACTGGACACAGGTGTAATGTACTGGATACAGGTGGACTGTACTGGACACAAGTGGACTGTACTGGACACATGTGGATTGTACTGGACACAGGTGGACTGCACAGGACACAGGTGGACTGCACTGGACCCAGGTGAACTGCACTGGACACAGGTGGATTGTGCTGGACACAGGTGGACTGCACTGGACACAGGTGGACGGTAATGGACACAGGTGGACTTGACTGGACAGAAGTGGCCATAAATGACGGATGGAGTCGTTAACCTCATTTCATTTTTTATTTTCACAAATTTCCAGTTCAGACAGATTAAAGTAAGTTGTTGTGTGTCCTATTGTACTCTAGCAAATTCACTACTTCTCTATTTCTTCTTTGGAGATTAGTTGACTTTCTCTGATTCCATCAGGGCAGCCAGTAGGAGAGGAGGTGGGGATAACTTCACAAAACACTTTTTAGAATGTACACAAAATATGCCCTTCCTTCCCCTAACCCTCTTTTTCTTTTTCTGAACTTGAAATGGCGCCATTGGACCTTTGAGCACCCGACTCCACACCTCATTAAAACTATGACCTCCACCACAGCTGGTTGTTCTCTTGTCTATCCAGTTCCTCCAATTCTGATTACGTACAACAAGTTCGGCTTTTAATATTTTCTCGCTATCCAAATTGTATTTTTATTATTATTGTTCTTAACGTTTTCTCGCTGTGCGCTCTGGTTCACATTGACCTGTTGACCTCTTTCTTCTCTCCCTCTTTATCCCTTCCCATCTCCATACTTGGAAGGCGTTTAAGTTCATAAAGGTTTATTATTTTTAGAATTCTTACCTATTTTCTCTAAATTATCATTTTCCATATATCCTGGTAGGGAACGCACGGTGCAGGTTGTTAAAAATCACGACACAGTGTTAGTCACAGAGAAATGGCCAGTGTTAGTCACAGACAAATGACCAGTTCTAGTCACAGACAAATGACCAGTGCTAGTCACAGACAAATGACCAGTGCTAGTACCCGGCGAGACGAAAGAGACTGGGAACTGTCAAGCCCAGCCCTCGGCGATAAACGCTGATTGCTCTGTCAGCGGGAAGCCGAAAGTCATGGACCGCAGGTCACTGTTACCGGGTGTAGCCGAAAGCTCCCCGCCTGAGGTGGCCGGCACCAAGACTGACATAGGCAGGGCACTGCCAACGGGTGTAGCCGAAAGCTCCCCGCCTATGGTGCCCGGCGAGACAAAAGAGACTGGGAACTGTCAAGCCCAGCCCTCGGCGATAAACGCTGATTGCTCTGTCAGCGGGAAGCCGAAAGTTGAGGAGAGCAGGTCACTGTTACCGGGTGTAGCCGAAAGCTCCCCGCCTGAGGTGGCCGGCACCACAACTGACAAGCGAAGACTTGGGAAACGCTCTGGTAAGGCTCAATTCAGGATTGTCCACCTGAATGTCCGGGGTCTCATCCCCAAGAGCCTAGAAGTCGCAAAACTTTTGAACGAGAATGACGTGGATGTTGCAATGTTACAAGAGTGCATCCTTGGACTTAGGACGGTCCACATCACTGGCTATTCGTGCTTCCGTTGTGGGTGTAAGAACTGCAGGGGATTGGTGACCCTGGTCAGAAATACGCTAAATGCTCAGCCGAGCAGCGCCCACGGTCCACGCGGAAAAACGGATACGCTTGCGGTGGATGTTTATAAGGATGGGAGGAAGTACCATTGTGTCAACGTGTACAATCCCCCCCAAGACGGAGCTCAGTCTAATAACAGCTGAGGATACTCTGCTTGGCACCTTTGTATGTGGTGATTTCAACGCCATGTCTCCGGCATGGGGATATGAACGCACCGACGCGGCTGGCCGGAGGATTGAGGAGATTTGTAATATTACAAGTCTAGTTAGGTTGCAGGACCATGAGTCTGTACCCACCTTGCTGCACGGTGCGAGTGGGAGCGAAACGAGACCCGACTTAACACTCGTCTCGGCTGACCTGGCCTGTAACACCTCTTTCCGTGTACTAGATTGCATCGGTAGTGATCATAAACCCGTTCTCGTCTCAGTGGATATTCCTCCACCTGAGAGAAACCCAGGAGCTAAGCACAGGTGCTGGGTTTATTCAAAAGCAAATTGGGACGCCTTCAAGGCTGATGGAGACGCAGCCTTGGAGAGGGTAGATACCGAGTGTGGAACAGTCGACGTTGTTTACAAGGAGATCACTGAAGCGATCTTAGGTGCCGCACGTAGGACGATCCCAAAGAGCCTACCGAAACGTAAGTTCAGACCATTTTGGACTACAGCCCTTGCAAGGTTAGTTCGGCAAAGACAAGCCGCTCGTAAGAAAGCTTGTCGATTGAAAACGGCTGAGGCGCGCCGTGAGTACAATAAACTAACTGAGCAAGTAAAAAGGGCGTCTGCTGAGGCCAAAAAGCAGAAATGGACTGATACATGCGAGAAGTTGGATCTAAGGGAAAGCCAAAAGACGTGGAAATTACTGAAAGACTTGACACAGGCTGGGACTATCAGAACTGGCGCCCGTTGTAAACGGACACAGGCTTGACGGCTAGCGATAGCAAGAAGGCCGAAGTGCTTAACAAGCACTTTGCAGAGGTCAGCAAGTCGAGTAAGAAGAGTACACTGTCCAAGGCTTTGGATAAAGTCCGACGAGTCAAAGAGAAGGCTGAGTTTGGCACGGAAAATCGAGACACGTTCAGAGCCCCATTCTCTGCCAATGAACTGGCACACGCAGTCAGGAAGTATCGCATGAGAAAGGCCCCAGGCAGTGACTTGATCAGTAATGAGATGATCACACACCTCGGGGCAGCGGGACAAGCAAAGCTACTCCAGTTTGTCAATCGCACGTGGTTGACCGGAGAACTCCCTCAGAGGTGGAGGGACGCTGTCATAGTGCCGGTACTTAAAAAAGGGAAAAAGACTGACCAAGCAGAAAGCTACCGTCCTATCTCCCTCACTTCATGTGTTGGGAAAGTAGCAGAACGCATGGTCAACCGAAGGTTGATGTGGTTCCTAGAGGAAAAAGGTCTAATTACCCCAAAGCAAGGAGGCTTTCGGCGGGGTAAGAGTGCGATGGACATGGTCACGCTTCTCGTCCAAGCAATAGCCGACGGCTTTCAGAAAGCTGAGTCAACGGCGGTAGTTTTCCTAGATCTCAGGCAGGCTTACGATCGAGTCTGGCGACCAGGACTATTGTTGAAGCTACAGCGGTTGGGTGTCACCGCTGAGATGTACATTTGGTTACGCAGTTTCCTCAGTAATCGTACTATCACGACACGCGTTGGGAACAGCGTGTCGAGGAAACGGACCCTCGAACAGGGTCTCCCACAGGGCTCGGCCCTCAGTTGTACATTGTTCCTAGCTTTCATCAATGACCTGCCTGAGTTTCTGGGTTGTAAAAGCCTACTGTATGCCGACGACCTAGCGATCTGGAAGACCGGAAAGAGTGCCTCAGTCCTTGAGAGAGCACTCCAGAAGGACCTGACTACGGTCGGCTGTTATACTAGGATGTGGGGGGTAGAGATTAACGTCTCGAAGACCGTCTACTCGCTGTTTACTATGGGCACGAGTATCCTTAAGGAGCCATTTAGACTGGAGGTAGAGGGTGAGGTTCTTGCTCTGGAACCTAAGCCCAAGTACCTGGGAGTTACACTTGACAGAAAGCTTACTCTCTGCACACATCTTTCGGAGGTTGCCCGCTGCGCCTCTGATAGACTGAATATTGTCAAGAAGTTGGCGAGCATGTCCTGGGGGGCTCGAGCAGATGTCCTGAGGTGTCTGTACATGGGTGCAGTAAGGTCTCAGATAGATTACAGCCAGGTTGTGCAGGTCTATGGGTCAAAGTCCTCTTTAGAGGCCCTAGACGTTGTACAAAACCAGGCTCTCCGGCTGATCACAGGCACTTTCCGAACGGCACCCACAGCAGCGGTGGAAATCATGGCAAATGTGCCACCTCTGGGTATCCGTAGAGAGCAGGCCGTTATAATCGCGTATGAACGGTTTAAGCGGCAGGAGGAGACCTCGGTCCTAAGGGAGATGGTCGATGGCTGGGTGGAAAGGAAGCGACTCTCGATGCAGTCTTTCATGCACCACGCATTGAGACTTGCCTCCGAGATCAAGCTGCCGACTGACCGCCTAATGCTAGAGACAGTCTCTAAGGTCCCTCCTGGCGAGGCTTTCTACATGCCCGAGGTACGCACGACCCTGGTCGAAACCAATGCTGGGAACGCAAAGGATCGCCGAACCATCACGGATGTAGCTATGGAGACGATTGGAACCTATTCAGGGAACGCTATACTGGCCTATACTGATGCCTCTGTATCCAGTAGAGACGGCCGGACAAGCGCCTCGTTTGGGGTCCACATCACTCTCCCACAAACTGGCTTTGTGAAAGACCATGCTGGCCTATGTGGGTCGCTCTGTGCTTACGAGGCAGAGATGACAGCCATTACTGAGGCAGTGGACCACATAGGGGAGCTAATCGGTGAGGGTACTTCGCCTGCTCTGGACATTGTCATTCTCACTGACGCGCTCTCTGTTCTCCAAGCTGTAAAAGGGACAGGAGAATGGCTGCTTCTGCTGGAAGCCATGCTGATGGCAATACAGGGTCTTGTGTCCCAACACAACGTGCATGTGACCCTTCAATGGGTTCCCGGGCATGCGGACGTGCCCGGTAATGAAAGGGCAGACGGCATTCCCAAGGCAATAGTCCAGTCGACAGATTCCCAAGTGCTGCCCGTGAGTGCAAGAAAGAGCTCATTTGAGGCAGCACGTTCCATGATCTGCCTCTTTGGACAATCGAAGTGGTTCTCGGGCTGGGCTCATGGGGTGAACGGACTTAAGATCCGGCAAGTCCTAGAGCGGCCGTCCAAAACTGACCCGTGGTGGAAGCTTAGACGTGTCGAGCAGGCGCTAATTGCCCAGTTCCGTACTGGGCACTGTCCTATTGGCGCGTACTTTGGGAGGTTGAGGCCCAATAGCGACACCCTTTGCAGACACTGCAGGGAAGTGGAGGAAACCGTAGATCATTTGCTTTTCGAGTGCCCCGGACTGGCGGACCACAGGGTGGACCAGTCCGGAAGCTTGCTGGCCATCGGGCTCTATGGCAGTCTCCAGATGTTGAGAGACACAGCAAGTCTGATCTCACGGGCTCTAAGAGACTAAGTCTCAGCCCGCAGATAAAACTGAGAGAGTTCAAAGAGAGAGAGAGAGTCACAGACAAATGACCAGTGCTAGTCACCTAACACAAGGAAGGTGATTTCTATAATAAACGGTCTTTAGTTTGTTTCTGTGTGGTTTTTTAAATATCATTTCTAGATGACTGGATCACATTAGTTGTTACCTAGACATGAGTGACTTAATGTACCACATATTAGTTGTTAGTTAGACAGGAGTGACTTAATGTACCACATATTAGTTGTTAGACATGAGTGACTTAATGTACCACATATTATTCATCTGTACATAGGGAGAATGCATTCGTTAGGGAGACACTGGGAGAATTTAAAAAAGTAATATTTATGACTCACTCACTTAAACAAAATCATAACTGAGGCCACGGGACAGGCGTGCTGCTATCTTTGACCCTAACCCCCGGGACAGGCGTGCTGCTATCTTTGACCCTAACCCCCGCAACAGGCGTGCTGCTATCTTTGACATTAACCCCCGGGACAGGCACGCTGCTATCTTTGACCATAACCCCCGGGACAGGGGTGCTGCTATCTTTGACCATAACCCCCGGGACAGGCGTGCTGCTATCTTTGACCCTAACCCCCGGGACAGGCACGCTGCTATCTTTGACCCTAACCCCCGCAACAGGCGTGCTGCTATCTTTGACATTAACCCCCGGGACAGGCACGCTGCTATCTTTGACCATAACCCCCGGGACAGGGGTGCTGCTATCTTTGACCATAACCCCCGGGACAGGCGTGCTGCTATCTTTGACCCTAACCCCCGGGACAGGCGTGCTGCTATCTTTGACCCTAACCCCCGGGACAGGCGTGCTGCTATCTTTGACCCTAACCCCCGGGACAGGCGTGCTGCTATCTTTGACCCTAATCCCAGGGACAGGCGTGCTGCTATCTTTGACCCTAACCCCCGGGACAGGCACGCTGCTACCTTTGACCCTAACCCCCGGGACAGGCGTGCTGCTATCTTTGACCCTAACCCCCGGGACAGGCGTGCTGCTACCTTTGACCCTAACCCCAGGGACAGGCACGCTGCTACCTTTGACCCTAACCCCCGGGACAGGCACGCTGCTACCTTTGACCCTAACCCCGGGACAGGCGTGCTGCTATCTTTGACCCTAACCCCCCTTGACAGGCGTGGTGCTATCTTTGACCCTATCCCCCCGGGACATGGGGGTGTCTTGGTATGTGATTGGTCAGCTGGACCAAATACTCTTTAAACGGTCACTGAAACACTGGCCACTAAAACGATTAGCTATTTTGTTGTTCCTTTTTCGTTAACCTTAGATTGAAGATTTTTTGTGAATGAAAAACTTTGGGCCTATATCATCAGATTGAAGAAAAAAAACAACATATATTCCACTGTAGTTCACTAGATATTTTCACATTTTCTGTGTAGCATGAGTGTGTGCAAGTTTGTGTGTAGTTGGAGCGTTCAACGCGACGTTGTGACTGATGATGCTGCACGGTCCCTCGGTGGCTGCGGTCACGCTCGGTTCGCTGTTACCCACCTCCGCCCTTACCCCCGCCTCATTATCAGACTTGTTTTGTTGCACTCTGGTCTTTTCTAGGTCAGTGCAATGTCGATCAAACAAACAACCAACCCGTTGTCCTAGTTCACTTGTTACTATTGTACAGCCCGCCATCTTGACTTCTGGAAAGTTCTGACAAACAACCTTCGACTGCCGTGGAAATTTACTCAGCCAATTGCATCCATTTATTTTTGACCTCTCCACAGTTCACCAATTTCTGGAAGGTCACTGCAGCCCCATCATGCAAACACAAGTCACATTTATTACATCTCTCCCAGGGGCGTGTCCAGGCCGTTCTTACATCTCTATGGGCCCAAGGCAGAAACTTTCCGATATCATTTGAAGTTTAAGTTTTAGTTCATGTCTGGAATCAGCGCCAGATTTGATAAGAGTTTGGTCAGGATGGGATTAATGTCGGGAATCAGCACCAGAATTGATAAGAGTTTGTTCAGGAAGGGATTAATGTCGGGAATCCGTACCAGATTAGATACGAGTTTGCTCAGGAAGGGGTTAATGTTACCTCTTATTTTTCCAGCAGATCTGAGCGGTAAAATATATGAGTTGTGTGCAACTTAGGAAATGTAATTTGTGTGCGCAACATAGTAATATATTAGCCTAGTAATCGAAAATTGTGTGCGCAACCAGTGGCGTCACTAGGGGGTGCGGGGGGTGCGGACCGCACCGGGTGACACCCTCACGAGGGGTGACACCCGAATGCAAAATATCTAGTTTTAGGCCTATATTCTTAAAATAATTCAAAGCCGTATTTAATTTTTATAAATAAATAAAAATATCTCCGATTATTAACAGACACTGCGTACTTTTTATTATTAATTATTTTAACGCACTGGCTCCGGATACCTCTAAGATGAACTCTTATGATTTAAAGTTATTTTCTTTTCGCGGGAAATTGCATAACCGAGCCATTTTTTCTGATTATATATTAAAATTGTAGCTACAAATTGTAGAGACATATATTTTTTTTTCAGATTTTTTTTTCAGAATTAGGGTTAGGGATAGAGTGTGGAGCAATATCTATTGATGGTCCCCGAAAAAAAAAATATCTCCCATTATTAACAGTAAATGACGTCATCAACGTCTGCAGTAAATTAGAGTTCTCATTCATTCTGTTTACTGACGTCATCAAAGTTTGCTAGACGTATCCCGAAAAAAAAAATACGTAGTACGTCTTAGACGTATCCGGAGCCAGTGCGCTATTTTAATGAAATTATTGGTATGCTTACACTGACCTATAGATATCAATTATCGCTAAAATCCTGACCCCGGAAACGGAAAAAAAATAAAGTCGCGCATGCGCACATATATACGGTGTCTGAAGAAAAAATATGGAGACCGGGGTTGACACCATGAGTGACCGCACCGGGTGACACCAACCCTAGTGACGCCACTGTGCGCAACGTAGTAATATATTGGCCTAGTAAGCAACAATTGTGTGCGCTCTTTTTTACTTTTTTTTAAGCCCTCAGAGAGTCGTGTACAACTAAAGAGGAAAGGTTAAGGGTCACTTTAGGAAATGGGGGTTAGAGACTAGTTAGCCTTTCTATAAAAATAGCCATGAACGTGTCCATGATGTTGCAACTTATGAGATCCACATTATTCATTTTACATCGTTGTAAAGTTGACCAATTATTTACGATAACATTCTTCATTAATTTTTGTAAATGCGTTTAATTTTTTATATTCTTCCTGTCTTCAGTATTCAATGCTATATTCAAACATATTTTGCTGCTATGATTGCTACCATTCAAACATATATTGCTGATACGACTGCTAAAATTCAAACATATATTGCTGATACGACTGCTACAATTCAAACATATATTGCTGATATGATTGCTACCATTCAAATATTTATTGCTGATAAAACTGCTACAATTCAAACATATATTGCTGATATGATTGCTACCATTCAAACATTTATTGCTGCTATGATTGCTACCATTCAAACATTTATTGCTGCTATGATTGCTACCATTCAAACATTTATTGCTGCTATGATTGCTACCATTCAAACATTTATTGCTGATACGACTGCTACAATTCAAACATATATTGCTGATACGACTGCTACAATTCAAACATATATTGCTGATATGATTGCTACGATTCAAATATTTATTGCTGATAAAACTGCTACAATTCAAACATATATTGCTGATATGATTGCTACCATTCAAACATTTATTGCTGCTATGATTACTACCATTCAAACATATATTGCTGATACGACTGCTACAATTCAAACATATATTGCTGATACGACTGCTAAAATTCAAACATTTATTGCTGCTATGATTGCTACAATTCAAACATTTATTGCTGCTATGATTGCTACCATTCAAACATTTATTGCTGCTATGATTGCTACCATTCAAACATTTATTGCTGCTATGATTGCTACCATTCAAACATTTATTGCTGCTATGATTGCTACAATTCAAACATTTATTGCTGCTATGATTGCTACCATTCAAACATTTATTGCTGCTATGATTGCTACCATTCAAACATTTATTGCTGCTATGATTGCTACAATTCAAATATTTATTGCTGCTATGATTACTACCATTTAAACATTTATTGCTGCTATGATTGCTACAATTCAAACATTTATTGCTGCTATGATTGCTACAATTCAAACATTTATTGCCGCTATGATCACTACCATTTAAACATTTATTGCTGCTATCGGTGTGGCAGCAATTCAAAATCCGACATTTTTTCTACTTGGATAGAGCGGGGCACGAAAACTCACTTTGTCCCTGAGAATTACCACCCAATGCTACTCTTCTGTTTTGCCTCCCCCCCTCCACCCCCCTCCGCTCCCATCCCCTGTCCGGATCCATGTAACCCAAGTCGCACTCGTGACGTTTTACATTCGGGACTTCTATTTTTTTTCTCAGAATGTTGTGAGACGCAAATAATCAGTTCAAACAAAATCAGCGGGAAATTTTTTTTTGGGGGGGGGGGGGGGGGGGGGGAGGGGGGTGAGGTGTCTGGTAAAAACTCAGGAGATACGGGTTTCAAGCAGGGCGAGGGGGGGGGTGTCTTCGTGCGTCATTACATCGGCTTTACTTTAGTGACTTGGTGATTTGACGCAACAATAATTCATTAATTACTGAAGAAATATTACGAAGAGCGTCTTTCATTGTAATAAAATGTTTTTTTTTATATTAAATTGTCGAAATATTTCTTTGTATCATTAATTTTTGTTAATTAATGAAGAAGAAATAACTGAATGCACTGTCTCAGCCTCCTACAACATCAATGTCTTAATCTGTTTGGAACCATTGAAAGCTAATTTATTTCTTTGACTGAAAGAAAGTTTTCATTTTAAAAGATGGCTTAACTCTGTTTATTTCTACTGTCTGTCCATCAGAAGTGGATGAGCGAGGAGGGAGTTGAGAATTTCTTCTCAAAACTGACCCAACAGATGTGTACACACTACTACACACTACCATGTATGGTGTTGCATCGTGTACACACTACTACACACTACCATGTATGGTGTTGCATCGTGTACCTTGTCAGTTTACACACTTTACATTGGATGTTTATTTGCTCAGCAATAAATCACTTGATTGTCTATCTCATCTACCTCTCAACAATAAATCACTTGATTGTCTATCTCATCTATCTCTCAACAATAAATCACTTGATTGTCTATCTCATCTATCTCTCAACAATAAATCACTTGATTGTCTATCTCATCTATCTCTCAACAATAAATCACTTGATCGTCTCTTTCATCTCCCGGTTCGGCACAAGGTCAACAATGTCAAGGTCAATAATGTCAAGGTCAATAATGTCAAGGTCAATAATGTCTAGGTCAACAATGTCAAGGTCAAAAATGGCCGCATTTCTTTATTTGGAAAAAAAATCTTTAAAGAACCGCTTAATAGTTAATTACACGATGACGTCATGAAAAAATACAACAGACTTTATGGGAGCTGCATCAAAATGAAACCCCATTAGTCCATCATTCAGTCAGTCATATGTCCTACTTTGTACAAGTATCAATGTATCATGTGTCCTACTCTGTACAAGTATCAATGTATCATCTGTCCTACTCTGTACAAGTATCAATGTATCATCTGTCCTACTCTGTACAAGTATCAATGTATCATCTGTCCTACTCTGTACACGTATAAATGTATCATTTGTCCTACTCTGTACAAGTATCAATGTATCATCTGTCCTACTCTGTACAAGTATCAATATATCATCTGTCATACTCTGTACAAGTATCAATGTATCATCTGTCCTACTCTGTACAAGTACCAATGTATCTATCGCCTAACTGCTAGTTCTTCTGTCTGTCAGTCTGTTAAAGTTTACCATACGCAGAAACCACTAGAATTATTAAATAATAACAATTCTAATGACAGTACAGCCTGGGAAGAATTGAAAGGTTACAATGATTTAAATGTGTGTATGTGTGTGTGTGGGGGGGGGGGAGGGATTACCTGCACAAGGAAGTAAATTTGTTAAAAGAAAATTATATAGCTCAGTATTTCTATTTTTAGTCACACTTGCATGACGTCTTGTAAGTGATATGCCGTAATGGGTGAGAATCATTATTCAAATAATAAAAGTTATGGGGTCATCCTGCCATTTCGTGACTTCCGTGTTGATTAGGTCAGAGGTCAAAAGACTATTTTCATAAGTTGGTTGGAAACGTAAGAAGCTGGGAAATGACCTAATTGACTTGAACTTGATTTATGACTTTACAATAAGCTGCAGAGCTTTTGCTACTGTACTCAACAGTAATATGATATAATACCTTACATTAATACAGTTGACCAGTGGCTATAGCACAAAAAATAACATTGTATACACAATGTCCTCTGACTCCAACATTGTATACACAATATCCTCTGACTCCAACATTGTATACACAATGTCCTCTGACTCCAACATTGTATACACAATGTCCTCTGACTTCAACATTGTATACACAATGTCCTCTGACTCCACCATTGTATACACAATGTCCTCTGACTCCAACATTGTATACACAATGTCCTCTGACTCCTGTGAAGAAACGAAACAAATGATAATTATTTCAGTTTTCTCTCACTCTCAATTATAAAAGATCGACTAAACATATAACAAATAAACCGCACATTATGAAAATAACAATACAATTATTAAACATGTCATAAATAAACCACCAGGGTTGTTAACAATACTCTTAAATTGTATTGTCAATACCAATATCAACACTTCATGAAAATAGTATCGCCAATACCAATACAAATATTCAAGTAAAAATGTATTGCCAAAATCGATACCAATACAATACCAATACTTTTGAGAAAAAAAAAATATTATTTTAAATATAAAGAGTGCAAGTTTTTTTAAAGTTTTTATATAACTGACAGATCGATCAAAAAGAAATAAAGTTTTCTTTTCTGTCGTTCATTGAAACATTGAACAAATAGTTGATAGAAAGAAAGTAAATGAACGAAAGAATATAAGAATAACATTTATAGATACCGGCGCGCATAACAAAAACTTCAAAAGAGAATTAAACTTTAATTTTTCCTTCAACTCGCCAACCGTGGTTGTATTTGTGGGGAGGTGTGTGTTGTTAATATTGGTAGGGTTGATGGCTGTGATTAGTAGTAGTGATTGAATGTATGTAGATTACTTTTAAAACAATGTATTAAAATCGCTATTGTTTTTCTGCAATTTTTTTTTTGAGCAGTACAATTTTGATATTTTGATTTTTTTTTTCAAAACTGATAAACATATAAATAGTCGGGCTATTCAATTTGGTTTATGAATTGTAATTTTTTTTCATTTTGAATATTTTAAGATGCAAAGTAATTTTTTGTTAGAATACATTCTTAAAAAACCGATAGAAAAGTATTGGTATTGAGTATCGAAAATTTTTCGTTTAAAATGTATCGGCGATACACAAATCAATACTTGATACAAAAAGGATCGGCAATACAGCAACCAATACTAAAAAAATATTTCCGATACTGTATTGGCCGAAACCGATACTTCGATACTAAAAACCCTGTAAACCACACATTGTGACACTAACAATACAATTACTAAACATATAAGAAATAAACCACACTAACAATGCAATTACTCATATTGGCATTCTAATGTCATTACTAATAAAAGTATTTGTATTGATATACTTGTCTCCTTACTAATATAAGTATTTGTATTGATATACTTGTCTCCTTACTGATATAAGTATTTCAATTGACATACTAGTGACACTTATTAAAAGTATTTATAATTAAATTTTTCTGACATTACTGATGTAAGTAAGTACTTACATAACATGCCAGTTTATAATTTTACAACCTCGCATTACTTTAAACCCTTGAAATATTTACCATGACATTAGTTCAAACCTCCGGGGAAGAAACAGAATAGAATGCCAATACGTGCTGCCGCTAGCATGTCGGTCTCTTTCTCTACTACTTATGTAACATTTTGACGCACATAGTTAATGCACTCACGTGACAATTGACGCAGATACGCTACGATATAATGTAACGGATAACTCAGGTACAGGACGCGCTCATATGTCAGTGGAAGCAGTTTTCCAACACGTTTATGTAAAGGATAACTCACTCATGCGTCATCGGACATTGGATCGTGGCGCTCCTCGTGATAAAGACGGCAGATATTTTTCCAAGACTATTTGGATTCAAACACTGTCTGAATCCCATCTAAGTAAAAGCGTGTATTTTTAATATAAATGAACGCCTGCGATAGAGAGCGAATAAAATTTCAAGTGCCTGAAGAATTTAAATTTGATTAAGTAATCTGGTCATAAGCGAACCTAGGGTGTGGCAACTGGGGCCACTGTGGAAGACGTAAGCCCTGCCCTTGCATATTACTTCACATTAGCAAAACTAAACGATTCTTCCAGGCCCCCACATTGGACACTCACCTTGGGCCCAGTGTGTTGCTGAATGTACTCTATCACTTATGACGTATTCCTTTCATCCCCTTATATATATATGTATATATATATATCTATATATCTATATATATATATGTATATATATATATATATATATATATATATATATATATCTTAGTGCGTACATATGTCTGTGTGTGTGTATTATACTAGTGTGTGTTTGTGCGTATATTATACTAGTGTGTGTTTGTGCGTGTATTATACTAGTGTGTGTTTGTGTGTGTATTATACTAGTGTGTGTCTGTGTGTGTATTATACTAGTGTGTGTTTGTGCGTGTATTATACTAGTGGGTGTCTGTGTGGGTATTATACTAGTGTGTGTTTGTGCATGTATTATACTAGTGTGTGTTTGTGCATGTATTATACTAGTGTGTGTTTGTGCGTGTATTATACTAGTGTGTGTATTTGTGAATGTATTATACTAGTGTGTGTTTGTGCATGTATTATACTAGTGTATGTTTGTGCGTGTATTATACAAGTGTGTGTTTGTGTGTGTATTATACTAGTGTGTGTCTGTGTGTGTATTATACTAGTGTGTGTTTGTGTGTATTATACTAGTGTGGGTCTGTGTGTGTATTATACTAGTGTGTGTTTGTGTGTGTATTATACTAGTGTGTGTCTGTGTGTGTATTATACTAGTGTGTGTCTGTGTGTGTATTATACTAGTGTGTATTTGTGTATGTATTATACTAGTGTGTGTATTTGTGTGTGTATTATACTAGTGTGTGTCTGTGTATATATTATACTAGTGTGTATTATACTAGTGTGTATTATTCTAATGTGAATATTACTAATTGTGTATTATATTAGTGTATGTGTGTGTATATTATTCCAGTGTGTATATTGTACTAATGTATGTGTGTGTGTTGTTCTAATGTGTGCATTATACTAGTGTGTGTGTGTGTTATATAAGTGTGCATGGTGTTAAAGACGTGCAGTAGACCGACGCACAAAGACTGAAATCCTTGACCCAGCCATGCGATATTCTTAGACTGGATGAATGGGACGCGCGTGGGTGGACACGTTGCCAGTCAGCTGTGACCAGATCACAGCAACCACGACCCGTGCACCAGATTTTAGTTTGTGTGGAGCAAAACTATTTTTAAAAATGTATGGTACTCTTGAGGCGTCATAGGTTAGAAATTAAGTTCAATAAAACCTTTTTTTTTAAATCGCTGGCCTTCACCTTCGACAGTCAGTCGACTCAGTCAGGACGAGTATATGCGTCATATATATATATATATATATATATATATATATATATATATATATATAATTATATATTATATATATTACACTAGTATAATAGTATAATAGTATATAAATATATATATATATATATATATATATATATATATATATATATATATATATATATATTGCAAGCCATTTATTTGAAATCTATTAACAATGCCGGCTGTAAAGTGGTTGGAGCACTTTTTTAAGTCCAATTATTAAAACCTTTACAATGAATTTGTATTTAGGAACACATCCTGAATTTGTATTTTGGAACACATCCTAACACAGGACGCGCCTAGGGAAAATGTGCGTGTTACTTGTATTGCATAATAATCTTCATTTTTTTAAGATATGTTAATATTCTGATTTTTTTCAATAATTAGCCTTAACTCAGTTTCAACCCTTGAACCCATTATTTTAAACAAAATGAATTTAGTAAAAAAAAAAAATTACCTGCAGCAGTTTATGTCTTTTGATTTGTTATTAAAACTTTTGATTTGTTATTAAAACTTTTGATTTGTTATTAAAACTCTCATCTTTAGAAAAACATCGAGAAATCATTTTCCACCGCGGACAAGTATGCGTCCACCGTTGATAAACACAGAGAGTTCTACGCCAAGGATATAGTCTTCGATCTTAATCAAGTCCGTCCTTTGAAAAGTGAGTCAAACTGTGTGCAATACAGTCAAACTGTGTGCAATACAGTCAAACTTTGTGCAATACAGTCAAACTGTGTGTAATACAGTCAACGTGGACAATATAGTCAAACTGTGTGCAATACAGTCAAACTGTGTGCAATACAGTCAAACTGTTTGCAATATAGTCAAACTGTGTGCAATATAGTCAAACTGTGTGCAATACAGTCAAACTGTGTGCAATACAGTCAAACTGTGTGCAATACAGTCAAACTGTGTGCAATACAGTCAAACTATGTGCAATACAGTCAAACTGTGTGCAATATAGTCAAACTGTGTGCAATACAGTCAAACTGTGTGCAATACAGTCAAACTGTGTGCAATATAGTCAAACTGTGTGTAATACAGTCAAACTGTGTGCAATAAGTCAAACTGTGTGTAATACAGTCAAACTGTGTGCAATACAGTCAAACTAGAATTATACATAGTCTATGCAATAAAACATCACACTGCGATATAGTAAATATATACAATGTGATCAAACTGTGCAACTCAATATATTAAAATTTTACAGTATTGTTAAACAGTGCATTGTAGTCATATTCAGACTGTGCATTGTAAAAACAAATTGTGCAATAGATTCACACAATGCAGTATACACATTATTTGGTAAAAAACAAATAAAAATAAATACTTACATTTCAAAATGTAAGTAAAATCTTTACTTCTTGTCAATTTGACTTACATGCTGGGTTTACGGCGGTTTTATCTGAAAATACTTTAACCATCCGCTTGAAATGCGCTATAAAACAGATTTCGCGTTTTCATGATTTTAAGAATTATAATGGGTGCTGCCCAACACCTGTTTTGTTTTTGTCACTGGCAAGAAAAATCTACAATGAAAATGAAAAGGTCTTTGATTTTATGCAAACATTGAATTCGTCCGCGGCTCACCAGAGAGTGTGTGAAGTCCATGTAAGGATGAGATGAAATCTCTTAGATCCTATGAACCACTAATGGGACGGTTTTTATGGTTCCCTTCTTTCATCCCCACCATATACGATAGTGAAATGGCCATGGAGGCACCACGGGAGATATATCTGGAACTTTAGCCATGACCTAAAATATCCATTGGTCCTCATTGGAGATCGAACCAGGGACCATCAGGTCGACTTTCGAGCGCTTTACCACACGACCATCCGTATCCGTTCACCAGAGTGTCCCACGCCTCATTTTGAAAACCACTGCAGTAGAGATATGCAAACCACATTTCAAAACTATTATGTAATGTGAATGTAATACTTAAAAATAGTTTTAGGACATATGGAAATGTATATACCTTAGACTAGTGTGCTCAAACCATACAGATACATCATACACATGTATTCTATCCACAGATTCGATCGCACAGAGTGGTAGGTCATTTCTGTTCTTCGTTAGCGATTGTCATATAGAGCTGATAGTATTTTTACCAATGAGCATAGTTTGTAGCATAGCTTGTAGCATAGCTTGTAGCATAGTTTGTAGCATCGTATGTAGCATAGTTTGTAGCATAGTTTGTAGCATAGTTTGTAGCATAGTTTGTAGCATAGTTTGTAGCATAGTTTGTAGCATAGTTTGCTGTATAGTTTCCGAATTACTGAATATTATTTTACATTTTAGATTAAAGTTTACTTTAATTTAAGATATAATTTGTAGTATAAGTTATAAAATAATGTACAATGTGAAGTTTATAGGTAATGCATTTTGAAACATAGTTCAATGTATATTTTCTATTTCTTTTCTAGATCCCGGACTTTTCACAGACTTGATAGTAAAGTTCCACCAACAACATCGCATGGCCATGGCTATACCCGATAGACTCCCCCTGGGTTTCTTGTTGATAGACGCCCAAATGTTGAAGAAAACATTGATCCCAGCCCCCATAGAATGTCTCAAGGTAAGTCATAACCCTAACCCTAACCGCTCTATGTCCTAAAACAGATGTGAGTTTGACTCATCCATGTCCTACAATTGATTGGGGTTTAGCCCCTCCATGTCCTACAATTGATTGGGGTTTAGCCCTTCCATGTCCTACAATTGATTGGGGCTTAGTCCCTCCATGTCCTACAATTGATTGGGGTTTAGCCCCTCCATGTCCTACAAATGATTGGGGTTTAGCCCTTCCATGTCCTACAATTGATTGGGGTTTAGTCCCTCCATGTCCTACAATTGATTGGGGTTTAGCCCCTCCATGTCCTACAATTAATTGGAGTTTAGCCCCTCCATGTTCTACAATTTATCGGGGTTTAGTCCCTCCATGTCCTACAATTGATTTGGGTTTAGCCCCTCCATGTCCTACAATTGATTTGGGTTTAGCCCCTCTATGTCCTATAATTGATTGGGGTTGAATTATTCCTTGTATTAAAATTTATTGGAATGTACCATTTTCCATTGTTTTTTAAGTTTTTATACAATGAGGATCAAATATCTAACAATTTTTCAAATATGAAAGCTTTTGTCAAACTTAATTTATTAGTCAGTTTCAAATCGCAGGTGATTTAGCGACCAGCCACTCATTTGGATTAGTTTTATAGGAGTAGGAACATGTGTCTTGAAGACATGCATAATATCAGTTTCATTAGTTTTATAGGAGTAGGAACATGTGTCTTGAAGACATGCATATCAGTTACATTTGGATTAGTTTTATAGGAGTAGGAACATGTGTCTTGACTGCTTTACGGCAATATTTCTTAGATACTTAGTAAATACAAGACTTGATTATCTATTTAAATGCCCATATATTTAATCTAAACTTGATTATATATAGTTGTACCTGAAGTGTTACATGTGTATGTTGCCCACAGCAAATCCACAAATTCCTTCCCGTCATAGCCAAGAAAGCGATGGATGATATTCTGTTGACTCTTCAAGATGGCGCAGTTAAACTTCAGAACCAACCAACCTCGACTATGGAGTATGTTGCTTACCTTCAATTCATGGATGACTTCCAGCAGCAGGTGACATCCATCAGTACTCATTTGGCTCTCAATGCCGATCACATTTCTTCTTTTATTTCATTTGATTGTAAAACTTAAGGTAGCTCCTTAATATTTTTACCTGAAATTTGGCTGGATGTCCTTAGCTGGAACGAACGTCTAGTTATGTAAAAAACAACTAATTACTGTCTTCTCATACAGAACGATTTGGTGAGACTCGCACATTTTCCCCCTCCATTTAAAGAATTTGACTACTATTTCAGAATATTTCTTTCAACTATTTTGAGCGAATCATGACAGAAGACAACTTGTGCGGGGAAAAAATATTTATTACAGTACTTCAGAAAAGGGGAGATAAAAACGGTTATAAAGAAAATGAAGTTTAACGTTTCTAATGCTTTCCCCTTCTTTTATTTATCCCTTTTCCCCCAAGTCAATATTTTTGAAGAATAATTATTGAGATTATGGCAGATTTGTTTCTAATGACTTCACCAAATACAATTTTAATTTCCATTAATTTGTATCATTTTGATTTAAAAAAAAAAACTTTTCGTTTTTTTTCTCCCTGGCTAGATCGACAGCATGGAACTAAAGTCGATCATTGTCAAAGATCTGTACACACTGATTGATGAGTTTATGATTGGCAAGGCACCAGAGGATGCCGTGGTTTACTCAGTCAGTGGATATAAAATAACACATTTAGTAGAACAACAGATTTACTAGGACGACACATTTAGTAGAACAACAGATTTACTAGGACGACACATTTAGTAGAACAACAGATTTACTAGGACGACACATTTAGTAGAACAACAGATTTACTAGGACGACGCATTTAGTAGAACAACAGATTTACTAGGACGACGCATTTAGTAGAACAACAGATTTACTAGGACGACGCATTTAGTAGTACAGAAATACTTTAGTAGATTAAAAAAGAAAAAAGGCTTTAATTGTATAGAAATAATTGCAATGTACAGAAATGAATTAATGATAAAGAAAAAAGGCAAATTCATTTTACATTTATCATAATTTAAAAGTTAAAAAAAAAATAACGGTGCGAAAAAAACACAGATATGTCCATCAGTAATCGATTACATAAACAAATTATCAGTAGCATAAATATATCTTCCAAATTATTCATTCTAATTTATGTCTATCATTTGATTACTTCCATTTAGACAACTTAAAAGACTTTCATTCTAATGATGGTCTCATTCCGTCCCCAGACTATGGAGCCTATTATCTACAACTCCAAGAACTTAATTGACCGAGCTTTGTCTGGTCGCGACACTATCGTTGAGAGATTCAATAAGTGCGCAGAGAAGGACGGTCAAGAGTATTTGGCTGAAGCAAGGGACGTCTTTGAGAAGATGCAGGTAGAGTTGTATGAGACGTCTTTGAGAAGATGCAGTACTTATGTACTAGTATGTCTTAATATATATACCTGAGCTATGTGAAGGTCTAGTCCATTCCTTCAGACTTCCTGTTCTAATTTCTATCAAATCGGACACTATCGAGCCATCCAGTATGGCGCTTTTTCCTAGTGCCTACAAATATCTCTAAAAGTCTCTGCCTAGGCACCCCTTATATCTCTAAAAGTCTCTGCCTAAGCCCCTCTTACATCTCTAAATGTCTTTGCAATCACCAGAACCCAATGTTACTGGATCCTAAAGCCAACAGAGAAGAAATCCGTCAGTATGTGAACGATCTACTAGAACAAATGGAGCTGGTGCAGCAGAAAGCCAAGACACTCAAAGATCGTCAGAAAGAACTGAAGGTAAGATGTTTTGTTTGAAGGTAAGATGTTTTATTTGAAGGTTAGATGTTTTATTTGAAGGTAAGATGATTTATTTGAACGTAACATATTTTTTTTGAAGTTTATATATTTTATTTCAAGGTTAGATATTTTATTTGAAGGTTAGAAGTTTTATTTGAATGTTAGAAGTTTTTTTTAAGGTAAGAAGTTTTAATTTTTTCATTTTAACCTATGATTGAACAAATTTCTTGAAAAAAACATGCACGATATTATGTTGGTATGGTTAATATCAAATGTGGTTACTGAATTATTCCGGTATATGTATTTGTTGGTTATGCTACTAATTTTATTTGCTGTATACATTGTCTTCTTGTGTTTCCAGGTTGAAGTGACCAAGCTGGACTATCTTCATGAAGTTCAAACGGAACTAAAAATGAGGGACGTGATGTGGAGGTGTATTGATGAATGGGACAACATTGTGCTGAGGTGGATAGAGGTCAGTTACATTCGGATGATAGGGGGAAACAGAGGTGGACAGAAATGATAGTGTAAACAGATTTGGATTCTGTAAACGGTTAAACATTTTCCAATGTGTACAGAGCTGTACCAACTTGATGAGATATTTGTGGCTACGGTTCGGTCCGACCGAACCCGTATTTTTTTTTTCGGGTACCAGCCTTACTTATTATTGCATAGCGGCCGAGTCGCTGCACTGAGCTATATAACAACCTAATTTTTTTTTTCAGAATTTTTTTTTCAGGATTAGGGTTAGGGATAGGGTTAGGGATAGGGTTGGAGATAGGGTTAGGGATAGGGTTAGGGATAGGGTTAGAGATAGGGTTAGGGTTAGGGTGTGGAGCAATATTATCTATGGCTGGTACTCGAAGTAAAAAAAATACGGGTTCGGTCGGACCGAACCGTAACCACTGCCATTTGTTAATATAAAATGGATACATATCCTTGTTGCTGTGGACTCAACAAGAAGTCAAATACTAGCTGGGTCATTCCATGTCAACTCAACCAGAAGTTTGCTTTTATAATTCTATTGTTACTGTAAGCTAAATATTCTTTCACAATTCCAATGCCATTATATCTAATCTTACTTTCTAATTAAAAGGTTACTTGTAATCTAAATTTACTTCTGTAGACTCCTTTCATGAGCCTGGAGCCAGAAGAAGTGACAGCAACCACAATGAAGTACCTGAAGACTGTGCAGACGTTAGAGAAAGGTTTGCCGTCTAATGAAGTTGTCAGCATGCTGAAGAAAAAAGTTGAGGTCATGAGACAAAGAGTAAGAAGATATTTCCGTGGGCATAAAACTGTAATAACGATTAATGTATAATAATTTAATGGATGTTACATTTAGCAATGATAGTAAAAGTGATAAACGATTTTTATATAAATGTAGTGACATTTCTACCAACAAAGTTATAGATTCTCAAGTATATTACTGTAACAGGAAACTGTCATTTATAGTGTTTGAAAGAACTAATTGTGATATCCACATTAAACTAACTCATCTATTGTTTATGGTTGACTGGCGTGTGGGCTTACATGGGTTGGGGCGATAAAGGTTGGAATATGCAGGCTGCGTACGAACTGAGTGTTGGGTGAAGGGTGAGACCAGGTGATGGGTGAAAGGTCATTGTAGGTGAAAGTGGGCAGAAGAAGTTGACCACGTGAAAAGACAGAAGGTTGTTAATTGATTACACAGTTGTGTTAATTCATGAGTGTTAGAGTAGGAACGTTGGTGACTGTATTATATGTCGAGGATTTATTGTTATTTATTCCATAGTTCTATTGTGACTTGAATAGATTTAAGGTATACTATTGTGTTTTCATAAATAACATTTTTGATGTTTTCATATTATTGATTGTGGTGTATTAGGAGTTACGACTTTGTGAACAATGTATGCTCCGTATAAATCATGTACAAAACAACTAATTGTGATAAACTTATTTTATTTTTATCTGAAACTTATTATTTTATAGCGCGTGGTGTGATGGTCTATCTGTACGAGTCTCTTATAGCGCGTGGTGTGATGGTCAATTTATACGAGTCTCTTATAGCACGTGATGTGATGGTCATTTTGTACGAGTCTCTTATAGCACGTGGTGTGATGGTCATTTTGTACGAGTCTCTTACAGCACGTGGTGTGATGGTCATTTTCTATGAGTCGTTTCTAATAATACATATCTTTTTAAATCATTATGTAAGAATCGTACATTTTTAGACTGTGATCAACACATTTCATTGTGTCACGTAATTAGAACATATGAAATAAAACATAATAAAATGTATTTTAAAAAACACAAAATAGAAGCAGACAGAATCACAAATCAACATATAAACAGACAGTATCAAACATCAACATATAAACAGACAGTATCAAACATCAACATATAAACAGACAGTATCAAACATCAACAAATAAACAGACAGTATCAAACAGCAACATATAAACAGACAGTATCAAACAGCAACATATAAACAGACAGTATCAAACAGCAACATATAAACTGTGAATAACTTCTACCCGATGTACAGCTTCAGGTAATCACAGATATGAGAAACCCCCACCTTAAGAAACGACACTGGGACCTGATTCAGGAGGCCCTGAACTACAAGTTCATCAAAGACGAGCCTCTCACCCTTGGTTTGCTCATTGAGATCGACGCCTTCGACAAAGCTGACGTCATGATGGAGATATCGGGCATGGCGTCATCACAGGCTGCGTTAGAAGCTATTTTGAAAAAGGTGACGTATTTTTTAATTATAAACTCTACTTGAACATAGTCAGGATATGCCCGAAATTATTTCCGGCGGAGGGTGAGGTGGGGGGTGGGAAGGGATTTGAAATCTGACCACATGTCTGGTTCCCCCTCCCACTTGCTCATTAAGACCCGTCGGATACATTCCTATGCTATAAATAACTTGGGGTGGGTGTAGGCGTAGGGGCCCAATTGGTAGCCCAAACTGTGTGGGGATGTAGGCAGAGTACAATTCTACTTGGTTTCATTTTGTTGTTGTATGTGGATGTTTAGACTTGATGAGCCCACCATGCGGATGTTTAGACTTGATGAGCCCATCATGCGGATGTTTAGAATTGATGAGCCCACCATCAAGTAATATACAGATAAACGGTTCATTGATTCTACAACGTTATTTGTCGATGTTGGTTAGGAGGGTATGGAGAGTTAAAATGTTATAACTACACACTTGTATCCATTGGTTTCATACAGACTACACATTTGTATCCATTGGTTTCATACAGACTACACACTTGTATCCATTGGTTTCATACAGACTGCACAATTGTATCAATTGGTTTCATACAGACTACACACTTGTATCAACTGGTTTCAAATAGGCTACACACTTGTATCCATTGGTTTCATACATTATGAAAGATGTCAAATATTGGTATTTGGGTGGATCTCTTTAGTGTAAATGCCCTATACTGTCAATGTCATTTAGTGTAAATGCTCTATACTGTCAATGTCACCTAGTGTAAATGCTCTATACTGTCAATGTCATTTAGTGTAAATGCTCTATACTGTCAATGTCATTTAGTGTAAATGCTCTATACTGTCAATGTCATTTAGTGTAAATGCCCTATACTGTCAATGTCATTTAGTGTAAATGCCCTATACTGTCAATGTCATTTAGTGTAAATGCCCTATACTGTCAATGTCATTTAGTGTAAATGCCCTATACTGTCAATGTCATTTAGTGTAAATGCTCTATACTGTCAATGTCATTTAGTGTAAATGCCCTATACTGTCAATTTCATTTAGTATAAATGCCCTATACTGTCAATGTCACTTAGTGTAAATGCTCTATACTAGTGACATGTTTTACTTCAATAAATTAGATTGATTGTTTTATTCCCAATCAGGTTGTTGACTCATGGAAGCACGTAGAGTTTCCGGTTCTGCTTTACAAAGATCAGAAGGATGTTTACATTCTCGGCGGCACAGACGAGATCCAGCAGCTACTGGACGACAGCAACATCAACATCCAGACTGTCCAGTCCTCCCGGCACGTGGGACCCATCAAGACTAAAGTGGACGAATGGGCAGCCAGCCTGTCTTTGTTCAACAAGACATTGGTAAACTTTACCGAGTAGCCTACTCTGACACCATTTCGTAAATGTCTGTTGTTTTCCCTCAAATTTATGAATAATAAAACGTTTAAGGATTTTTAAAAGCAACCAGCAGCAACATCCATTGACATGTTTACCGTAATTTCATTCTATAGGAATCCTGGGTAACATGCCAGAGGACGTGGCTATATTTAGAATCCATCTTCAGTGCCCCTGACATTCAGAGACAGTTACCAGTAGAAGCCAAACTATTCATTGAGGTCGACCGATCCTATAAGGAAATTATGCGGCGCGTGAAGAAAACGCCGTTAGCAATACGCAATGGAACACAGCCAGGTCTGGAATGTTAAATGAATGAAATATTTAGTATTTTTGAAGAATGTCCATGAAAATATAACTCGCAAAGTTTGCACTCTACAAATATACGTATCTCTCAAACATTGATTAAATTACAGAGACAGACGGAAATATAGTCGGACGATTGGACAGACGGATGGATGGACAGACAGACTAACGGGCGAGGAGACAGAGGGGCGAATGGATGGACAGACAGACAGATGGACAGACATACGGACGGACGGATGGTCCTATGGATGGACACTATAAAGATATGTATACATGTTTATAGATCGTAAGGTAGAACAATTTATTGTTTAATTGACCTCTTCATATATAAAATTATGAATGATTCTTTATTGCGTTTTCTTTATTGAAAGTTTAACATAAAACTTTTCAATGTACTATTCATATTGTCTTTATTCTATTTACAATGTATTCTACACCCTACTGTGAGGTATTTAATATATTACGTTTATCACTGTGAAGGTATTTAATATATTATGTTTATCACTGTGAAGGTGTTTAATATATTACGTTTATCACTATGAAGGTAATTAATATATTACGTTTATTACTGTGAAGGTAATTAATATATTACGTTTATCACTGTGAAGGTAATTAATATATTACGTTTATCACTGTGAGGTATTGAATATATTACGTTTATCATTGTGAGGTATTTAATATATTACGTTTATCACTGTGAAGGTGATTAATATATTACGTTTATCACTGTGAAGGTAATTAATATATTACGTTTATCACTGTGAAGGACTCTGGGAGACGTTCGAGTACAACAATGAACTGTTGGATAAAATTCTTAAGTGTCTGGAAGCCTACCTTGAGACTAAACGAGTTGCTTTCCCCAGGTTGGTGACTTTAGAGATGTGTCACATTAATACTATCAGCCAACGGACATAATTATAATTTGTCTTAATATCATTTACTTCGTGTTTAGTGATCAATTTCACTTCCTTTAACCTTTGATTTCTACGCCGAAATTTTGATATTACATTATTGAAATAGATGGAGAATGAACAGGGTGTCATCGTCCACAAAATGATCCAGCGAGACTAGAAATATTAAGTCTTTACTAAATGATCATATGATTTATCAGACTAGAAATATTAAGTCTATACTAAATGATCATATGATTTATCAGTCTAGAGATATTAAGCCTATACTAAATGATGATATAATTTATCAGACTAGAAATATTAAGTCTATACTAAATGATCATATGATTTATCAGACTAGAAATATTAAGTCTATACTAAATGATCATATGATTTATCAGTCTAGAGATATTAAGCCTATACTAAATGATCATATGATTTATCAGACTAGAGATATTAAGTCTATACTAAATGATCATATGATTTATCAGACTAGAGATATTAAGCCTATACTAAATGATCATATGATTTATCAGACTAGAGATATTAAGCCTATACTGATCATATGATTTATCCCCGCCGGTTATATTTTATGAGTGATTCTATGATCCCTAGAGGATCTATTTTACTGATTGATTTTATGATTTATCTACGCAGATTCTATTTCCTATCTAATGATGAATTGCTGGAGATTCTGGCTCAGACCAGGAATCCTCTGGCTGTCCAGCCACACTTGAGGAAATGTTTCGATGCTATACATCGACTGGAATTTGGCATCGTTGAAGGACTTCCACTTGGTAACTTAAATTGTATTGTTTTTCGATGTGCCTGTTTGGATCTAAATTGACCAGAGATATGCTGACATAAAAATAAAGCTGTATATGAATAGTTCGTTGGTTAAATCATGTGTAGGCTATGTTGTATATTTTAATGTTGTAAACAATCTCTTCAGAGGAAGAAATACAGTATACTAATGATATATTAAGTATTTTAATGTTGTAAACAATCTGTTCAGAGGAAGAAATACAGTATACTAATGATATATTAAGTATTTTAATGTTGTAAACAATCTCTTCAGAGGAAGAAATACAGTATACTAATGATATATTAAGTATTTTAATGTTGTAAACAATCTCTTCAGAGTAAGAAATACAGTATACTAATGATATATTAAGTATTTTAATGTTGTAAACAATCTCTTCAGAGGAAGAAATACAGTATACTAATGATATATTAAGTATGATATCGCCAGAAGGAGAAAAAATTGGACTCGGCAAGGTCAGTAGTTTGTTTGTTTGCTGCGTGTCTGTGTTTACTGGACCATGATAGGTCATTGTGTCCCGTAGTCCAGTAGCTACCTGGCCTCCAGTGTTAATCTTTTGTTGTACATTTTTATATTGACCCCTATCACCAGTCGGCAGTGTGATCCCACGAGGACAGGCACCGTGGACATTGGACATGAATGATTTGGTGAATAGCATGATACCTGCTTACGACCTTTGAAGTTGAAATTCAAAGAAACTGTTCTATAACGTGACGCTGAAAGTGTTTAACCAGTTTAAAGAGTTTAAGATATTGAACAATAGATGGACAAACAAAAACTGGATATAATTAAACATTCTTTGTTGAATCTAAACATACCTTCAAGCATAAACATAACTTCAAATATAAACAAACCTTCAAGTATAAACATACCTACAAGTATAAACAAACCTTCAAGTATAAACATACCTACAAGTATAAACAAACCTTCAAGTATAAACATACCAACAAGTATAAACAAACCTTCAAGTATAAATATACCTTCAAGTATAAATATATCTTCAAGTATAAATATATCTTCAAGTATAAACAAACCGACAGGTATAAATTGGCATGTTGGCTGGACATTTTTATGAAATGAGACTTAACAATTTCTTTAATGTTTACCCTACGAACCCGCTAAAAACTTTTGTTTTCCTCACCCACCTGTTAATAAAAGAACGAAAAAAACCCATTATTCATTTCATATTTAGATTCCCAATTTTAATTTGCAGATCAAAAAGTTTGTAGATTACTATAACATAAAGGAATCAAGTAGTAACTATGAACAAAGGAATTCTACATCCATTCATGAAAAATTTAAAATTTGTTGCGAGCACCACTGCTCTAGATTAACTTGAACTGTCGCTGACATTGATTTTTAAGGGTTTAAAAGCCAGAGGCAATGTAGAGGACTGGCTGAGTAAAGTGGAGGAAGCCATGTTTGCCAGCATACGTCGACTGTGCAAGAAGTCCATCAAGGAGTACGAAACTATGTCTTTCCTCACCTGGATCATGTCCAACGCCTCACAGGTGAGTCAAGGCCTTCAACGCAAAATACTCCCTTGGAGAGGGGAGTAAAAATGCCCATTGTCAATGGATCACGTACTTTTCATTCTCTTAATTTTTTTTGGGCCAGAGCATACTAGTTTGATCGGGCAAAACATGGCCGCCGAAAGTAGCAAAATGGGTCCCGTAGGGTATCGTAATTTTCTACATAATGAGTTAGCAGTTGGTGTTTGTGTGTGCTTTGAGATTGTCATAGGCCCAAAAAACAGCTGGCAGCAGCCCTGAAACTATTGTACTGTTGATACGGCTCTGGAGTGACATGACATGGCTCTGGAGTGACTTATCATAGCTCTGGAGTGACATGACATGGCTCTGGAGTGACATGACATGGCTCTGGAGTGACTTGGCATAGCTCTGGAGTGACATGACATGGTTCTGGAGTGACTTGTCATAGCTCTGGAGTGACATGACATGGCTCTGGAGTGACATTACATGGCTCTGGAGTGACATGACATGGCTCTGGAGTAACATGACATGGCTCTGGAGTGACTTGTCATAGCTCTGGAGAGACTTGTCATAGCTCTGGAGAGACTTCATAGCTCTGGAGAGACTTGTCATAGCTCTGGAGAGACTTAACATGGCTCTGGGTGACATGACATGGCTCTGGAGTGACATGACATGGCTCTGGAGTGACATGACATGGCTCTGGAGTGACATGACATGGCTCTGGAGTGACTTGTGATAGCTCTGGAGTGACATGACATGGCTCTGGAGTGACTTGTCATAGCTCTGGAGTGACATGACATGGCTCTGGAGTGACTTGTCATAGCTCTGGAGAGACTTAACATGGCTCTGGGGTGACATGACATGTCTCTGGAGTGACATGACATGGCTCTGGAGAGACATGATATGGCTCTGGGATGGCATGATATGGCTCTGGAGTGACTTAACATGGCTCAGTAGTGCCATGATGTTTTAAAACCGCCACTTGTTTAATTCGCCAAAAAATCTCACCAGTAATAAAACGTTTCCACTGCTTGTTCAGGTTATTATTGTTTTCCCTGAAGTAATCTATGACATACCTGAAGTAATTTGTGGAGTACTCGTACTTGCACTGAAACATTTCTGTAAACAATAAATCATTATGTGTAATACTTTTGGGTATTCAGTTTAGATTTATCATTTTGAACCAAAGTCAAATTTCTGACTGCTTTCTGACTGCTCAGCGAACATGTCCACTCTCTAGGTCTGACTGACCTCAAGTGACACATTTTTAATACACACTCTTACAGACTCAAGTCCAGACAACTCTCTATAAGAGAGGGATTATTCCCCTTGGTGAATCACACGTAATAATGACACTTGACGTAACTGGATCAAATTCATTCAGTGGGAATTTCAGATTAAAAGACATTCGCTCGTCGTGCTTCAAATACAACTGGAAGATTGTTTATCAAAACAAAATTTCTGACCGATAGATGATGTAGTGACTAAATACTTGACGAAATAGACTTGATACATTTTCTTTTCTTGGTATTGAAGATGCATTCCCCATAAATGTTTCTATCTTGGTATATCAGATGTACTTAAAGATAAATGTTTGCAATACCCAACAAGTTGTCTGTATTATGATATCTAGGTTGTACTCACCATATGTCAAATGATGTGGACACGTGACGTCACGGCCATTCTCCGAGATGGCAGAACTGTTCTGAGGAGTATGAGAGACTTTGAACAGAGGAGTTTTTCGGTAATACTGTAGCACATATTGCCAGTCCCACAGTGTAGACCATTTCTATAGAACTACAGTAAGACCAGGTGTATAGAGCTAGTCTTTTTTTCTTTACGAAGGAACTGAATCTATTGGCTGGCGCTGTCAGAGGGGAACTGCCCAAACTTGCCCGCGCCACACTTTGTGCCCTGATAACTATCAACGTCCATGCGCGAGACATCATCACAGAAATGGTGAAAAAACAGGTTTGACTATATCTAGTTGGCATCTTATGACTTTGTTTGACTATAGCTAGTTGGCATCTTATGACTTTGTTTGACTATATCTAGTTGGCATCTAATGATTTTGTTTGACTAAATCTAGTTGGCATCTAATGATTTTGGTAGGAATACTGAGAGAGGAAAGGGGAAGGAAAGAGCCAACTCTTATTCATAGGTGAACTAGACCATCACCCAACTCCCCTCCATAGACGTAAAATTATAAAAATTCTTGTAACATCTCTTGTAGAGGCCTGGTGCTCTACATCTCTATGTGAGATGCCGGTTTCTGCTGACTATTCTGTAGAATTCGATTCCATTCCTAAAATCGTGTCAGGATGAAAGAGTATTAAATGTACGTGCGCCATATCCATCATTTCTTTTTACGCTGCCTCACCTTTTGTCTAATTCCAGCCTTTTATGTGTGTTCCTGGTAATGGAGAATAAACTTCTTTGTGTGGTTCGTGTCCCTGGTTATTGAATTCAGCTAAATCTAAGGCCATCTGAACTATTTGTAGTAGCCTTCTAATAATTTAAATACATTTTCTTCAATGTCATGAAACATTTCCTAGCTAATGGCAGTGGTCCTTAAAATACAGGTATCGGAGTTGCTAAGTTTTGACTGGCAGAAACAACTGAGGTATTACTGGAATGTGGAGGTAGACAACTGTGTGGTCTGCATGTCTAATGCTGTCTACACGTATGGGTACGAGTATCTCGGAGCGTGTCCTAGACTGGTCATCACGCCCCTCACAGTGAGTAGTTCAATCATGTTTTTAGATGCGTAAATTGTCCCTGACACAAACACAGCTTTAGGGGCCTTATTTCGCCCCTCACAGTGAGTAGTTAAACATTTCAATTTTGAGGGCCTCATTTCGTCCCTCACAGCTATTAGTAATACAGCACAGCTCTAGGGGCCTCATTTCGCCCCTCACAGCTAGTAATAATACAACACAGCTCTAGGGGCCTTATTTCGCCCCTCACAGCGAATAGTAAAACAACATTTATCGTTGGTCCTGACTTCGCCCCCCATAGCGAATAGTAAAGCAACATAGTTCTGGGAGCCTAATTTCGCAACCTCACAGCGAATAATAAAACAACACAGTTCTAAGAGCGACTAATTAGGTCCTTATTAATTTTTCATGCAGGCCCGATTTATTGTATTATGCATGACCTACTTAATGTTTCATGCAGACCCGATTTATTGTACTATGCATGACCTACTTAATGTTTCATGCAGACCCGATCTATTTTATTATGCATGACCTACTTAATGTTTCATGCAGACCCGATTTATTGTATTATGTATGACCTACTTAATGTTTCATGCAGGCCCTATTTATTATATTATGCAGGTCCTAATTATTGTATTATTTATGTATGACCTACTTAAAGTTTTATGCAAGACCTAATTATTGTTTCATGTTCACCCTAGTAACTGTTTCCATTCTTATATTTTTATGATGCTCTTTTTTATTGCTTACTATTTACCACACAGGACAGATGCTACCTTTGTCTAATGGGGGCACTACAGCTTGACTTGGGGGGAGCCCCCGCTGGCCCGGCTGGCACTGGTAAAACAGAAACAACCAAAGACCTGGCTAAAGCACTAGCCATACAATGTGTGGTCTTCAATTGTTCGGACAGTCTGGACTACAGGGTAGGTAGCTGCTGAGATCTTTCTCATTTTTCTAGAAATGTGTGCCAGGAAACCATTTGAAAAATTAACACAATACGTAGTTTATATAAATAATGATAGTATAGATAGTGTGCCGTTTTATTGTTGATTTGATATAGATATGTGCGTTTATTTCTCTCGTTAAATATCAATGATGGTGGTGTTTTCTCGTCGTTAAATATCAATGATGGTGGTGTTTTCTCGTCGTTAAATATCAATGATGGTGGTGTTTTCTCGTCGTTAAATATCAATGATGGTGGTATTTTCTTGACTTAAATATAGATGATGGGTGGTTTTTTCTCTGGATTGGCTCAATCTGGCGCGTGGTGTTGTTTTGACGAGTTTAATAGAATCAACATAGAAGTTCTGTCTGTCATCGCCCAACAACTTATTACCATCCGAAATGCAAAAATTGCCAAGGTAAAAGATCATTAGAGGTCCACACGTTTTATTTTGTTTTTTATTATGTTAATTTGAATTAATAAACCTATCCCAGCAGCCTACTGTTTGAGTGTTGATCGCTGTCATTATAAGACATAAAGGAAGATAACAGTTTAATCTCTTGCATCCAGCTCATAACCCATTCCAAACCGTTTCAATTCTTGCTTAAACTAACCAACTTCTTACCATTTCATTCATTGCCTCAAGCTGACAAAAACTGCTAACAGTTTCATATCCTGTGTCTAGCTGATAACAAACTATTAACAGTTTCATATCTTGCCTCCAGCTCAGCAGGTTCATGTTTGAAGGTCGAGAGATCAAACTGATCCCCACCTGCGCTGCTTTCATAACAATGAACCCAGGCTATGCTGGACGTACGGAGCTGCCAGACAACTTGCAGGCACTGTTTCGACCAATCTCTATGATGGTGCCTGACTATGGTACGTGTTTTTTCGACCCATCTCTATGATGGTGCCTGACTATGGTACGTGTTTCGACCCATCTCTATTATGGTGTTTGACTATGGTACGTGTTTCGACCCATCTCTATTATGATGCCTGACTATGGTACGTGTTTCAAACCATCTCTATTATGGTGTCTGACTATGGTACGTGTTTCGACCCATCTCTATTATGATGCCTGACTATGGTACGTGTTTCGACCCATCTCTATTATGGTGCCTGACTATGGTACGTGTTTCGACCCATCTCTATGATGGTGTCTGACTATGGTACGTGTTTCGACCCATCTCTATGATGGTGCCTGACTATGGTACGTGTTTCGACCCATCTCTATGATGGTGTTTTCTTGAGAGATGTTTCTACGACTGAATAACAATCTTACGATGCTTATGGTAAATTTCTGAACGCTTTTTCATTTTTGCATTTTGTATGCAGGTCTTATTGCTGAGGTCATTCTGTATTCTGAAGGCTTTGAGTCTTCCAGGACGTTAGCTAAAAAAATGGTTCAGATGTATAAGTTGTGTAGTGAACAGCTTTCTCAACAAGACCACTATGACTTCGGTAAGTCTTTTTTATTTCATAGTTAGTTATTTCTCAATTCTCTGATCAGAATGTACTGCAGTGGTTAAATGCAGTCATGCCATTTTTTTTAGAATACATTTATGGTATCCTTCTTCGAGAGTTTTTCTGAAGATTATCTTATTACGTCATTAAATTTAGGTACTGTAATGTAGATAACAAGTCACGATAAAAAGAGTTTTTAAAACTAAACGTTTTCTAGAATATATTTCTTTTTTTTATTTTGCAATAAATTTTAATCTTATGAAATTTAATCAAGCAATCTTTATTTATTTTGTTCACACTTGTTTAGTTTCATATACATTGTATACAGTTATGGTATATTTACATGTATATATGAATAGGCTACTCTTCCCATATGGCAATTTAAATTAATAAAAGTTAAAGTAATTAGTTTTTAGCCAAACTATTTGTTTACAGCTATACATTGTATTTTTAGCACACATGTAACAAATGAGAATGCACAATACTACAGATATAACTTATTTATACACATTTATTTGCAGTGGTTTAGTTCCAATCTCGAACAATAAACCAAATACTCTTTTGTCCACTTAGCAAGATTTTAATAAATAAAAAAGTCACTTTAAGTAAATGTTAATACACGAACTCAGTGGTTCACAGTCTGGTCGCGAGTAAATTTTATGTGTGTTGCGAGACAATTTCAATTGAGAACCCATGTGTATATAATTTCTCGATATTTTACAATTCTAAAAGTGTGTTAGTCTGCCCAGTACAATGGAAAAATCTAAGTACAAAATAAACAATGTTTTTGTTGCTTTTAAGTTTTTTCCAGTTTTCCTTTACAGCTGCGTCGCAATAAAAGACCAGTTTTTCATAGATGGTCGCAATAACAGACCAGTTTTTCATAGATGGTCGCAATAGCAGACCAGTTTTTCATAGATACGTCTTGAGGCTTAAACGTTAGATAACTACTGCGCTAATTCTTTTCGTCAATACAATTATTCAACATATTGGCCTTAAGATTTCAATGAAACAAGACAGGGGCATTCATGTCTATCTCTTACATTCGCTAGGTATGCGCGCCGTCAAGTCTGTACTTGTCATGGCCGGAACTCTGAAACGACAGAATCCGGACAAACCAGAGGATGTCGTTCTCATTCGGGCACTTAGAGACAGCAACCTTCCGAAATTTCTCGCCAATGATGCTAAACTGTTTCAGGTAAAATGACTGACCCACATATTATGGGTGTTTAAAACAGGGCGACTGTAGAGAAATAAAGCGGGTTAGAAAGAAAAAAAGTTATTGCCAAATTGGCGTTCTGCTAAGGAGGGTTCGATATAATAATAGTTTGTTGTTTTCAACATATGTCACTGACCATGTTTTACCAGGGATAACAGCTGTACGTCTTGAAACCAGTAAACACTTTCATACAGTGAAACAAAACGATCAAGCCGAGATATTGTTTATAAATGTCATCACACTAGCCATGAACTGCCGAGATGGTTTTCTTAGTTCTTTTCAAACTGAACTTATAGAAGTAAATTATGTCATACCATGAAATTTTTTTTTTATTATTGAATGTTGATAAACATGATGTTTTTATATTCAATGTCAATAAATACATTCATAAATTTACCCAATTCGTGATTTTTAGATGACCTAGTAATCAGGTATTTCCTGTAAGAGAGTCATTGTAACAACATTCTACCCACTCTCTAAGGAAAATTATTAGAATACACGATCAGAGTATTGATTCAACTAGTTGCTTACGTAGCTGTATGTTTCTCTTCTCTCAGTTTAGATAGCTGTATGTTTCTCTTCTCTCAGTTAAGATAGCTGTATGTTTCTCTTCTCTCAGTTTAGATAGCTGTCTCTTTCCTCTTTAATTGTTTAAGTAGTTGTACGTCTATCTCCTCTTTATATGTTTACGTAGCTGTATGTTTCTCTTCTATCTGTTTACTTAACTGCTTGTGTATCTCCTATCTAGGCGATTCTTTCTGATTTGTTTCCTGGGGTGAACATCCCAGAACACGACTATGGTCAGCTAAAAGATGAGATTATCCTCGTCCAGAATGATATGAGACTTCAGATGGTGGACACACAGATAGTGAAAGTCATCCAACTACTCGAGACTATGATCGTCCGTCATGGTGTTATGTTGGTCGGACCCACGGGGGGTGGGAAGACAACAATATATAGAGTAAGTCTTTCATCCAGCCATTGTCACATACATATACAGAGTAAGTCTTTCATCCAGCCATTGTCACATACATATACAGAGTAAGTCTTTCATCCAGCCATGGTCACATACATATATAGAGTAAGTCTTAGGGCCAAGAAGGGAAACTTTACTTTTTTTTTTTACTTAATAGAATTTCAGTATCAGAATTATATTACGCTATACAATAATTTTTTTAGAATATAATATATTACAATATATCAAAAATATATTAAATGTGTGTGTGAGTGCGAGCATTTGTGTTAATTTTCTGTTTCATAGTAAAAAATGTATGTGTACTAGCTGTACCCTGCTAAAACCTTTGCACACAGTTACATCACGTTAGGCTAGATTATTTTTAGTTTCGGGCAGATCCGATTTTTTCTTGATTGTATTTTAAACTGGAATTCTGTTGTGGACAGTATTTGTGTTTTTCTGTTTCATAGTTTCAGTCAGTGTATGTGTATATGTGTGTGTGTGTGTTTTTTTTTTTTGTGTGGTCTGTTTATTTTTTCTCAGCAATCCTTTGTTTCAATTTCTATTCATTTAGATCCTGGAGAGAACTCTGACCAATCTGTTCAATAAAGGCGTGGACAATGATTTCTATCAGCCAGTCCACGTGTACATTCTGAACCCAAAGTCCATCGCAATGAACGAACTGTACGGGGGAGTGGACAAACAGACCATGGAATGGAAAGATGGACTCATGGGCCTGACTGTGAGATTCTGTGTCAATGTAAGAATCATGTCCATGAATCATGGCTGTTTGAACCCCTGGACCCAACGACTCTCTAGCCCTTATCCAGAGGCGGTTTTAACGGCAGGCATGTACCATTGGTCATGATTTATGAAGGGGTCCCAAAAAAACCGCTGTTTGATAGCTAAATACATTTTTTTCTCGCACCTCTCATTTAAAAGGGGTTCTTATTTTCTTCTGTGCCTAGGCCCCAACAACTCCAGTCAGTTCCCCGCACTAGTTGTAGGCCATCTACCACTCGACCAGCGGCCCAACCACTCCAGCCAGTTCCCCGCACTAGTTGTAGGCCATCTACCACTCGACCAGCGGCCCAGCCACTCCAGCCAGTTCCCCGCACTAGTTGTAGGCCATCTACCACTCGACCAGCGGCCCAGCCACTCCAGCCAGTTCCCCGCACTAGTTATAGGCCATCTACCACTCGACCAGCGGCTCATATTGTGGTAATGACAGCTCCGAATTAAATCAGTTAAATCTTACACATATGACTTTATGGAAAAGTGTTTGTACTTTTATTTATAGTCTTGGGTTAATGATGAATGCAACATAGAACCTCTATAGGGAAGTGTTAGGGTATTGGACAGTGAAAACCTCTATTGGGTATTAGTGTTAAACCTCTATTGTGCAGTGTCAAACCTCTATTGTGCAATGTTAAACCGCTATTGTGCAGCGTTAAACCTCTATTGTGCTGTGTTAAACCGCTATTGTGCAGTGTTATAATATGTTTATTTGGATAATCAAATGCAGTTTGATTACGTGCAGATAACTGAAAAGGTTAATTTCAAAGTAAAAGGATGCAATGACTAAGCAGCTTACGTCACTAATTGTTATCCTCCAATGCAGTTGCTTCTTATGGCAACACACTTAGTGAAGCAATTACTCTAGTAGTGTGTTCAATTGCCCTCTGGATTCATTTATATATTTTGATACCCAGTCTTGCCATGGTTAGCATGTAGAAACATTGTTATTGGATCGCGAAAAACAAACCATCCTTTGACTCTATTTCTACTAAGCGTGTTAAAATTGTTTTCTCCTGTTACAGGACACAACCAAAGATCACCAGTGGATAGTATGCGACGGTCCGGTGGATGCGCTGTGGATAGAGAACATGAACACCGTCCTGGATGATAACAAGATGCTGTGCCTGGCCAACAGTGAGCGAATCAAGTTCACGCCTTACATACACATGGTCTTCGAGGTGCAGGACTTGGCAGTAGCATCGCCAGCCACTGTCAGCAGGTAGGTCACTCACACAAGTAGGCTGGCTACCTGATATTTAGTCAATAGTACAATATGTGGGTTATGCCACTCATGTTTTCTGACAGTCATTGGTACAATATCTGGTACTTGAAAACAAGAGAGTGAGCTATATATATATATATATATATATATATATATATATATATATATATATATATATAAATATATATATATATATATATATAAATATATATATATATATATATATATATATAAATATATATATATATATATATATATATATATATAAATATATATATATATATATATATATATATATATAATGACCATTCATGTCATGTTTAGCTAGGTTAGCTGCCGCTATTTATAGTATGGTGTATATATTCAGTATTTATTCATTATTTTTACTGTGGATGGTATACTTCTGTAATGTATATTATTGATTGCAGTATTGCCAGTTTTGCCAGTCTCTTCGGAGTTTTGTTTTGTTATTTATTACTTTTATATATACTATTATTTCATTACTGTAATTTTTAGTCTTAAGATTTTGAAACACATGTTTCTTGTTATAATGATGTATTAGTTTTGTTTTTAGCACTAGTAATTTTGTTCTAACCCATCCTAACAGGTGTGGCATGGTTTATGTTGATCCGGAAGAACTCAAGTGGTTGCCCTATGTCAAAACCTGGCTGAGTAAATGGGGTAAACAAATGTCTCCGGAGGCCCCAGGGTACCTTTTAAAACTGTTTGAGAATTACGTGGAAGACGGTTTAAATTTTGTGGCCAAAAAGTGTACTCAGGCCATTAAGCAGGTTGGGGCTATTTTTTTTAAAATCATTTTTATTGTTACTGCTGTTATTTTATGTTACTACTGTTATTTTATCGTTACTGCTGTTATTTTATCGTTACTGCTGTTATTTTATCGTTACTACTGGTATTTTATCATTACTACTGGTATTTTGTGGGACGGATGGCCGAGTGGTGTAGATACTCGACTGTCGACTTGAGAGTCCTGGGTTCGATCCTCGGTGAGGCCCATAGAATTTTTTCAGGTGAAATTTGGTGCAAAGTCGTCCCACAAGTCCACCCAGCTTTAAATGGGTACCCGACTTTAAGTTGGGGAAGTAAAGGCGGCTGGGCGTTGTGCTAACCACACAATCCCTTCATATGCCGAGGTTATAGAAACAGATGAATTCTACACTTCATCTAGCCCCGAAGGCCCGTTAGGGCCAAGAAGGGAACTTTACTTTTTTACTGTTATTTTATCGATACTAATGTTATTTTATCGTTACTAATGTTATTTTATCGTTACTAATGTATTTTATCGTTACTGCTGTTATTTTATCGTTACTAATGTTATTTTATCGTTACTGCTGTTATTTTATCATTACTGCTGTTATTTTAAAAGTTAGTTCACGTAAAATAGACGTATACCCCATGAGATTGATTTTTTCAAAATGTATGAAGTGTTTTGGTTTATCGTGAATTATCTTGAACAGTGCAGGTTCTCTTCTCCGTTATGTTTCCTTTTTTAAAATAACTTTGTTTGTTTGAATGTATTCAAATTAAAAAAAAAGTGTAAAGAAATAAAGCAAATGATATCATACCCAGGGGCGCCGAGAGCCAACAAGGGCCCAAGGACAGGACATCATTGTGGGCCCCATGTCAAAATACAGTCAGTTCCGGATATAGTCATACAAAAGAGTATATACTAAAAGTTTTAAACTAAATTTAAACGAGTCGTGAAAAATTGTCATGGTCGGGGCGGCCGGGCCCCCTTACAGATGCGGGCCCCCTGGCAATGACCCCCCTGGCCCCCCTCTCGGCGTGCCTGATCATACCCGTAGTTAGCATCACTAAAAGCCTCAGTGTAAATACAAATGCTTTGTGGAGGTTTCAATTACAACCCCTCAAAAGATAAAATATCATTTATCATAATGACCCAATGATCATGTGATGCCACTGGTCATTTAGTGTAATGACCCAATGATCATGTGATGCCACTGGTCATTTAGTGTAATGACCCAATGATCATGTGATGCCACTGGTCATTTAGCATAATGACCCAATGCTCATGTTGGGCCACAGGTCATTTAGTGTAATGACCCAATGCTCATGTTGAGACCCCTGCCCAATGTCGTTTTCCTTATAATAAGTTATAATGGTGTAATCAGCTTTGTGTGTCGATTTTTCTGGAAGATTATTTACTAAAGTCTATAAAAGTAATTTATTTATCAGCGTTTTGGTGCTCGACCCACTCGATGGAACATTCTAATATATGTTTGGTACTATACACAGGTGGATATCAGCAAAATCTGCTCATTCTGCAAGTTACTTGAGGCCATATTCTTCTACAAGCTTGGCCAGTTTGACTGGTCGCTGGAATCGTCAAAAATGCTTCGCTTTTTGTGCCAGATTTTTGTCTTCTGCTACCTGTGGTCTGTAGGGGGTAACCTAACGGATGACAAGTGGGATGCTTTTGACCTATTTATTCGGCAACAGTTTGACGAGAATCAAGATGCAAAAGTAAAATCTCTTTAATGTTTCTACCGGTGTACAATACAAGTAAAATATGTTAAATGTTTCTACCGGTGTACACTCCCATTTTATTTTTATGTGCAGCACAAGAAAATTAAGAATAATTAATAATTACATTTAAAAATGTGTATATATAAACACTCGTTTTTATAGTTAGAGCTAGTACTGGATTTACTTATAAGCAAAGTAAACACAAATCTAGACGCGTTATATTTAGAGCAGGCAACCGGCACCAGCAACTATATACCAACTCAAAGTATCTTGAGATGATAATCCTTCGACAAATTATATTCCCGTTACTCTACAATTTAATTAATTCATTTTTAGCGCCATTTTCTTTATGATCAATGACGGAAATGATATCGCGAATTCGGTTTTGTTTACATTCGAGAAAGAATATGACACTTATTAATGATGGCCCGGTCAATCTGTGACACTTATTAATGATGGCTCAGTCAATCTGTGACACTTATTAATGATGGCCCGGTCAATCTGTGACACTAATTAATGATGGCCCAGTCAATCTGTGACACTTACTAATGATGGCCCAGTCAATATGTGACACTTATTAATGATGGCCCGGTCAATCTGTGAAACTTATTAATGATGGCCCAGTCAATCTGTGACACTAATTAATGATGGCCCAGTCAATCTGTGACACTTATTAATGATGGCCCAGTCAATCTGTGACACTAATTAATGATGGCCCAGTCAATTTGTGACACTTATTAATGATGGCACAGTCAATCTGTGACACTAATTAATGATGGCCCAGTCAATCTGTGACACTTATTAATGATGGCCCAGTCAATCTGTGACACTAATTAATGATGGCCCAGTCAATCTGTGACACTAATTAATGATGGCCCAGTCAATCTGTGACACTTATTAATGATGGCCTAGTCAATTTGTGACACTTATTAATGATGGCACAGTCAATCTGTGACACTAATAAATGATGGCCCAGTCAATCTGTGACACTTATTAATGATGGCCCAGTCAATCTGTGACACTTATTAATGATGGCCCAGTCAATCTGTGACACTAATTAATGATGCCCGGTCAATCTGTGAAACTTATTAATGATGGCCCAATCAATCTGTGACACTAATTAATGATGGCCCAGTCAATCTGTGACACTGATTAATGATGGCCCAAGATTCGCCTGAACAGAGTCCTCCCCACTCACCTACTAAAGCCAAAAAACATGTACTTGAAAGATCGGCCCGGCTTTTAGTTTTTTTTATAAAAAATGATAAAATGACTATTATAAGATAAAATGACTATTATCATATAAAATGACTATTATCAGATAAAATGACTATTATCAGATAAAATGACTATTATCAGATAAAATGACTATCATCAGATAAAATGACAAACTGCCTTCTATACAGATTTGGCTACTAAGATTAAGTTGTTTTTTTTAATTAATAATTGATGTAGTCAGGGAGAGAAGATTTAAACAAAATAATTTGTAAGTTGCTGCTCTGCTTTAAATTTGTACCCAATGAGCCCCCCCCCTCCCCCGTTTTTTAAATTTATTTATGGCCGATAAGTTGTTAACTTTAAATCAGTAGCTGCCAGTGACATATTTATGGCCGATAAGTTGTTAACTTTAAATCAATAGCTGCCAGGGACATATTTATGGCCGATAAGTTGTTAACTTTAAATCAATAGCTGCCAGGGACATATCCACTGTGGAGCTATTACATTGAAGTTGACTCCAAGAAGCTAGACTTGTGGGAGAGGCTAGTGCCGTCATTTCGATACGATAGGTCAGTATCGTTCTTCAAAATGATGGTACCGACAATCGATACTACTAGATTCGGATATTTCCTCGAACGACTACTTTCAGTTCAAAGGCCAGTTCTTTTTACAGGTGGAACCGGCGTTGGCAAGGTAATTTAAAGATAATGACAGTTATATTCAAACTGCCAGTTTGGTTGTACGTATTATGACCCTAGAAATGGTGCATTCTGTGCTGTGGCGTAAATACTTTATGTGCCTCTCGAGGCGGACAATCTTCTATTCAAAATATGAGCACCTTATAACTAGAACAACTTAGAAACCAAACTAAATTTATTATAATGGCTAAGAATATGACATGCTTTGAAATTCAAATATCCGGAGTGTTATTTTCTATGTTATTTGTTAGTACGATAATTAATTTCTAACATTTCCATTTCTCTGTGCAATGAAAGTATCTGAAGGAGTCCCGCGCTTGGAGATTGTTGTTATTGCCACCTAACAATAGATAGAAAGATAGATAGATAGACAGATGGAGGGACAGACAAACAGACGGACGGAAGGACGGACAGACAGACATATAGATAGATGTATAGATGATATATAGATATAGATGTAGATATAAATGTAGATATAGATGTAGATATATATGTAGATCGAGATAGATAGAGATAGATAGATATATAGATAGATAGATAGATAATAGTAGCAAAACTAAATGATTTTTTCAGGCCCTGCCATATTAATAAGTCATAGACACGCAAATGACGTAATTATAAGCCCTGCATATGACACTAGCCAAATTGCTACCTTTTTTCACATATAAATCGCATTTAATAATTTCATTGGTTAATTTTGTAGATCATCATTTTCCACCCCAAAAAGCCCATGACGAAGTCTAAAAAAATACAATGAGAAATATAAAAGTGTTAAATCAGATCTATTCTAGTGGATAGGCAATAATTTTGTTAGATATTATATATTTTAAATTCTTTTAAATCTACACTGATTTTTTCCTTTACGGTCTGCACTTAGTCTGTCATTGCCAGAGACTTACTTGACCGCATCGCAGAGCGAGTGAACTATGTGCCAGTGTTCATCAATTTTTCTGCTCAGACCAGTAGTGGAAGAACTCAAGAAATTATAGAAGGAAAGTTGGAAAAGAGAAAGAAAAATGTCATCGGTAATATCGATATTATTAAAGCTAAGTTTATGTGTATGATATGTTTGGATTTAGTTAGAAAATTTTAGTAGATTTGCTACACTTTATTTTTACGCACTTGTTAGAAGACCAGATAAACCATTATATTAGGGTATAAGGAACATGACATATATAATTTTTTTTTTTCAGAATTTTTTTTTTCAGGATTAGGGTTAGGGATAGGGTTAGGGATAGGGTTAGGGATAGAGATAGCTATCGATTTGCGCGAAAATCCCCGGAAAATTAGTAACGGGTCGCCCGTACATATGCTAGTAGTCGACCCTCTAGAGGGTCTCGTAACAAGTGCCTTATTTTTAATTAATACCTTGTTAGTTTTTGTTGTTTTCTAAATAATATAAGTAGTGGAATGGGAAAAAAATACAATTTCGAACATCTGTACGTCTTTTTCCCAGTTAAATAATATCTATTAATTTATCACTGTTATTTTTACTGAGCTAGCAATTATTTCTTAGCTGAAAAAGCTTTTGACTTGCGTCCGGAAGAATCTGGCTATGCTATAGCCGCTGTACAAAACGGAAAAGCTCATTTAGACTAAAGTCAAAGAAGTTTAAATTTGTTTATCAACACACGTCTGCTTCTTGAGATACGGTTTGCTAACAAGTGCGTTTTAACTAAATTAAAAATGCAGCTCTCATTGACCTCTTACTTGGCACCTACGTAAATATGTCTCCTGTACAAATTTAGCTTTGACTAATTTAATAAACATATTTAAATTTTCAAAAATGTGGCATATTCCTAACTTTAACTCAAACATATCAGTCATCTTGTATTTAAATTTGTCAGTGTTCAATCTCCCATCTACTAACACTAAACTTTTCTACTTTCCCTTTTAGGAATTTAAAATTTTTTAGGTTTAACTTTGAAGATAAGTGGTCAGGTTATTTTATTTAACATTGATAAGTTATAATGAAAAAAAAATGAGAAGTAAAATATAAACTGCAGAGTTTTATTTTTGTTTGTGTATACTTCTGATTATTTTTTAAGAGAAGTATTTTAGCCAGATTGGCATTAATCTTTGTTTAAAACACATTCCAAAATTTATTCCATTTCTTTTAAAAATATTTTTTTCTCTCCTGATTGTCTAGGGGCACCTAAGGGCAAACAAGTGATAATATTTATTGATGACTTAAATATGCCCAAACTTGATACCTATGGGGCCCAACCACCCATTGAGCTTCTTCGTCAATATTTAGATTTTGATGGTTTGTATGACAGAGATACAATGACTTGGAAAGAAATACAGGTGAATATAGGGTAATGTGAATATATTTGAATTTTTTTCATTTAATCTTTTAAATCAAGTCTTTTGACATCTCATCTGTCAATCTTTGTTTAAAATATTTATCCTCCATTATCCCAGCAATCTAAATATTATAATGTTTTCTCTCTCCTTGTTTACTTTTTTTTTACCTACATTTAAAACTCATAATATTATCATATTATTGCATAATTTTAAAATATAATAATAATAATATAATAATAATAATATGCATTTTTTAAAACCAGGATGTGACCCTTTCAGCTGCCTGCTCTCCTCCTGGGGGTGGAAGAAACCCTGTTACACCTAGGTTATTTCGACATTTCACTATGTTCACAATCCCATCCCCAACAGAAATGAGCCTAAAGCAAATGTTTGTGGTAAGATATATTTAAATATCTTTATAACATCTGCACTTTTTTAAAATTCCTTTTCAAACTTTCAGTATTTGTGCTTAATTAGAAAAATAATTGTTCTTTTTAATATAATGCTAGTGAATAATTTTTGTTCAAAAGTATAATTTCCTCAAAAAACAAGTAAATGTGTATCAGATATACATACTTTGCCATTTTTAAGTACAGGTATAACAGAATATTTTTACTATTAATCTCTCTCATTTTTTATAAGTATAAATCTTTTTTTTTTTTACTTATCTTTTGAAATTTTCTGCTACAAATACTATAAACTAGTACATGTGCATAACATTTTTTTGACCTATTGTTAAATCGCTATTTTCTTATGTCTTGTACCAAATTTATGAATTATTTAAATATCTCAAAGAAAAAGAAAATGATGGATTTGTATTAATAAAACTTCTAGCTTTGATCGTAGCTGTAAAGTAAAGTTCACTTAGCCCTAAAGGGACATCGGGGTAGGTGAAGTGTAGAATTCATCTGTTTCTATAACCTCAGCTTATTAGGATTGTGTGGTCAGCACAACGCCTAGCCGTCTTTACTTCCCCAACTTACTTATACTTATACCTCCCCAAGTCAGATACCCACTTAAAGCTGGGTGGACTTGTGGGATGACTTTGAAACACATTACACCTGGAAAAATTCCCATGGTTCTCACTGAGGATCGAACCCAGGACTCTCAGATTGACAGTTAAGTATCTACACCACTCGGCCATCCGTCCCACAATCATAGCTATGTATTATTTAATAGATTTTTCTTTGTGTAAAATTTTTTTTTATGAAATGGATTATAGTTTTTTCTTACTTATTTATTCTGCTAATAGGGTAATTATTTTAATTTTACACCAATTATATATTTCAGGCAATCATCAATGGGTTTTTTATGGATTTCTCACGCAATATCCGGTCCTTGGCTGATCCAGTTGTAAATGCAGCTGTTGAAATCTACTTCAGAATGAGCACTGATCTGTTGCCTACACCAGCAAAGTCTCACTATGTTTTCAATTTAAGGGATTTGTCAAAAGTAGTTCAAGGTATAGATATTGGCAGCTTATTCCAAAAATGCATGATGATAGTTTTTTAATTTGACATTTGTAATGATTCGTTCTGCACTTAGTCATAATTCTGTTCCATTTGATGTAGCCAATAATTGGTAGAAGTGACAGTTTGAAGAGATTTTTCCTCTTTGGCCTAATCTTGCAAATAGCCATAACTACATATATATTTCTAAGATATAAATTTATTTTTTAATTTAAAAAAGTATAATTTTTTTATTTTATTCTTTTAGTTTTGAAAGAATTGAACTTTCTGTTATATTGCACACTTTAACATATATAATATATAAATTCATTAGGCAAGTAAGATTTAATAAAAAAGAAAGATTCACTATTTTGCACTAATGCCCACTTATGCACAGATGCTATGCTTCATTTTTTTTTTTAGGTTAATGGGAATTATTTACCCAAAAATTATTTTCTTTGAAGTCAAAATTATTAATATTGGGAATTGTCATGTAGAATCTGCACATGTGCCAAATTTGAGCCTTCTCACAAAGTTAGAATGGTCCAAAACTGAGCTACAGATGTAAGGACAAACCCACACACAGAAAGGGAATCTAAAAAAAATCTCACAAATTTTGAAGAAACATGACAGAAGAAAAAAAAGGAAATTATTCAGTAAAGTTATTGTTTGCATATTACAGTACAGGTGCTATATAGTATCATTGGTGAAAGTTTGTTATTGTTTCAAGTACACTACATCTGTGGTTTAGTATCATTGATGAAATTGTTGTCATTTTTTTTAATTTTGCGGCATGATGAATAAATTTTTCTGCTATGCATTTGAGGCCTCATAATATCTATAGATATGTAGACATACAGATATTTGCCTCTTTTTCTTTTCTTTAAAAAAAAACATAGTTATTAGCTCCACCTGTTAGTGAACTATTGATTGGAATAATTTTCCTTTAGTTATAAGTTGATCTGTAAAAGTGTTGACCAGATCTGTAACTTAATAATATCATTAATTGCCTGTTTTCCAAAAGGTATGCTGCAGGCAGATGCTGGAGTTTTTCGGGAAAAAATTCAGATGGTTAGACTTTTCATTCACGAAACACAAAGAGTATTCCATGATCGTTTAATCAACAATGAAGATAAAAATTTCTTTCACAGGCTCATGGCAGAAATTGTTGTAAAATTTTTCAGTGAGGCAAGTAGAATTTTTTCCCACTTGAAAAAAAAGTAATATTCCATCAGAATATGTTACCCCTTTGTGATCCTTTTTTTTAACCATTAAATACCCTAAATCTGAAGGATCTGTAGTGTACCCAGTAGCCTAATATTAGATCAGATATCGCCTTAAGCTTTACTTAGGTAGATAGATGATACATATACATTTTTTTAATGGAAATTAAATTCAAATTGTTTTGTCAAGTTTTTCACCTAAAACTTTACAAAGGTAGTTGGAGAATATAAAGCTGTTAATTGGGATTGAAACTTAATAGTCCAGGTGATGGAGCAGATAAGCTTGTCAAAAAAGATAATTTAAAAAATCTCATTTAATAACATTATCAGTTAAGAGTTTTTAAAACTAAATACTTATATGTTAAAACTTTAATATTTCTGCTTAAAAGCATACTTTGCTCAAATTGATTTTAATATTTTTGTCTCTTGATAAGACAGAAAGTAAGCAAAAAAAATTATAAACAATATTTTAAAGTAATATTTCAGTTGTACTCTTTGCCTACCTCACCATTTTCTTCACTGGAAACCCAACATTTCTTAGCACGCTTATTTAATGTGACTTCACTCATCTTCTTGGCTTATTAAAATTAAATGAATTATTTTGTATTTTAATTACCTTTAATTAGATTTATGTCATCTTCAACAGAAATGAATTATCTATACAGTGATATTATTGCTGAATATAAAAGTGTCATAGCAGAATAATATTAGGTTGACATGTTAGAATTTCATTTGAAAATATGATTTAAGAAACGAAAAGTCTGACTTTCATCATCAATAAAAAAGCACCAATAATTCAAACTTCTAAATGAAATAACAAATTTCTTCTTTCATAAGCAGAAAATAACCATTTAACTAACAACATTTTTACAATGGGAAAATTGCCAAAAAAATAAATGAACACATTAAAAATAATAAAGTTTTAGTTTAACTCCATGCTTTAATGCTATTTTTAAGACTAGAATGAATAATTTGGATATCCTTATTATAAAAAAATGCAGCTTGTAGCCATGAAATTAGGTAACTAGCCAGAAAGATCTGCTCAGGGTACGGAAAGCAATTAAACATGTTGACTCTAGTTAAAGACAATTTTTACAAATCGCAAGAATCGTTTCAAAATTGAGACAATGTATTGAATAACAAGAAAGAAAATATCCAATTTAATAAAATGTAATGTTAAAAGATCTTTATAACAAATAAAACACTTGAGGCTTTGTTTGTTAGAAACTTATTTTGAAATTGTTGTTTATAATCTTGAATTGTTCTTGACCTCAGGTGCTATTAATCTGAGATATCCCTGTCATACTTTTGGTTGGTTACATGTCTTTTAGAATTTAAAGTGTCACACATTAGAAAATTTTTCTTCTCTGTTAGATAATAATTACTTATGATTTCCTTTTTTTTTCTAGTCTTTTGAGCCATCCTCATTTGTTAAAGAACCCATTTTGTTTGGGAATTTTATGAAGATGGGTGTACCACCTGAGGAAAAAATGTATGAAGAGATAACTGACATTAACAAACTTCGATATGTACTAGGAGAGGTAAATAACAGCTCATCAATATTTCTTAATTTGATATCTACAAACATTATACATGGCAATTTATTTCTTAATTTGATATCTACAAACATTATACATGGCAATTTATTTCTTAATTTGATATCTACAAACATTATACATGGCAATTTATTTCTTAATTTGATATCTACAAACATTATACATGGCAATTTATTTCTTAATTTGATATCTACAAACATTATACATGGCAATTTATTTCTTAATTTGATATCTACAAACATTATACATGGCAATTTATTTCTTAATTTGATATCTACAAACATTATACATGGCAATTTATTTCTTAATTTGATATCTACAAACATTATACATGGCAATTTATTTCTTAATTTGATATCTACAAACATTATACATGGCAATTTATTCATATTTTTTTTACATTTTATGCATCATTGAGATTTTTTCTTATTCTATTATCTTGTACCATCTTTCAATAGTACCTTGATGATCTCAACATGGCCTCCTCAAAAGAAATGCGGCTTGTGTTCTTTCTGGATGCCATGGAGCACATCACTCGTTTGGTCAGAATGATCCAGCAGGAAAGAGGCAATGCACTCTTGGTTGGAGTTGGTGGTACAGGAAAACAGTCTTTAACAAGGTCTTAAAATGTTTTATTTCCGTTTGCATATCTCTTAGTATTAATATTTAACCACTGTAGCTGTTATATCTGTTATTTTTAAAAGTGAATCACAGCCCCTTAGATATGACATTTTAAAGAGTTTTATATTCTCGCTGTTAATTGTTGTATGTTATTCCAGCATAAGAAAGTTTCTCTCATTTGAGTTAAGCAAATGTTCATTTGTTCTTTGAAAGCTAAACATTATGAGGCCTAAACCTGAACCTAGTTCTTTATAGACCTCCAATTCTGAATATCCATGTTCTTTGATATTCAGTGCCAGTAGTTTTTTTTATTTATATTCAATTTCAAATTCTTTTTCAAAATCTATTATTCATTATTCATAGGAAACCTGATTCAACTGGTATTTGACAAGTTTTAGATGACATGCAGAAAGTATTCCATAATGCAGAATGGGAAGAAATTTTGTTTAATATGTCAATTCTGAAGCCATAGCAGGTTCATAAGAATATCACAGACCAATTTAAAAAAGCGTTACAGAAAGAATTTTAATTATTGAAATATTCATATGATGCCACTCCTTTACAATGCTGCCCTGACACTACTACCTTTTTGCATTAGGGCCCTGATATCTTGTATACATGAAATGACAACAGAGTTTCAACATTAAAATATTACAGACTCTGTTCATTGCTAATATAAATGAATCCAATTTTCTGTAAATATATGATCTAAGGAAATATTTTTTCCTTTTAGTACTTTTTTAACATGCATAATCTTTATAAAAAAAGTAATAGTGCTCATAGTTAAATACATTAGTGATAATTTAAATATCAAAAAAAGCATTTAAAGCATTATTACTTTCTAATAGTAAAAATTTTACTATGCATTAATAATGCATAGGGATCTTTTGAAATTTAACAATATGCATAACTCTGCCAAAAACATAACTGATGAAAAAGCCAAAGAAAAAAGCACTCTTTATAAAATATTAACATATACATGTATTATTTTATTTTGATTGAAAAATCATTTAAAAAAAGAGAATCAGTATAGATTTTGTGTCTCTTGTGGTAAGAATATTTTGATTGTGATTGAATTTGTTTTTCATAGTAAGGAATTCTTCAGTTGTACATTTATTTAATCAATCAGGTCAATAGTAGCATTTGACTGCAATTATTATATTTTCTCTGTCTCTTAGATTGTCTGCTCACATTTGTGGCTATCAGTGTTTCCAGATTGAGCTGTCCCGTGGTTATGACTATTCATCCTTTCATGATGATCTCAAAAAGCTGTATGACTCAGCAGGTGTCCAGAATAAACCAACAGTTTTTCTATTCACAGATACTCAGGTGAGCTAATCAATTATTGTCAATTATAGTTGTCATAAATCAATCTTTATGAACATACTCTAAAAATGTATTTATACATGCATTGATCATTACTTCAATAGCATATTGAAGCAAAGAGATGGGTATGCACCTGTCAATTAGATTTTTTCTACTGAAATTAATTTAAATTCTTCAAACCATTTTATTTATTATATTCTGCTTTTGCTCTACAATATATTTGTTAACATCAATTGGTGTACATTTTTATCTTTTCTTCCAGTAAATCTCTTAAGTGCATATATAAAAAAAAATTTCTTAGCTTTTTTATTTTTAGCATTTTATTTTGCTGTCATTGGCATAAATTATTTCTTAAGGTGAGGACATTGTATGCCAAATTTATATATTTTTCGATAATTATGCCAGATTGTTGTTGAAGAATTTTTAGAAGACATTAACAATATGCTCAACTCTGGTGAGGTGCCAAACTTGTTTGAGCCAGATGAATATGAGAAACTCATCATTGGGTGCAGACCAGGGGCTAAGGAAGCAGGGATCCCAGAAGGAAATAGAGAGGCTATTTATGACTACTGCATCCATTGTGTTAGGTAATGTTGAACCTGTCTTGTGATATTATACATTTAGTTAATAAGTAATGTCATGTGTGCACTGTGTAGTGTGATAACTTCTGGTGATAGCAATCTTTTAATATTCAATTATTAAAATTTATTAAGCCCTGAATGGAATGGCAGAATTCTCTGGAGTTCTTAAAAACTGAGGGTGATATAAAAATTTGGTTTTCATTTTGAAATCAGAGACCTCAAATGAGTATAAAATAGCAAACATATCTCAGAGTAATATACCTTTGTTGACCAGTGTAATTAAAGACTGCCTTGAGCACTGAAGAGAATTTTTTTTTAAAGTAAATACACTTTAGGTGAGTATAGACCTACTAGTAGTGAACATCAATGTCATATCAAATATTGCTACATCTTAAATATATATTTGTAATTTTCAATGCATCTAGTTAAATGAGCCTTCATAAACTCAACAGTGGGTCAGGACTTACATTGAAAACAATCCGTTAATGATTTAAATGTTTTTCCTCTCGTTTAATTACTACAGAATCTTCCTTTGAAAACAGAAATGAAAAGAAAAAAATATTTCTAAACTCAATCTATTATGTTAAAAATATAATGAAAGAAACATAATACAGCTGTATCAGGTATCAGACATGGGTCGCTTTCACATATCAACATAACATATTTATCAGTACAGAGTGCTTGCTTAGGCTTAACTTGATGGGGATTGACAATCTACTTCCAATGTACTTTGTGTTTGACCTGCATGAACAATTATTTACACCCAATTATTTCTATATTTAACCTGCAGGAACAATCTTCACATTGTACTGGGCATGTCACCAGTTGGTTCTTCATTCAGGTCTCGATGCCGCATGTTCCCTTCTTTAGTTAACTGCTGCACCATTGATTGGTTCATTGAATGGCCAAAAGAAGCTCTTCTAGGGGTTGCACAGTCATTCTTTAAGCCAATCACTCTAGGATGTACTGATGAAGTGAAGGTAAGTTTGAGAGAAATCATTACCATAAAGTTCACAGTATAGTTATTATTATTTAGACCATGCTTACACTAAATCTTGCTTAAGTCACTGATATAATGTAGTCTAACATGTGCTGGATCAAAAAACAAAAGTATTCTTGGATAAAATTTGAGAAGTAAGTGAAAAAATATAATAGCTCAAATTAAACATAATGGCTTTATAATTAATGTCCCACGGTACATGTATATATAAGCACACATATATACACACATACATACACACACATCTATATACATAATCGGCTAACATAGATGGTGGTTCGACCGTTTGACAGACCTTCACACCGTGCGATGTAAAGGATGTTCATGGCAATAAAAGCCACATGTCTGCATGTTACAAATACACGGGGCCGCACGAGTTGAAAGTGTACATCACTAAAAAAGAGTCTGAAGACGAAGTGAGATTCTACGTCACACGGAGTTATAAAAAAAAAAGTGCGCGTCGACCGCCACAGTATAAAAATAGTCTGGGGAATTCCAAAATTATAGAAATTGAAAAGAGACAACTTACTTTCTTGAATAAAAATGAAATGCTGGGGAATTCTAAACACAACAAGGATTTCTTATTAATGAATTAAGATTTTTACATGATATGGAGTAGTGTGCGCAAATTATGTACAGTTGGAATAAAAATGAAATAGAAGAAAATTAAAATAATACATGTTCTAAGAACATGCAGTTATACTATATGCCCCTTTTTGTAATTTGTAATCACCTGCGATTTGGGCATGTCTTGAGTGGAAGGGGGGTGGTGGGCGGGCGAGGTAGGGAAGGATAGGTGTGGGGCTAAGTGAAAGAGAATTGATAAATTATAAAAAAAAGAACTATTGAGAAAGATTCCTTTAAAATATTATGAATGAATTAAGATTAGTCAATAATATGGTGTTGTGAGTGAATCACCATTTTCAACTAAACTGCGTGCGTAATAGCCGGTCCGGGTACCGGGCCTATTTACTAGTATATATATAAATGGCATTCTAAAGTCTTTTTGTATTTCATTGACAGGAAAATGTCAGCAAGATGTGTGTTGAGATTCATGTAAGTGTCACAGAAATGGCAGATAGATTTTTCACTGAGCTGAAGCGTCGCTACTACACCACACCAACCTCTTACCTAGAACTTATCAACTTGTATATCTTGATGGTTCAGGAAAAAACAAAGTAAAATGTTTGTGGTTTGACTTTATGAATTGAAGATACTTCATAACTCTACTCCAATCCAGTCGAAAATTTTTTGTTTAGGGCTAAAAAAATTAATTCTGCTCTCATTTGAAGCATAGACTGGCAAATTTGAATCAGTAGTCCTTTCCTATCAAAAACTTCATTAAACCTTGTGACGAAAAAACTACACTGAAATAGTTAAGATTTTTGTAAAGATAAATCTAATAAAACATTATTAGTACTGTCTACTTGAATGCTGTCTTTTCTGTAACTGTACTGAAACTTTGCACAGTAATTTAACTTGATGTATTTCAGCCTTTGGGTGGTCATTTATTTGTGTGTATCCTCATTTCAATCTGTCATAATATCTCGTCATGTCTTGTTTTCCCACCTATTTGCTTTGATACATCTGGATGGAATGTATGTGTGTGAATTTCTATAAGGATAAGATGAAATTTCTTAGATCCTATAAATCATTAATGGGACGGTTTTTATGGTCCCCTTCTTTCATCCCACCTTAGCCTATAGTGCAATGTTCATGTAGGCACCACAGAAGATATAATGACCTGAAAATCCATCGATCCTCACCAAAGATCGAACCAGGGACTTGAAAGTCGAGCATTTTACCACATGGTCATCTTTCCCCAATGGAATGTATGTAGAAGCAGCTTAAAAATTTATACATTTTCTGTCTAGTGTTTTGTTAAAGCAAAACAAAAGCCAAAATCTTTCAAACTATTAATATTTCCTTTTTGACAGGTTTAAAAAAAGGGAAATTTTTAAAGAGTTAAATTAATTCTTTAAAAAATTGGACCTATCAAAACTGCAAATATTTCTCAAAGGATATGTTTCTCTTTTAGTGCCATTAAAATAGCTCGTGAAAGAGTTGCCAATGGCCTGACCAAGCTTTTCTCTACCAATGACCTGGTTGATAATATGAAGAAGGAACTTGTTGCCCTGGAGCCAGAACTGAAGCAAAAGTCTGCTGATACAGCTGCCCTCATGGAGAGACTTAAAATAGACCAAGAGAAAGCAGATATTGTTAGTTTTAAAATTATCTTACCATACTCGTTAAATTTTAAATTTTTTGATGTATCTAACAATTTATAAGTTTTAAAAAGAACTTTCTTCTTTGCTTTTTGATTATGTAAATGGTAAAAAAAAAAATTTTTGTAATAATTTGCTTTGGACTGTAATTTAGGTTCAAAAAAATGTTGTTATTGATGAGGCCAAAGCAAAACAGACAGCTGAGGAGACTCAGGCCATTGCCGATGATGCTCAAAGAGATTTAAACGAAGCTATGCCTGCATTAGAAGCAGCTGTAAAGGTAAAATAGACTGATGCTTATTGTCTTTAGAAAAAATAATGCAGTATGTCCTTGCTCAACTCCTCTATGACTAAATCCTCATATTCTTTTTATTTTACCAGTGTCTAAAGAGGCGTTTAGCTTAAGTATGTTGTACTTTGTCATTTTTTTTAGTAGTGCAGTAAATCACTAATGGAATGGTTTTTTTGGAGCCCTTCTTTCATCACCACCATGGTTGAGAGTGAATTGGCCATGGAGAGCTCATGGAAGACAGATGAAACTTTTATCATGACCTGAATAAATACATTTGTTATTATGAGAACTTTCAGGTCGACAGTCATATGATTTACACCACTTGATAAACTGTCCCCTCAGTAATGTAGTTTAATTTAAATTCTTACAGAAAAATTATATTAATTTTATACCAACTGCTTTAATGCCATTTCACTATGTATTTGATTAATCCTAGTATTTCATTCCTGGTTGAGACGACTTTTTGTTTAAAATTAAAACTGATATATTGCAATTATTTCCCAGGCTCTGGATGCATTAGACAAAAATGACATTTCTGAAATTAGAGTATTCACTAAACCGCCAGAATTAGTACAGACTGTATTAGAAGCTGTCGCTATTCTCTTAGGCAACAAGTAAGCCATCCATGCCAGTATCTGTGTTTTTAAAAACAACATGATTTGAAATATAATAATAACCAATGTTTTATATTTTTTTTACAGGACAGACTGGGCCAGTTGTAAAGCCATGTTGGGAGACAGTAATTTTTTAAAGAAATTGGTTGAGTTTGACAAGGACAATATTTCTGCAGCCAAACTGACCAAAGTCAGGAAGTACACAGCAATGCCCAGTTTTGTGCCTGATGTTGTGGCCAAGGTCTCTAAGGTAAATTAGTGAAACAACTAAAACTATGGTGAAAATATAGTCAGAGTCTGGTGAAATACTTCTGTAAAAAACTGCTTCGCCTCATGTGTCAGCTTAAGCACTCAAATTTTACTCAAAGAAATATGTTCAAAAGTTTGATGTTGATTATATCAGATATCAATAATGTCATATTCTGCATATGTTTTTCCATGGAATGAATTTTAAAAGGCGAAAGATAATTTTTCAAATTATTATTCATTAACATTTTTATATTTTTAAAAAAAAGGGAGATTCATAGAAACAACAAATTATTTCACACACACAGGGTATTTTCACAGGTACAGGTGATTATTTTCACACACACACACAGATTTTTCTCATTTAATAAAAATTGGTCCTGTATAGATTTTTGCCTCATAAATAAAATAATTTTTTTCAATTTATTTATATTATCAGTAATTACGATGTGCACCTTTTGACAATTCTTCTTCTTTAGGCTTGCAAGTCACTAGTCATGTGGGTTAGGGCGATGGACATTTACTCAGTAGTTGCCAAGCAGGTTGAGCCCAAAAAACAAGCGTATGTAAATAAACTCATTTGCAATAATTAAATTAATGAATTGAAAAGCTAAAAAACTTGTTCAAATAGTAGATCTCTATAAATTTATTTTCAAATGATGACAGCAGTTTGAATATTTCTTTTTCTTGATATATTATTTGTTTATTTACTCTCTTAGTCTGGCAGAGGCACAAGAAGTATTAAATGAAGTCCTTCGTGTCTTGAAAGAAAAACAGGACCAACTGGCAGAGGTGGAGAGACAAATCAAACACCTTCAAGCTGTTTTTGACAAGAGTTTGGCTGAGAAAAAAAGCTTAGAGAGGAACATGGCTGTAACAGCTGCCAGACTGAAACGGTCTTCTAAACTGACCACTGCCCTGGCAGATGAACAGGTTCTTTAGTGATAAATATCATTTTAATAACTTGTAGCTTGAGGTAAAAATATTTTCACCTTGAAAACATTTTAAACAAAACTTTTTACAAAGACATCTCTACTGAAAACACACAAAATGCTAATCACAGTAACACCTGTTCTGTTAACTGTAAAGTTGGTCTAAAAGTATTTTTTTTTACTCTTTTATGAACTAGATATATATTTTGTCTGTTTCTATTCTTCTTTTTCATGCAATAGGTTCGTTGGGAAGAGAGTGTGGCAAATTTTGATGTCCAGATGAAGAATGTGGTAGGAGATGTGTTCATAGCAGCAGCTTGTGTTGCTTATTACGGAGCTTTCACCTCACCTTACAGACAAAAGCTTGTAGAAGGTAAGTTTGCTGGACATAATTTTTTTTACTTATGAGGTAAAGTGTTCCTATTTTTTTCCATTTTGTATCCCAGCATTTCATTACATTTGTTGCATAAATTAGAAATAATTTTGAAAAATTTAATTTTGCTTGCAGTATTTCAGACTTATCTAAGATAACTTTGAGTTCAATGTCTTCTGTGTAGTCCAAAAGTCATTTCTAGAGAATCATTAGAATCAAAATATAAGTGTAAATCCTTATTGTTTATTATTATGTGATTTTTAAAGGAGGATATTTCCTAATAATTATTTGAGACTTTTGGATTTTTAAGGTTTCATGGTCAGTGTGTGTCTGTTAATATTCTTACATTCCACAGATAATAGCATTTCCAACAACCTTATTTTGTATGGCTGATTACTCACACTAGGAGGGCTATTAAAACAACAATTTAAAAATGCTTAGTACTTCTTATATTTGGCATTCTTATATATTTATATTATGTGGTTAACAATTTTACTTAAGTAGTCTAGTTTAAAAAAAAAACTTATTTAGACTAATAACTTATTTTGAAACCAAAGTGGGATTTGGTATAGTTCATATTGTTCCTGGCATTTTGTGGGAAGGCACAGCAGTAACATTTGGAGCATACATGACCTGTAGACTCAAGATCTGTTACAATAAGATGTTCCCTACATCATAAGAAAGATTTTTAAAGTAGCTTTAAATTATATTGGGTATTTTTTTTTAAAACATAAGAGAAAATAGTTATAATGCTTATAGTTGATATTATTGAAACATGTTCTACTGTATTTAAGTTACTTTAATAGTGATGTTGGCTTACTGTAAGGGTGATATTTTTAGTTATAATGCTTATAGTTGATATGATATTATTGAAACATGTTATACTGTATTTAAGTTACTTTAATAGTCATGTTGGCTTACTGTAAGGATATTTTTATCTCTTAGTACTTCCAATAAACTGCTTATTGGCATGTGTACCAAAAATTCTGATAGATGGGGGCTTACCTTTAAGAGCTTAAGACACTAACCAATATAGCAGCAGATAAATATCTTTTGATATTTCATCACAATGAGTGATCCAGTTATATGTGGCTTTGTGGACCTATAGGTCACTGGATACACTTGAAGTTGAAATCTGTAGCATGCAGATAAACACCAGCAAGAATAGCTGGGCTACTACTACTCATATATACCATTTTATTCTTCTTGGAAGTTTACTTTGGAACATCTCAGTCAGTCTTGGAAGTTTACTTTGGAACATCTCAGTCAGTCTTGGAAGTTTACTTTGGAACATCTCAGTCAGTCTTGGAAGTTTACTTTGGAACATCTCAGTCAGTCTTGGAAGTTTACTTTGGAACATCTCAGTCAGTCTTGGAAGTTTACTTTGGAACATCTCAGTCAGTCTTGGAAGTTTACTTTGGAACATCTCAATCAGTCACAGCAAACTTTTTATACAGGGCTTTTTTTTTTTGAAACATATTTTTATTACTTTTTTTACTTTGACTGTTGTAGGTTGGACCAAACGTTTGGCTGAACTACAAATTCCGGTGACAGAGAATATGACCCTTGTGTCAGTCCTTGCTGACTCTTATGAAATACGACAATGGAATGCTGATGGCTTACCTCGAGATGCAGTGTCTATTGAAAATGCTGTCTTGGTAACTAGAGGACGTAGATGGCCTTTAATGATTGATCCTCAAGAACAGGTAATTTTAAAATCTATATGAGCTTAACAAGACATATAAAGAAATATCTGAAAAGTATTTTTACCACTGAAAAGCTATTTCTAAAGAACACAGTTTTACTAATGAATTATGTTATCAATGAATCCACAGGCCAACAGGTGGATCAGAACAAGAGAGGCTCAGAATAAGCTGAAAATAATCAAATTGACAAATGCAAATTTTCTGCGGACATTAGAGGCTTGCATTCGAGCAGGTGTACCAGTACTGATGGAAGATGTTGGTGAAGTGTTGGATCCAGCACTGGAGCCAGTTCTGCTGAAACAAACATTTATACAGGTTTACATGAAATTTTTTTTTCTCTTTTTACCCATTTCATTGAGTACTTTTTAAGTCCAGGGCTGTTTACCTATGAACATACTTTGATGAATTATTTGTAGTGTATTGTAGAAGAATAAATGTTAACTTAGTATTTTTATAATCAGCTGTTTTGTACAATTTAGTAAAGTTCAGTTAAATGATGAGATGTCAACCTCTCAGATTCTTTAAGCCAATAATGACGTGGGTTTTGTAGTGCCCTTTTCTTATCTCCACTATAGCCGTTAGTGCAATGGCCACTGGAGACATAGGTAGATGATTGACTGGACATGCTGGGAGTTTAATTTTGATCAGGCTATGGCATGTAGCTAAGTTTCACATGTCTTTGCTTCATGCCAGTTGTTGACCAATCTAGAAGCTATGGCATGTAGCTAAGTTTCACATGTCTTTGCTTCATGCCAGCTGTTGACCAATCTAGAAGCTATGGCATGTAGCTAAGTTTCACATGTCTTTGCTTCACGCCAGCTGTTGACCAATCTAGAAGCTATGGCATGTAGTTATTTTTTGTACAATACACCTAGTATCTAAACAGAATTCCTTTTGAATACATCATTCAGGGTGGTCGACTCTTGATACGACTGGGAGACAGTGATATAGATTATGACAGAAATTTTCGGTTTTACATGACCACCAAGTTATCCAACCCACATTATTTACCTGAAGTTTGCATCAAAGTGACCATCATTAATTTTACTGTCACAAAGAAAGGCCTTGAAGATCAGCTTCTCAGGTATTTATTTTTAATGAAAAATTGCTATTGACTGATTTTAAAATTCACTAATGTCTGTTGTTTCTGAAATATCATTCTGTTTTAGTAAGACTTGACCATCATGTTAACTTACATTGAATTTAAAATATTATATAGTAAGTTATCAGCCAGTACAGAATACAAATGTTAATAAATAAATGTATTTTATAATTTAGTATAGGATTATATTTATTTTTAGGACTTTATTGTGACTTTAGGCCAGAAGTATGTTGATTGATCCTTTTAGTTGTAATTCTTATTGAACTAAAGATGATGAATGATTTTTTCCAGTGATGTAGTCAGTTTGGAGAGGCCAGACTTGGAGGAACAAAGGAATGAACTGATCATGAGAATTAATGCAGACAAGAACCAGCTGAAATCTATAGAAGATAAAATTTTGAAGTTGCTGTTTGAATCAGAAGGGAACATTTTAGATAATGAAGAATTAATCAACACATTGAATGATTCTAAGGTTGTTAACTTCTACAATGGTGTTAACCTTATTTGATGATTTTCAAAGTTGTGGATGTTATATTTTATGAGTTACAAATTTCAACCTAAATACATTTTGTGAGTTAGAGTTAGATATACTAACACTGTATCCTAACATTGTATCCTTTCGATATATGAGTATGTTTGTGAGTTAGATATACTAAAACTGTATCCTTTCAATGTATGAGTATGTTTGTGAATTAGAGTTAGATATACAAACATTGTATCCTTTCAATGTATGAGTATGTTTGTGAGTTAGATATACTAACACTATCCTTTCAATGTATGAGTAGGGTTTTTTTTTCTTCATTGAATTAAAAGTCTCTAAGAACTACTAGTCTGTCCTTATACACAACACAGTTTACTGGAACCTTTATAATTAAGGCAGCAGATTTGTACATATCACAAATATAATAATCCCATTGCTAAATGTCACATTATTTTATCTCTTACTGTTATGATCTTTCCAGGTCACCTCAGCAGTTATAAAACAACGTTTAGCTGAGTCTGAGACTACAGAAGAGAAGATCAGTGTGGCCAGAGAGAAGTACCGCTGTGTGGCTGAGAGGGGATCTGTCATGTATTTTGTGGTGTCTGACATGGGAGAGGTGGACCCCATGTACCAGTTTTCTCTCAAGTATTTCAAACAGGTGACTAAGTTGAACTCAAAAAATATGACACAGCTTTCTTAAGAATTGGTGGCATAAATGACAGAAAAAATGACATTTTTTCAGCTTTGTCTTAAACATGTTAAAACTTCTCAAAATTAACATATAGTGATAGTTACTAATAACTTAATAATTTCAGCTACTGTAATAATAGAATGTTTGTATGGTGGCTGTCTGTTTCACTTTCTTTTTTTCATTTCTAGTTATTTAACAACACTATTTTAACTAGTGAAAAGTCAGATGACCTTCAGACTCGGCTGGATATTTGTTTGGAAGAAACTACCGTCTGCATCTACAAAAATGTTTCCAGGTATTTTCAACACTGAATCTACTAATGGGTACAAAGTGAATTTATGCTAAACAATCTTTGTTTTTCTACAATCTAAATATTTTTCCTTGCTGCCTGGAAGCACCAGATAGGTTTTAGGTTGTGTTTCCTGCTTGAGGTCAGTAAAGTGTTCAGTATTTGAACATTATGACTTGCATTATGCTGTTTAGAATCACTTGATTACTACTGCAGTATTGGTACTAAATTTCTAGGAGCTGCATTAGTCACATTCTACTAGCATAGCTTGCTTGAATTTTTTGATACCAACAAAATAGTTGAGGAATTTCTCGCTTCCTTTGCTGTATTGCTGACAGTTATACAGTTATAAATATCTTGATGTGGCAGTTATACAGTTATAAATATCTTGATGTGACAGTTATACAGTTATAAATATCTTGATGTGACAGTTATACAGTTATAAATATCTTGATGTGGCAGTTAGACAGTTATAAATATCTTGATGTGACAGTTATACAGTTATAAATATCTTGATGTGACAGTTAGTTATAAATATCTTGATGTGGCAATTATACAGTTATAAATATCTTAATGTGGCAATTATACAGTTATAAATATCTTGATGTGGCAGTTAGACAGTTATAAATATCTTGATGTGACAGTTATACAGTTATAAATGTCTTGATGTGGCAGTTATACAGTTATAAATATCTTGATGTCTCCAGGGGTCTGTTTGAGAAGCACAAGTTGGTTTTTTCTTTTTTACTTTGCTCTGAAATCATGAAAACAGAAGGAGAAATCACTCCAATGGAATGGAACTTCTTCCTTCGAGGACCTATAGGTGGTATAGATCGGGTAAGATTTTCTGAAGCTGCCAAACTCATAAATATAGTTTTCTTAAATAACGTTATAAAAAAAAATCCATAAGTAGATTGTGTGCTAAACATGAAAACATTTACAAAAAACATCAAGAAAAAAATGTTTGCTGGATGTAAAATAATTCAGTCTCAGTAATGCACCTTATTTCTTGGTTAAAAGAAAAGTATTTTTTGTAATAAATGTATCAGTACTTTCTGTATAGCTCTAAACTAAATGTATCAGTACTTTCTGTATAGCTCTAAACTAAATGTCAGTATCAGTACTTTCTGTATAGCTCTAAACTAAATGTCAGTTATTTCTTTTTGTTTAAGTACTTTTTATGCTTTTCAATGTGAACTGTTTGTATTAAAATGTAAGAAGAAAAATATAACTAGCTTTGAAATAAATTTAGTTGATACATGATTTATTGAATCCTCCAGCAAAACATTGATACATGATTTATTGAATACTCCAGCAAAACATTGATACATGATTTATTAAATCCTCCAGCAAAACATTGATACATGATTTATTGAATACTCCAGCAAAACATTGATAAATGATTTATTGAATACTCCAGCAAAACATTGATACATGATTTATTGAATACTCCAGCAAAACGTTGATACATGATTTATTGAATACTCCAGCCAAACATTGATACATGAAATATTGAATACTCCAGCCAAACATTGATACATGATTTATTGAATACTCCAGCATAACATTGATACATGATTTATTGAATACTCCAGCAAAACATTGATACATGATTTATTGAATACTCCAGCAAAACATTGATACATGATTTATTGAATACTCCAGCAAAACATTGATACATGATTTATTGAATACTCCAGCAAAACATTGATACATGATTTATTGAATACTCCAGCAAAACATTGATACATGATTTATTGAATACTCCAGCAAACTGTTCCCAAACCTGACAACACTCAATGGCTACCTATAAATGTCTGGAAAATGGCTTGTGAATTAAGTGATACATTTGAAGATTTCCGCTTCATCCAGTATGATCTTGATAAAACTCCTGTGTGGATAAGACTTGATGAAGGAGCTGAGGTGATCACATTGTTATATAATTACTTTTTCCAAGATTTGCCTGTGTCAACTAGATAACATTAGTAGGGTATTTGTACCAGAATCATAATGAATTTAGTTTTAAAAAAAAAACATAATAATCTTATTCTCATGGTTCTCATGTGTATAGATTTAAACTGAAAGATAATTTTTTACTTTTTAAACTGAGTGAGATGCCAGCAGCGTTTTCAAAAACATAGAGAAGACACTGTCTGCTTGATTTGAAGTGGCTCTGGGTCTCTGTAATGCTCTAGGTCTCTGTAATTCTGTAGGTCTCCTTTGTATTGCTCTAGGTCTCTGTAATTCTGTAGGTCTCCTATGCAATACTCTAGGTCTCCTCTCTAATGCTCTAGGTCTCCTATGTAATGCTCCTTATTTCTCATTTTGTTTCTATTCATTCTACTAATTCAAAAGTTTTTTTTTTAACTTTGTACCTTAGGAAACTGAGCTAATATCTGTTTCTTTAACCTTTATTATACAGGTCAGGGCGAATCCTCCTCCTGAACGCTACTCTTACTCAGTCCTTGAACCTCCCGAATATAATGATGGTGATCTTCCCTTGCCTGACAGAGTGAATGGAAGCTGGAATGATCGACTCACAGCTTTCCAGAAATTGATGTTTGTTAAAGTTTTTCGTGAAGAAAAGGTAAAGGAATTATTAAAATTGTATGTTTTGCATTGAGAAGGTGTAATTATTGTGGTTACTGTATGATGCCTTTAAGCTGTGATCTTAAAAATCATACATCAACCAGTTTTGTACTACTAATTTAAATCCCTGACATTGTCGGAGGCAGCAACTTCCCTTGAGACCATTGCTGGTCAAACTTACCCCTGCATCATCTCTGTCATCCCAAACTATTTGATCAAAACTCTGCATTTTTGAAAAGTATTATATTTCTACTTTGCAGTTAATTAGCATTTAATGAATCATTTTTATTGTTATTAACTTTTTTTTTGTATTTTATTTTTCCAATAGACGGTATTAGCTGTAGCCGAGTTTGTTTCTGAGTGTCTTGGCAAACAGTTTGTTGAAAGTCCACCAGTCACACTTCCAGAATTGTATGAGAGCATGTCCAAAACTGTTCCTCTGGTCTTTGTTTTATCTCCAGGATCAGATCCAATGGGCTCATTTTTACGCTTTGCCAGAGACATGGGTGTTCACGATAGGTAAGGTAACTGTCTGAAGTGAGGTCATTGCCTCTAGCAAGTAAGGTCACTGTCTGTAGTAAAGTCACTGTCTGTCTGTAGTAACTGTCTATAATAAGGTCATTGTCTGAAGTAAAGTAACTGTAGTAAGTTAACTGTGTGTAGTAAGATAATTGAAGAATATTTTGTTGTTAAATGTCCATTAATTTTTTTTTTACTTTTATGGGAAATTATTGATAGCTGGGTCAGAAAAATTTGCCTTGTTGATTGTTAGTCTATTTTACAGTTTCTTTTTTTTTTCACTCTTCCAGTGTTAAGTCTATTTCTCTGGGTCAAGGTCAAGGTCCAGTAGCAGATAAAATGCTAAAGACTGCCACAAAAGTTGGTGACTGGGTTTTCCTACAAGTAAGATTAAAAAGTTCAAACTCAAATGCCAATAATAATTTCTTCATAGAGTATATTAATGTGCCTTATTTGAACATGTGAAAGTATCTGTATGTATGCAGGCTCAGTATTGGCTATTAACCCAATCAGCATGCTGAAAATTTTGGGTTTCAGGCCCAAAAATTTCATTATTTCTATAGTTATGCCCCAATGGTCATTAACGTCTCGGCTATCGTGAGGATAAATAAAAGGCACTGTAATAACTATACAACTATTGGTTTAACAAATTAAGAGATAAACAGCTATGAACAAGGATGCTAATCACAAATTGGTGTAGCAAGTTTAAAAATAACTTATTAGTCTTAATAACTGGTTGCTTCCTGATTGAGATGTAAAAAAAAACTGCTTCGATTATAATGTGGAATTAAAGAACATCAAGGAATAGTAAAGTTCCCTTAAGCCCCTATGTTCTCATTGGAGCAGATGAAGTATAGAATTCATTTGTTTCAGTGATTTGGGCATACAAAGGGAGTAAGAGGTTAGCATAACACCCAGAGTTAGTGGTTAGCATAACACCCAGCTGCCTTTACTCCCCCAACTAGAAGTCAGGTTTCATTTAAAGCTGGGTACCATAACGCCCAGCCACCTTTACTCCCCCAACTAGAAGTCAGGTTTCATTTAAAGCTGGGTACCATAACGCCCAGCCACCTTTACTCCCCCAACTAGAAGTCAGGTTTCATTTAAAGCTGGCTCAGCCACCTTTACTCCCCCAACTAGAAGTCAGGTTTCATTTAAAGCTGGGTACCATAACGCCCAGCCACCTTTACTCCCCCAACTAGAAGCCAGGTTTCATTTAAAGCTGGTTACCTGAAAAGGTTTTCAATGACTATTCAAACCTAGGACTTACCGTTTGACAGTCGAGTGCTCTACACTGCACAACCACAGCCCCCCTAATATCAAGGAATACTTTACTAATGAGATTTCTTTTATGATTTATCAATTTATGGATTATTTTTTGCTTATTTATGTACCATTGTAATAGATTTATTTTAGATAAAAATCATTTTGATGATGATATAGCTTCCCAAGAGATAAAAATGTTGATTGTATAGCTTCCTTAAATTGTTTTCAATAATGATATAGGTTTCCTAGAGATAAAAATGTTGATTTTATAGCTTCCTTAAATTGTTTTCAATAATGATATAGGTCTCCTAGAGATAAAAATGTTGATTGTATAGCTTCCTTAAATTGTTTTCAATAATGATATAGGTTTCCTAGAGATAAAAATGTTGATTTTATAGCTTCCTTAAATTGTTTTCAATAATGATATAGGTTTCCTAGAGATAAAAATGTTGATTGTATAGCTTCCTTAAATTGTTTTCAATAATGATATAGGTTTCCTAGAGATAAAAATGTTGATTTTATAGCTTCCTTAAATTGTTTTCAATAATGATATAGGTTTCCTAGAGATAAAAATGTTGCTTTTATAGCTTCCTTAAATTGTTTTCAATAATGATATAGGTTTCCTAGAGATAAAAATGTTGATTGTATAGCTTCCTTAAATTGTTTTCAATAATGATATAGGTTTCCTAGAGATAAAAATGTTGATTTTATAGCTTCCTTAAATTGTTTTCAATAATGATATAGGTTTCCTAGAGATAAAAATGTTGATTGTATAGCTTCCTTAAATTGTTTTCAATAATGATATAGGTTTCCTAGAGATAAAAATGTTGATTGTATAGCTTCCTTAAATTGTTTTCAATAATGATATAGGTTTCCTAGAGACAAAAAATGTTGATTGTATAGCTTCCTTAAATTGTTTTCAATAATGATATAGGTTTCCTAGAGATAAAAATGTTGATTTTATAGCTTCCTTAAATTGTTTTCAATAATGATATAGGTTTCCTAGAGATAAAAATGTTGATTGTATAGCTTCCTTAAATTGTTTGCAATAATGATATAGGTTTCCTAGAGACAAAAAATGTTGATTTTATAGCTTCCTTAAATTGTTTTCAATAATGATATAGGTTTCCTAGAGATAAAAATGTTGATTTTATAGCTTCCTTAAATTGTTTTCAATAATGATATAGGTTTCCTAGAGACAAAAAATGTTGATTTTATAGCTTCCTTAAATTGTTTTCAATAATGATATAGGTTTCCTAGAGATAAAAATGTTGATTTTATAGCTTCCTTAAATTGTTTTCAATAATGATATAGGTTTCCTAGAGATAAAAATGTTGATTGTATAGCTTCCTTAAATTGTTTTCAATAATGATATAGGTTTCCTAGAGACAAAAAATGTTGATTTTATAGCTTCCTTAAATTGTTTTCAATAATGATATAGGTTTCCTAGAGATAAAAATGTTGATTGTATAGCTTCCTTAAATTGTTTTCAATAATGATATAGGTTTCCTAGAGGTAAAAATGTTGATTGTATAGCTTCCTTAAATTGTTTTCAATAATGATATAGGTTTCCAAATAATTCCTGTTGATGATGATGTTTCCCAAATGATAATTTAACTTGTTGATCTTCTACTATCAGAACTGTCATTTGGCAGCTTCCTGGATGAATGCCATGGAAGACATCATCAAAGGAATACAAGAAAGCGGTCAACTCATACACACAAACTTTCGTCTTTTCTTATCATCAATGCCAGCTAAACATTTTCCAGTTAGTGTTCTTCAGAATAGTGTCAAGGTCACTAATGAACCCCCTAAAGGCATAAGAGCAAATCTTCGAAAAGCATTTATAGACATGCCTACTGCATTCTTTGAAGAGCATGGTAAGTTGATATTCAATGATGGGGTGTAAGTTGCCAGTCATAACTTTTAGACAATAATTTATTTACTTTTGTTACCATAATTTTTTTTTATGTGTACAAGCACACAATTACTTGCTATGTAGATCCGATTAGGTGAACAATTTTTATAACATACTAATATATATTTCCTAAATATATATATATACTTAGATGTTGTAAATATTGTGTCTATGTAGTAAATGTATTGCGACAGTATAGACCCACCAAAAGTAGTAGAAACATCTTACTTGTAATGAAACTAAGTAAGTGTTTAAATTAAAGGCAACATCTTTCAAATGAGACATAGCAGTGCGACTTAAGATTATGTCTGCCATGTCACATTTCAGCAAAATTCTCACAAGTTAGGCAAAAACTAGTGTAACTGGATAGGTTCATTGTAAAGCGGAGATTAATATGAGCCAACAGAACACATCAATTCCAATAGCTACAGTAAAAAATATCCTACACAATTATAAATGTAATTACTTGATATCATTTTAAAAATTAAAATATTAATGGTTTTTATTATTGCACATTAGAATATTTTTACTTCTTAAGAACCAATCATCCTAGTTTTAATATTTTTGTATTTTTGAAAAAGTGCTTTGGACCATGAGCACTTTTCTAAATATGATAGTGCTCATCAAACAAGATTTGATTATATTTATTTATTTTGTCTCTAGCTCTTGCTATTGATTGGAGGAAGATTATCTTTGGCATATGTTTCTTTCATGCTGTCATTTTGGAAAGAAAAAAGTTTGGACCACTAGGTTGGAATATTACTGTGAGTTTTGTATTTTACACATTTTTTCTTAATTTATTTCATAAGAGTTTTTGAAAAAAAACCCTAACCCTGTACTTTTTATTTATTGACTTTAAAAAGATTATTTATAAATTTACAGCTTGAAATGGTTTCTCTAATTTAATTTTTATTAGAACACATTATATTGACTCTTTTTATCAATCCATATTTTTTTGTATTATTTTTTAAATAAAAACTGCCATATTTTTGTAGATTTACTCTAAAAAAAATATTTTAGACTTTACTCAGTTGTTTTATAACTACATGCTATAAGCTATGAAATCAAAAATGAAATCTTATTAGCATTTTAAATGATTAATACTTTTTCAGTTTGAAAACCTTCTCTCAAAAAATTGTCAAAATAAATATTTAAAATACTAATTAATTTATGATTATTTTTTTTTTATAGTATGCTTTTAGCGACAGTGACAGGGAGTGTGCATTGCTCAACTTGGAAATGTTTTGTAAAGATGGTTACATTCCTTGGGAGACACTGGTCTATATAACTGGAGAGGTAAAATAGTCACTTCTTATGTAATCTTTCAGTAGACTTTCATTGGTGAAGAGCAGTTAAAACTTTAAAAATCAAGATTGAAGAAAAACATTTTCTTACAACTTTCTGGAATTTTCTTTTTTAGTAGATTAGTGTCTAGTTTACACTGTGTGTACATAAATTAAGCAATGGAAACTTCCAAGTGTTATTGTATTAAACTTATTTCATTTTCTTAAAAGATAACTTATGGAGGCCGTGTCACTGATGCACAGGATCAACGATGTCTTCGAACTATTTTAAAACTGTTTTTCAAGCCTGAAACTTTAAAGCCAAAATACAAATATTCAGAATCAGGTAAAATAAATTTTGTTTACATATAATTTCTCAGGCTTCTATTTATATGTCCTTAAATTTGCATGCATTTATGGCCTAAACTAGATTACAGTATATCTTTAAGATTTTTAGCTATAGACTATGACATATAAGAAAATAAAGAAGCCAAATTTCTCTACATATTTCACAATAATGTGGTACCTCATTTAATTTTAAGTGGTGTAGGCATGTTCAACTTTGTATAAGTCTTGGGTTCCATCAGAATAGTAAGTACTCCATTTCCAATACATGATGTTTTAAATAAAAATTAACCAGATTATCTTGTTTGAAAGTGTTGAAAATAGAATTTATACATACTTATTACCTTATATGAGATATATTCCTTATGCATTAATTTCAATCAATATTTACTGCAGGTAATCTGTTATTTAAAAAAAGGCAATACATGTATACATGTTTTTCTTTAGGTTAATTCAATCAAAATCAGTGTCAACACAGATTCAAACAAATATGCAATTTATGAAATGCATTCTAATGCAAAAAAAATAAAATAGTTATTCTTGTGACAATTATGAACTGTCCTATTATTTCTAGATTAAGCTCAATACAAATTAAACTTTTAAAAAATTTAGTGTTGTGAAAAACACCCCATTCAGCTTTAACAGTGTCTTAACCGGACATGGACAAACTACAAACTGTCAGGCTTATTGATCTTGCTTCTCCACCCATTCACATCATTTTAATTATTTCACCCATCTTCACTTGGTCGTGGTTTTTGTTCACTGTTAAGAACCTGTTATGTCTCTTGGTTAAAAAAAGTTTGCCCACCTTTGGTCTATACTCTTGTGTTTGTATTTGGTGTGACACTTTCACATGAATTGCAAAGGTTGCAACTTTGGCTGTCTGTTTTCTTAATAACCAAAAGGATGGGAAAGGATATAATAGAACATGGTGTGTTCTCTCTCCCCTCTTCAGTCAGTAGAGATGTTTTTTTTTACGTAAATAAAAAACCTTAGATTTGAAGAATTATTTTTATACTAAATAAAGACATTGACATGAAATGTGAAAGAAATACATGTAGCTATTAATATAATTTTTGTAAATGAGGGGCTCATAAATGCTTTTAATTAAAATATACCTATATTTATACACATCTAAAAAAATGGACAAAATATGAATTTAAATATTATGTTGCAATCAGAACTAATGCAATACAGTTTGAATAGCATTAGAATTATATATACAACAAAATAGAAAATATGATTTTTTATGAAAATTCTAACTGTAATAATCTTTGATTTATTGCATTTGAGAAATTTGTTTTAATCTTCACATTGTGTACTCAATTTCTCTAGGTATTTACTACCCTCCAGTGGTGAAAACATTGGCAGCTATAAAGGCATACATAGAGTCACTACCAATAATTGATGAACCAGAAATATTTGGACTTCATGAAAATGCCAATATTGCATTTCAGTTGAATGAGACTAATGCACTACTAGGTAAAGTGAGATAACATATCTTTTTAATAACTTTGCATGCTGTTAATATTTGTACTTACATATTTAAAATTTATCATAGTGAAGGTAAACAGTTGTAAATGAAACAGTTTTAATTTAGGTACTGTTCTTGAAGTGCAGCCAAGAATAGTTTCTGCCGAAGGTGGAATGTCCAATGATGATATTGTTTATGAACTGGCTGAGGCAGTGCTAGACCGTCTTATTGATAGATTGGACATAGAGAGAGCCCATCCAAATATGTTTCATGTATGTATTCTCGTCCTAACCTTTTCATTTCATTCTCGAGTTTCTTTTAGATTTAAATAGTTTAATACTAAATATTTTCACATGTACATGTATTTAAATGAAGTTAATTAGATTGCAAATCCTAATATAAGTTTACTCAATGGATGTATCTTAATTATTAACTAAAAACCTCAGTGCTTATTAATAAAAACATTATGGTAAATGTAGACCTTTGGTTTACTAGGATGTGCCATTGATGCTTTGTTGACCAGCTAATATCTGGGCTTTGCATAGCACATTCTTCTCCAGGTTAAAACAAAGTCTAAGCAGTAGAAAATAAAATATTTTTTTCTAATTCACATCTCTTACTGATTTATTTTCTTTGATGGCAAGTGATTTAAATTTTTTGTTTCTAATCAGTTGAAATTATATCATTAGGAAATGATTGACTATTGAGATTCAACTTTATGTTATTATTAGTGGCATTGTTGTCATTGTTGTCATTATTGTCATTGTTGTCATTATTGTCATTGTTGATGGAGAAGCAGATGGTCCAAACTGTCTTTTAATATTATGTTATACAATTCTCATTTTGATTATCTCTGAAATTGAAAATTAAAACCAGTTTAACTCAGACTACTTTTCAATGTCAATCATAAATTCTTTTATATTATAGTTTGTATACATTTACTTTTAACAGCCAGATAATAAAGGTCGAATCAACTCACTCACCATTGTTTTAATGCAGGAAACTGACAGATTTAACAAATTACTTGCAGCTATTAAGGTACATTGAGATTTTTTTTAATAGTTCAAATATAATTTACATCCTTTTAAAGATAAAGGAATACACATTTTTTTATGTTTATCCAGTGCCTGACTAACTCTACTCAAAGCCCTAAGCACCAACTAATGTAACTCAACTTGTAATTCAAGATTTTAAAAAATAAACATCAAGAAAAATAGTATTCCTCTAAAATCATACAAGATATAAAAAATTATTTATTACTGCCTCCTTTCATTTGGCTAAATGCTTTTCTCTGACCATTCTTCCTTTCAATTTTTTTCTCATAATCAATTTATGCAACACATCTGCTAATATAACTTATAATATATAAGGTAATATATAAGGCAACCAGCCTGACTTGCTAACCTTTTCTAAAGGAGAGAGGAGGGGTTTATATATCTCAACATGTGAGAAACTGAAAGTGTAGTTGATTAAAAGGCAAAAAGTTGACATCTGAAAAGGCTGGCTCACTAATGTATCCCTTCTTAAAATAATTTATAAAAATCACCATGAATATGCTATTTTAAAAATGCTTAGACTTTTTTTATAATTAGTATAGCTTCTGGTTTAGGAGCACATTGTACTTCTGATGTAGGAGCACATTGTACTTCTGATGTAGGAGCACATTGTACTTCTGGTGTAGGAGCACATTATACATCTGGTGTAGGAGCACATTGAGCACATTGTACTTCTGATGTAGGAGCACATTGTACTTCTGGTGTAGGAGCACATTGAGCACATTGTAATCTGATGTAGGAGCACATTGAGCACATTGTACTTCTGATGTAGGAGCACATTGTACATCTGATGAAGGAGCTCAATTAGCACATTGTACTTCTGATGTAGGAGCACATTGAGCACATTGTACTACTGATGTAGGAGCACATTGAGCACATTGTACATCTAATGTAGGAGTATATTGAGCACATTGTACATCTGATGTAGGAGCACATTGTACTTCTGATGTAGGAGCACACTGTACATCTGATGTAGGAGCACATTGAGCACATTGTACTTCTGAAGTAGGAGCACATTATACATCTGGTGTAGGAGCACATTGAGCACATTGTACTTCTGATGTAGGAGCACATTATACATCTGATGTAGGAGCACATTGAGCACATTGTACATCTGATGTAGGAGCACATTGAGCACATTGTACTTCTGATGTAGGAGCACATTGAGCACATTGTACTTCTGATGTAGAAGCACATTGAGCACATTGTACTTCTGATGTAGGAGCACATTGAGCACATTGTACTTCTGATGTAGGAGCACATTGAGCACATAATACATCTGATGTAGGAGCACATTGAGCACATTGTACTTCTGATGTAGGAGCACATTATACATCTGATGTAGGAGCACATTGAGCACATTGTACATCTGATGTAGGAGCACATTATACATCTGATGTAGGAGCACATTGAGCACATTATACTTCTGATGTAGGAGCACATTATACATCTGGTGTAGGAGCACATTGAGCACATTGTACTTCTGATCTAGGAGCACATTGAGCACATTGTACTTCTGATGTAGGAGCACATTGAGCACATTGTACATCTGATGTAGGAGCACATTGAGCACATTGTACATCTGATGTAGGAGCACATTATACATCTGATGTAGGAGCACATTGAGCACATTGTACTTCTGATGTAGGAGCACATTGAGCACAATATACATCTGATGTAGGAGCACATTGAGCACATTGTACATCTAATGTAGGAGTATATTGAGCACATTGTACTTCTGATGTAGGAGCACATTGAGCACATTGTACTTCTGATGTAGGAGCACAATATACATCTGGTGTAGGAGCACATTGAGCACATTGTACTTCTGATGTAGGAGCACAATATACATCTGGTGTAGGAGCACATTGAGCACATTGTACTTCTGATGTAGGAGCACATTGAGCACATTGTACTTCTGATATAGGAGCACATTGTACTTCTGATGTAGGAGCACAATGTACTTCAAGTTGGAGAATAAACATGGCAACAAAAGATACTTTTTTATAAACAGAAATAGTTTATTTGATGAAATTAAACCAAAAAAAAATCCATAAATTTAAGTTAAGCCATTGTTTGGCTTTAACTATTAAAAGTAGACTAATGTTTACAACACTTTCTGTCTTTTCAGTTGTCATTAGAACAGTTGAAAAAAGCAATTAAAGGTTTTGTGGTCATGAGTGAAGAACTGGAAAATGTATACAATGCTTTCTTAAACAATCATGTGAGTAATTTAATTTATATGTATTAGCATTAACTGCTGCATACATGTACAATGTATTAGTACTTATGTCAGTACATTTCTAAACATGTATGAAAAAACTTTAGTAGATTTAAAAAATAGTTTAAAGGAAAAATATCAATTAGTTATTCTGCACTCAAATTTACTGAAAAATTTGGAAGAAATCTGATTGAATGTAAGGATTAGCCATTTTTTTTAGGCTCAACATTTAGGCTCAAACACTAACAAAGATGCAGCAATAAAATATATTAAGCTTATTTGATTATGACAGCACAGACTTTTAATTTACATGTTCATGTCAAAATGTAATGAATCATTTTCAAACATGCCTGAATGCAATTATAGCCATTACTTCACTGGTTGATAACATCATTCTGAAAAAAAGCAAAAAAAAACTTTAAACATAACCAAAATGTCTAAACAAATAAATGTAGGTGTTTTAAAGAGAATTAATCTTTATAGTCTCAATTACAAATCTTTATTGTCTCAATCACAAATCTTTATAGTCTCAATCACAAATCTTTATAGTCTCAATCACAAATCTTTATAGTCTCAATTACAAATCTTTATAGTCTCAATTACAAATCTTTATAGTCTCAATTACAAATCTTTATAGTCTCAATTACAAATCTTTATAGTCTCAATTACAAATCATTATAGTCTCAATCACAAATCTTTATAGTCTCAATTACAAATCTTTATAGTCTCAATCACAAATCTTTATAGTCTCAATTACAAATCTTTATAGTCTCAATCACAAATCTTTATAGTCTCAATTACAAATCTTTATAGTCTCAATCACAAATCTTTATAGTCTCAATTACAAATCTTTATAGTCTCAATCACAAATCTTTATAGTCTCAATCACAAATCTTTATAGTCTCAATCACAAATCTTTATAGTCTCAATCACAAATCTTTATAGTCTCAATCACAAATCTTTATAGTCTCAATCACAAATCTTTATAGTCTCAATTACAAATCTTTATAGTCTCAATTACAAATCTTTATAGTCTCAATCACAAATCTTTATAGTCTCAATTACAAATCTTTATAGTCTCAATTAAAAATCTTTATAGTCTCAATTAAAAATCTTTATAGTCTCAATTACAAATCTTTATAGTCTCAATCACAAATCTTTATAGTCTCAATTACAAATCTTTATAGTCTCAATTACAAATCTTTATAGTCTCAATTACAAATCTTTATAGTCTCAATTACAAATCCTTATAGTCTCAATCACAAATCTTTATAGTCTCAATTACAAATCTTTATAGTCTCAATTACAAATCTTTATAGTCTCAATTACAAATCTTTATTGTCTCAATTACAAATCTTTATTGTCTCAATCACAAATCTTTATAGTCTCAATTACAAATCTTTATAGTCTCAATTACAAATCTTTATAGTCTCAATTACAAATCTTTATAGTCTCAATTACAAATCTTATAGTCTCAATTACAAATCTTTATAGTCTCAATCACAAATCTTTATAGTCTCAATCACAAATCTTATAGTCTCAATTACAAATCTTTATAGTCTCAATCACAAATCTTTATAGTCTCAATTACAAATCTTTATAGTCTCAATCACAAATCTTTATAGTCTCAATTACAAATCTTTATAGTCTTAATTACAAATCTTTATAGTCTCAATCACAAATCTTTATAGTCTCAATTAAAAATCTTTATAGTCTCAATCACAAATCTTTAAAGTCTCAATCACAAATCTTTATAGTCTTAATTACAAATCTTTATAGTCTCAGTTACAAATCTTTATAGTCTCAATTACAAATCTTTATAGTCTCAATTACAAAGACAGCTAAGGTGATTAAAAAAAACTTTTCCCCTGTGATTTTTATTGTTTATGTTGTAACCAGAAGAGCATTACAAAGACAGCTAAGGTGATTAAAAAAAACTTTTTCCCTGTGATTTTTATTGTTTATGTTGTAACCAGAAGAGCATAAGACCTTCATCAGGTCTTTCTATTGCTGAGCTAATGGCACATCAGGAATAATAACAAATCATTTAATGATTGAAAGAAATTTAATAATGTTTATCTTTATAAGATGCTCTGTTTTAAATTATCAATTATGTTTTTCTATATGCATTGATTTTTTAAAATTTAACAGTATTATACCACTGAATGATTGATATAAATCAGCTATATTCTCCCAATTATCAGGTACCAGCATTGTGGACAAGAAATGCTTATCCTTCATTAAAAAGTTTAGCATCATGGGTAAAAGATTTATTAATGAGATGTTGTTTTATTGATAATTGGATCAATGCTGGGCCTCCCAAGTCCTATTGGCTGTCTGGCTTCTTTTTTCCTCAAGGTATTTAAATACATAATAGGTACATGATTCAACATGTGATGTATATTTTCTCTGCCTTTGTTAATCTATATACAGGTGTGTATATATATATATATATATATATATGTAATCAGAAGATTCTTGACCATTTAAATTCTCATGGAAATGTTTAATTACTTATTATAATTTTCCATTTTTCTCAATTAAATTTTCAAATCAAACAGTAATAAAAATATTAATCAGATCTGGTTCTGCTTATGTTTTTTGCTTCAACAGTAAGCTAGACGAGATCATGTATAGAACTCCAGCCTATACTACACACTCGCCTGTCACATCCTTCCACATCACCATCAGTCTACTATATATAAAACAGAGCATGCCATTCTAAATTTTTACACCTTTAAAAGATAAAAATTTGGAAAATAACTCACACACATTTATCAAATCGGATAAAAAGTTGGAGCTTCATTTCAAACATCTTCCATTCTAGCAAAATGTCTATTATTTAAGCTAGAATTAGATGGTAGTTAAAGCTTTTTGGCTCTCGTGGTCTAAAAATCAAGGACAGGAGATACATTTCAGTATTTTTTTAAAAAGCGATTCTTTTAAATGTATTATTTTATAATCCTCTTGACTGTGATTCATGTTAGTTTGATTTTAACAGTATTTGACTTCAATTATCATTATTTTACTATCATGTCATATAAAGTTGTTTTAAAATTTAATAAGACAGCCTTCAAAACAAATGCATGTATCATTACATTTCTTTTGCAATATCTTTTATTCTTCATTTGATATAGAAATCTCCATCTTGGAACCAGGGATAGCCAAATGTTATGAACTTGGGTCTTTAGCACAATTGTTTGAAGGTTTCAGGAACAAAATCAGATCATTTATTGAAGTTTGATAAATCAGCGGTCAGCTAGGGAAGGGGGTGTGTCATAATGATCATGTAGCAGAATTATTCAAGGGATGCGGGGGTCCTGTCAGGACACATGGGAAGGGGAGGCTTTGATTTACAGCAGGAAATGGGTAAGCATTTGGACTGAGGGGAAATAGATAGCTATAGGAGAAGGGCAGTGAGAGGCAGATTTAGCTTCAGTCAACCCATCAATAAATTGTAGGGGAGGTAAGTTTTAATTTAGAAAAGCTGTTAAGAAGAATTTGTAAAGGGAAAAATGTTTAACTAGAAAGTGTTATATGTTTCCTCTTTGTGTCCTTCTCTTTCACATCTCCCAGAGCTGTCACATTAATTGTCCAGGGGGTAGTGTTAGTTGGGGCTAGCATTAGTTATGAATAATAAATCACTGATGCCAAGCCAATCGTTTACAGTATATAAGTTGTACGATTTTGTGAGTTAGTCAGAGAACAGCAGTGGAAGGAGAATTACAACGTAGATGATAGCTGAAGCCAGTTTATGATAGTCCACTGTTTTGTTGATGTTAAGTTGTATTATTGTCAAAAAACGTTATGTTTGAGCAAGCAGTCTTCTTGAATATCAGGAAGTAAGCTGTGGACAAATAAAATATTGTTGATCTATACCAGCGATTCACTCTCTAGTACCAGATTCCTTCTCTAGTACCCTAAGACTGGATAAAGCCTTGAAGAAGACAGCAATAAAAGGAGGTTGAAATAAACCTAACACCAAACTTAGCACATCAATCCTTTATGAGATGCTTTTTTTTATAAAATTACACAGATTTAGAAATGTAAGCTCTTTGAAATATGACCCGATAATCTCTATCAATTTATCAACTGAAGTTTTCTTTTTTATTTTATTAGGTTTTTTGACTGGAACTCTTCAGAATTTTGCCAGAAAGTACAATCAGCCAATTGACCATTTGTCCTTCAAATTCATCATTCTGCCTTTCTCAAGGGAGGAGGCTATTGTCATGGAACAGCTACGTTCTGTAAAGAAGGGTGAAATTATTCCACTGGATCAAAATGTAAGATAATGTGTTGCTTGTTTCACTTACCTAGTTAACAAGTACATAATTGCTATTCTAAATAATGAATGTTTAAACCCATTTTTTGACATTCATTAATTAAGTATACTAGCAACATATATACATTGCCCTGCTAAATATTATTTTCAATCATCAGCTTGAGGTTCCTGATGATGGTGTTTTAGTGCATGGACTTTACATGGATGGCTTTGCCTGGGACTGGGAACATATGACTGTTGGAGACCAGCTAAAAGGTCAAATGCAGGCTCTGTAAGTCCTGTTCTTAAAATAGAATAACAACACTGCTTTATACATTTCTTAAAAATTAATGTAAATATGTGTCTTATAACATGTTACTATTTAAACTGTAAATATTTGTTTTATAAACCAAGGAAATATCTGTTTAATAGAGAATTTAAATATTGATCTCCACAGATTGCCTGTGATGCACATGGACCCGCGACTTGACTATGAACCAGACTTAGCACTTTATCCAGCTCCACTCTACAAAACAGCAGTCAGGGCTGGCACTCTGTCCACCACAGGTAGGAAACAAAATACTATTTGATTACTTTTGTTTTCCTCATTTGTATAATCACAAAGTCCTTATTCATTCTGTTTAACTTCTTTAACCAATGTTGTTAGTAAGCATGATCACAAATCTCATTAGCTATGTTCATTATTAGGTCATTCTACCAACTTTGTTGTCACGGTTCACCTTCCGTCAAGCAACACTCAGGACTATTGGATAGCCAAGGGGGCAGCACTTCTGTGCCAGATAACTGATTAGTTCAACAATGAAATACACAGAATGTTACAAAATAAAATTTGTTTTTAAATTTACTCATGTGTGTGATAATCATTTCATTTTTTTGTCAAGATCTGTGAATTCACTCTTAAATTTGTATATATATATTTTGAACATGCAATATTTTTATCATTTCTGAAATAATTTCTAAACATTTAAAAAATAAAAATCTAAGTTTTTATTAAAAATACACTTAAAAGTGAAATAAACAGCTCATTGTATTATGCAACTATTTATATAAATTATTATTACCTGAAATATAAATGTGGGTGCCCAATTGATTTATAGTTATTAATAAACAATTCTACTAATGTAAAGAAATATTTAGTTCAATATATTGTAATCGTCCACACTTTTAGCATTTTATAATTTATATAAATATTCCTAAGATATAATGAATTAATTTTGAAAAAGTTTTTCATTTTTATTTCATTTTATACTTTTTAGTTTTGTATGTATTTAACTTTATATTGTTTTTGCACACTTTCAAATAATTTAATTCATTTAGCAAGTCTGACAATAAAAAAAGCTTTTTCATTATTTTGAGCAATTCACCAATTAATCTCCATCCTTCCCCATTATAAACATAAACAAAAAATAATTAGCTACAAATTTAATCCTTCTCAATAGGAACATGTCCAAAAGTGAATTACAAGATTTGAGTGAAGAAAATAAATCTATTTAAAGCTTGAAAAAAAAAAACAGTATGTGAACTTGTGTTTGATTGTTTCTTGTCCATAAGTTGGACAAGCTCAAGTACGGAATATAAATCATGCAGAAAGCACATCCCTATTTAAAAAGTCCTCTATCATTCACTAAAAATTGCCACTGTGTTATTTTCCTTCTAGTGTAAAAAAAAACTTAAGTTCCCTAAGCCCTAACAGGCTATCCGGGCAGATGAAGTGTAGAATTCATCAGATTGTGTGGCTAGCACAACGCCCAGCCACCTTTACTTCCCCAAATTAAGTCACCTGGATTATTTTTCATGGTTCTCACATAGGATCCAACTCTGAGCTCTCAGGTCGACAGTCGAGTATCTACACCACTTGGCCAACCTTTCCACTTTTTGTATGGTGTAGCACCTAAATATTGATGCAGAATAGAACACACAAATATAATCCATAGAAATTGATTTCGCGATGGGCGTTCTGTGTTATATTCTGTGGGCACAAGCTAAAAAAAACGTATTTCTAATTATATCGGAAATTTAAATATGTTAATATCTGATAAAATTTATTTCATATAACAAAGAAAAATAGTTTGGAAAATATTATGACTTGTGACTTCAAAGAATGTTAATTCCATTAGCTAAACAAAACATGGGTGTGTTAGGTTTTATCCCTTGAATTTTAATTCAGAACTATCTTTGGTATGTATTGCTGTTAAGGAAACCTTAAATTATGGTTGTAGTTGGAGATTTGGTTTTACTCAGGATCAGCTTGCTGTAGCACTGTATGTTGAATGGCGATAAGTGTATTAGTGTTCCAGCTATAGCACTGTATGTTGAATGGCGAAAAGTGAATTAGTGTTCCAGCTATAGCACTGTATGTTGAATGGCGATAAGTGTATTAGTGTTCCAGCTATAGCACTGTATGTTGAACGGCGAAAAGTGTATTAGTGTTCCAGCCATGGGCGTATTCATGGGGGGGGGGGGCATCCCCTACACATTTTAAAAAAATGTCATATAAGAGGGGGCATTTGCTCCCCCCCTACATTTAAAAAAAATGTCTTAAAGTTGTCATTTGCCCCCCCCCCCCTAAAAAAGTTTTGCGCCCCCCCCCCGGAAAAATTCCTAGCGACGCCCATGGTTCCAGCTATAGCACTGTATGTTGAATGACGATAAGTGTATTAGTGTTCCAGCTATAGCACTGTGTGTTGAATGACGATAAGTGTATTAGTGTTCCAGCTATAGCACTGTATGTTGAATGACGATAAGTGTATTAGTGTTCCAGCTATAGCACTGTATGTTGAATGGCGATAAGTGTATTAGTGTTCCAGCTATAGCACTGTATGTTGAATGACGATAAGTGTATTAGTGTTTCAGCTATAGCACTGTATGTTGAATGGCGATAAGTGTATTAGTGTTCCAGCTATAGCACTGTATGTTGAATGACGATAAGTGTATTAGTGTTCCAGCTATAGCACTGTGTGTTGAATGGCGATAAGTGTATTAGTGGTCGAGTTGCCTTTTCTTTGCAGTCTGCTTATTAATAGAAAACATTTTTTTTAAATCTCATTGTGTACTGCAATATGATAATGTTGAGGGTAGACGTAGGAATAGTTATTTTAGCACCTTAGGCATAATGAGATTATGTTCCTGGTGAGACTGTAACTGAATCGAAAGGTTAGTGTAGAGTTAAATAGCAAATATATACAGATGGAACAGAAATCTAATATGGAACACACAGTTGAGACATTGCTAAAAGTGATAATGCATTATAGTTTTACAATCATGATGGTGTTTAGAGCTAGACGTATGACCAGATTGTTCTATTTTAGAATCATGTGGTTAATAATAATTTATTTTATTGTTTGACATGGGGTAGCGGCATTGTCATTAACCATTTCACTATGTTCATACAAAATATGACATGTGAATGTTTTAAGAAGGCGTTACAGCCAGTTATACAGTTCTTCTAACTTATGTCTATAGGTGTTAGAGCGAGTTATGCATCATACATCATATAAAAAACATACAATCACAAAGCTTGTTATTTAAATTTCATATGGTGTTTGAAGAGGATTTAATCTGATTTGTAAAAACAAGGAATTTGATAAACATGTTTTTACAATGAAGAAGAAAATGGCGAGAGGCTAAAACAGGAGACATACTAAAGACTTTAGATACTTGAGATATGTTATTAAGTTTTGGTCTGCTTATTTAAGTTCAAGTTATTTCCATGTGTTCTAAAGATAATTTTTTTTTTTAAATTTTGCTTATTTGAAATTTTTTAAATGCTGTACTTATGTGAAATTATTTGTTCATTTGAAAGTGCCATTCTATTAACTACAAAACTGCCAATTGAATATTTTCTTTATCTTCTAACAGCAAATTGAATGAGATTTTAAATTTTAGCTTTATAAATGAATGTGTCTTTACTTTTTTTTTGCTTGATTTCAATTTTTTACTATACCCCATGACTATAATACTGTTATTCCATAACTAATGGAGGTATGATATTTTTTTACCAAACCCCATGACTATAATACACTGTTATTCCATAACTAATGGAGGTATGATATTTTTTTACTATACCTCATGACTATAATACACTGTTATTCCATAACTAATGGAGGTATGATATTTTTTTACTATACCCCATGACTATAATACACTGTTATTCCATAACTAATGGAGGTATGATATTTTTTTTTGTTAAGATTCTTTAAAACTCAAGCCAGTTTGTTCACCAGTACCTTACATTTTGATATGTAATTTTAGAATAAAATTTATTTTTGATAACTTTTAATTTTTTTTCTGTGTAATTGTACTTACTGAATAAATGCTATATTGCATTAAAGTACCATTGCAAGCTTTTTTGTAATTTTTCTGCAAGCTCTTTTTATTGACTTTATTACTTAACATTTCTGCCATGACATCTACACTGATTTATCTGACAACTACACTGATTTATCTGACAACTGCACTGATTTATCTGACAACTGCACTGATTTATCTGACTACACTAATTTATCTGACAACTACACTGATTTATCTGACAACTGCACTGATTTATCTGACAACTGCACTGATTTATCTGACAACTATAATGATTTATCTGACAACTGCACTGATTTATCCGACAACTGCACTGATTTATCTGACAACTGCACTGATTTATCTGACAACTACACTGATTTATCTGACAACTGCACTGATTTATCTGACAACTACACTGATTTATCTGACAACTGCACTGATTTATCTGACAACTACACTAATTTATCTGACAACTACACTGATTTATCTGACAACTACACTAATTTATCTGACAACTACACTGATTTATCTGAATTTAAGTTTCAACAATTTTTATGTGAGTTTACATTACATTTACATTAACTAAACCTTTATAAATCTCAACTTGCTAAAAAAATGATGAAAAACAAAATATTTCAATTTACTATTCCTTGGTCAGCACAAATAACAGCTCACCATTTGTTGGTAAATATTGGCATAAAGTAATCAAATCACAAACTTTAGACAGTTAAAGGAAGTCAAATACCTTTGTCATAATGTTCTAACGAAATGACAAAAAATAGCTAGAAAATGCTAGAAATAGATGTGTATGATGTTAGAATGAGGTAGTTTAGTTTATCTTTTTGTCTCGTTTTATGTGTACAGCAAAAATGAATTATTTTTTTATTTGTACAAATTAGTATTTTTTGTTTTCTTATATTTTAGACACAATTTTTCAACACATCATCATCACACACACACATACATATGTATATATTGTCACGTGCACATGTATCTAGGGGTATTAGATTAACAAAGAAACTCAGTACGTGTCAATTAACAAAAACTCCAACTGATACAATGTCTTTAATCACACACTTGAATAAACTATTACAGCCATCTGCTATAGCAGTGGTCCCCAACATTTTTCTCGCCATGGACCGGTTACCGTTTGATAATTTCAATGCAGCTCGCTGGAAAGAAGGGGGGGGGGGGCGTTGATTATTTCTCGTAAGTGGAAAATCGCACAATCCCGGGAGAAATACACCACAGTAAATAAAAAGGAATTAATTGAATAATTCTTTTTGGCCTAGTACCATTCGATCCAAGGACCGGAACCTATAAATCATAAAAGAATCTTTTTGTGGTGCCTTTCACCGGAAATTGAACCTAGGAACCTCAGGTCGACAGTCGAGCGCTATACCGTACAGCCAGCCCTGTAGCGTGAAAATTCTACAACAGGGTCATGCCAATAGCAGAGGAGGCCAGGAAATAAATGTTACTAAGTAGAGCAAACAAGCCGAGGGGGGCCAGACAAAACGGTGCCCCCCCCCTTCCGCACGCTACGGGCCTGAGTACAACCATCCGTTCCACTCCCCTTATCAGTTGACACCGTTCATTCATTGAAACATTCAACTGAAACGTCATCAGGCGTGGGAACTTTTCCCGTCCAGCAAATCATGTCCCTGCGTTTCGCTAACGCTGTCTGATCAATGACCTCTGCGTTTTCTTGCACGCGTGTTTGAATATCTTTGTACATAGTCTGTTTGATTGTGTGTGTGTGAGTTTCTCAGGAAATAAGACTCAGCGATCTTATTCATGCAGGGGCGGGTGTAAATCTTGATAGCAACTAGCCAACCTTTAGTCCCGTGAAACTATTACAGCCAAACAACTGCCTACATAATGGAAATGTTGCTCGCGATTGACCGTAAGACGATATAAATGCTATTCGGCCACAGTTCATCTGTTTGTAAAATTGAATCAGAAGTCAGTTAGAAAATCTGATTCAGAGAACAGTACAGTGTAAATAAACCATGAGTAACTTAATCGACACAGGGCTCGATTTACCGCTGGGGATGCCGGAGATATCCCCGGCACTAAGAACTGTCATCCCTGTCTCTGCTCTAGCTTTTATATCCCTGCCGGGGATGAAACCAAAAACATTTATCCCCGGCTCTGCAGAATTTTTTTTCATCTTGGCTCTGGTTTTTTCTTAAATCGAGCACTGAATCGACAGCTCTCAAAAATAAATTTGTATTAAACAGTTAACTGGATAGGGGATGATGCGATGTTATACTGTAGTATGGTGTAAGTTATGAAAATTTTTCAACAGGATACCTCATACTTTGTTACCTACAGCTTTTTTTATAGGATAAAATGGGTTCATGCGATGACGTAACGTAGCTATAAAAAACGTTCAAAATACTAATAAAACTAAGTACTATTCTCTGGCTGTATTTTAAGTCACCCTTCACAGTGAGTTGTAAAACAGCACAGTTCTAGAGGCCTCATTTCGCCCCTTACAGTGAGTTGTAAAACAGCACAGTTCTAGAGGCCTCATTTCACCCTTCACAGTGAGTTGTAAAACAGCACAGTTCTAGAGGCCTTATTTCGCCCCTTACAGTGAGTTGTAAAACACAGCTCTAGAGGCATCATTTCGCCTGTTAGCCTGATGTTTGAGCACAATGTGTGTATACACATCAGGACATAAGACTTAATGAAACGGTTTGACCTCTTGATCGTTTCTATTACCCCCCCCCCTCCATCCCATTTGTCAATAATTTGCGAGATATCATTTTTATTCAGTCACGTAGAACAACTAAAGTTCACATCCAGTCAAACGATGAGGTCACAATCCAATATCACCATCCTTGGACACATTAAAAATTTTGACGATAACGAAATTCCATTAAACAATATACCTATTGAATTTCAGCTTTCCCACTAAATACATGCATTACTACATCGTAAACAACATTTCTTACTTAAGTTAAATGGAAACAAAATAGTGATTTTTTTTTTATAGCGCGTGACCTTCACCCTTTCCACGCAAAACATACACTGTGAGGAGTTTCTTCCCCTTGTCAGATCTGTGAAGTCTGTAAAAAGTTAAGAACTGTGAAGTCGCCTCGACCGGTGCCTCCGGGGATTATTTGTATTTTAGATTGTTTTAATTTGCCAGTGACGCTCACAGCTGCTCAGCTCCCGGTTAAATTCTCGTTCATGGAAAGTCGAACTATCCCGAGAGAAATACACAACTGTAAATGAAAAGAAAATAATTTAATGTTTCTTGGGCGGCTCGGGGTGTAGTGCCTTTCACCTGAGATCAAACCTAATAACTTCAGGTCGACAGTCGAACGCCTTACCAATCAGCTATCGACTTCCCTTATTCAACTAACACATCATCAGGCGTGGAATCTGGTCCCTTCCAACTAATCATGTCACTGGTTCCACTTAGGCTGTCTCACCAATGACTTCTTCGTTTTTCTTGCACGCGTGGGTGAATATCTGTGTACGTGCGTTTGTTTGTGCTTGCGTTTGTTTGTGTGTTTATCAGGAAATAAGACTCAACGATCTTATCTGTGTAGAGGCGGGTGTAAATCTTGATAGCAGCAAATTAGCCTTTAGTCCAGTGAAACTATTAAATTATGGACATTTTAAACAGTTTACCTCTGTTTCTGCTTAAGATAAACCTGTCGTTATTCTCCTGTTAGCAGAGACACCATGTATGCTTACAGGTATTTTTGTTGTTTGACAGTATATACGTAACGATACCAGTAATAATAAAATAACTATGACACATGTTTTATATAATTACACGTTTTGTCACAATTAAATCAATGATAATTTTTTTTGTTTCAAATTGTGTTTTTCATGGAAAGGGAAAGAGAGAAGGGTAAACTAATTTTCAGCCTATCTGGCATTGTCAATTTAACCATGCTTTCACGGAGAAGTCCACTATCTTATCAATATGTACAGATGTAAATCAAATTACCTGCACATGGATTAAATGTGTTCATGCGATGACGTAACGTAGTCATAGAAAGAAGTTAATTGGACTAATATAACCAAAAAACAATTCTCTGGCTGTTTTTTTTAAATCACCTTTTAAATATTTTATTGACCTTGCCTTTGTTATTATAGTATACACTTAAGCCATATCTATCTATCTATCTATCTATCTATCTATCTATCTATCTATCTATCTATCTATCTATCTATCTATCTATCTATCTATCTATCTATCTATCTATCTATCTATCTATCTATCTATCTATCTATCTATCTATCTATCTATCTATCTATCTGTCTGTCTGTCTGTCTGTCTGTCTGTCTGTCTGTCTGTCTGTCTGTCTGTCTGTCTGTCTGTCTGTCTGTCTGTCTGTCTGTTCATCTAGTCTGTCCATATGTCCGTTTATCTGGGGTATGTCTGTCTGTTTATGGCTGTTAATAGCGACCTTTTATTTTATCATATTGTAGTAACTATATATTTACAGAAGGACACAGGACACGCGGGTTGAATAACTAGACTTATACTTTATTTATTACTAAAAATTCACTTTACATTTAAATCTACAACTACTAAGCTAAACTAATACATCCACATAGAAAAATCACTACAGGCGACAAACGAGTCGAACGTGTTAACGTTAAGGTAACGAACTCGTTGTTCTAAAAAAAACTTCCTAACTGCACATGTACTGTCCTTTCACTCTGGTCACTAAATTATATCCAAAGTCCGAAGTAGATCCCCCACCCCTTCAAGTCAGGTCACGTGACTGGTCTCGACGCATCGTCCTGATGCTAGCGCCAGAGGAGGGGAGGGACAGCTGTTTCACCCCCACCCCCCATCTCTTATTTACACACCTATAGTTCAGTTTTGTGATGAATACAACTTTTCATTTGATGACTTCCAAGTCAAGGACATACAAAGTTGTAACAGCTGAGCATCAGTGTACTGAAGAAAACCCTGTTCGTTCGACCGTCGGTCTACTGTTACAACAATCTCTAGTTGCTTGAAGTTCACTGAAGACAGGAAAAAAAATTGAACTAGAACTAATTTGGCGAAAGTTGTTTACATAAATAGTATGGTATCGGACGTAAGTTTTTTGCATTCTTGAATGAGAATGGGGAGGGGTGTGTGTGATCAGTCAATGAATGAACCAGCCTTGCCAGATTTTGTATAAAAAATGCAGAAACTCAAAAAATACCTATCTGAAAACACGCCAGATCTGAAAGACAAGTGCTCACTAAATCAAAAACGCGATCATTCACTCATTCACGTGCTCATTCACACACTCACGAACTTGTGCACTCACCAACGAGCTTACTAACTCACCCACGTGCTCTCATAAACACCCATGTGCTATACTACTCTCTTAAGTGCTCTCTTACTCACCCAGATGTTCTTACTCACATATGTGCTCTCATACTCACTCACGTGCTTTCTTACACACCCTCGTGCATCTTACTCACCCACGTGCTCTTCTACTCACCCACGTGCTCACCTCCTCACCTATTGCTCTATTACGTACCCACGTTCTCTCTAACTCACCCACGTGCTCTATTCCTCACCCACGTTCTTTCACACTCACCCACGTGCTCTCTTACTCACCCACATGCTCTCTTACTCACTCACGTGCTCAGTTACACAACCACGTGCTCTCATACTCGCCCACGTGCTCTCATACTCACCGACGTGCTCTCCTACACATCATAGTCCTCTCTTACTCACCCACGTTATCTCCTACTCACCTGCGTGATATCTTGCTTACCCACGTGCTTTGTTACTCACCCACGTTATCTCTTACCCAGCCACGAGCTTCTCAATTGCCCACGTGCACTCCTAATCACCCACGTGCTCTCTTACTCACCCACGTGCTCTCTTACTCACCCACGTTATCTCCTACTCACCTGCGTGCTATCTTACTTACCCACTTGCTATGTTACTCACCCACGTGCTCTCTTACTCACACAATTGCTCTCGTACTCACCCACGTTGTCTTACTCACCCATGTGCTTTCTTACTCATCCACGTGTTCTTCTTATCACACACGTGCTCTCTTACCTACGTGCTCTCTTAAGTACCCACGTGCTCTCTTACTCACACACGTGCTCTCTTACACACCGACATCTCTTACTCATCCATGTGCTCTCTATTCACCCAGATGCTCCCTTACTCACCTACGTTCTCTCTTACTTACCTACAAACCCAAAAGCTTTTACTCATCTACGTGCTCTCTTTGTCACCCACGTGCTCTCTAACCCATGCACTCTCTTACACACATGTTCTCTTCAAGCCGGTAGCGTGCCGCCTCCTCCCTGCGTTTTGTCTGGCCCGCTCTGCTTGTTTGCTCTACTTAGTAAAATTTATTTCCTGGTCCCCCTTCTATTGCCTGGCCCCTGCTATATACTTTTCATGCTACGGGGCTGCCACACGTTGATATAAATAAGGTATATTTTACCAACCAATAAGTTCGACCATTATAACAGCAAATGAAAAACTTCACAGGAACCTCAGATCCGCGAAGACGATTTACGTCACGACTTAAGACGGACGATAGCTTCGTTGATAGACTATTCATCGGCTCCAGAGTTCAACGTGGGGTCAACAACATAAAGTAGGCGTAATCTTACTAGCAGAACATCCCGACATTTATAATTCTGATCTCTTTTTTTTATAGGCTAGACCAGACACAGGCAAACTACGGCCTACGGGCTAAGTCCTGATGCCTGGCCCGCATTTTAACCATCTTCTCTCGTTCACATCCATGATGTTTACTATTAATTTATATGAACCCATTTAAATGCTCTGCCCATCTGCTATTGGTACGGTCCTTTAATCTAATTTTAGGAATAAGATATGTCTGG